>PPNA03000009.1:0-398456 GCA_003708055.3 Torulaspora maleeae | reverse complement strand
ACTGGCTCAGCGGTGGTGGTAGCAGTAGTAGCTTGGATCTGACCATCGTCGATTTGAGAAACTGGCTCAGCGGTGGTGGTAGCAGTAGTAGCTTGAATTTGACCATCATCGATTTGGGAGATGGCTTCAGCAGTGGTAGCGGTAGTAGCTTGGATTTGACCATCATCGATTTGAGAAATAGCGTCTCTCTTGGCGATGCTAGAAGAAGTTGAGAATGGCTTCACAGCGATACCGAAAGTAGAAGCGTAATCGGTGATACCGTCGGAAAAAGTGGCGGTTGGGGTCAAAGTGGACCATGGCTCAGTTGGAACGTAAGCGGCCAAAGCAGAGGACGCCAAAGCAGCAGTGGCTAGAGTCTTCTTGTATTGCATTTGTAATTTTATATTATAGGAAGTGTGAACGATTGACTGGACTAATGTTCTGCTGATCTTGTAAACAAGTACCAACAGACCAAACTATTATCAAATGCTTCTCCAGGCCTCCTTATATACCTGCTCAGGGCGGCTCCGTTCCAATCACCTTCTGATCTATGATCTCTCCTCTGGGAAGGCTTATACTCCTTCTAAAATTAGCGTTTGGTGCGGTGTGCTGGTTTTAGCCCGCAACCCATTAATTTCATTTCCTAATCGGGGCAAAAGTGCAAGAATTATAATTAACGCTGCTGGGCGGAAAAATGAAAAAAAAAATCCACCTCAATGCCCAAATCGCCATAGGATGACTGTCCGTCCTGACCAGAATCAGCCACCAACCATGAGGGGAATCCCGCCGGCACGATTGTGTGTCTGATAACGCCTGGTGCCATCTTGGACCGTAGAACCCGCCCGTCGCTGGACGTCTCACAGCCCGTGGCTGTACTGCCGGTCTCTCCCACCGCCACCCTTGTCCCCCGCGGAGACACGTAGATCCCGCAGATCACTCACAACCCCCCTTCCCTTCTCACGCGTCGCAACGCGTCTTTGCGGACGCGTGAACTTTACGCGTTTGCTGTCGCTGTATACGGCATGAGCCCGATCTATTTTTAAATGGATCATCCGCGCGCCGTCGCGATCCGTGTTGCTGGGTCTCCGTTAATTAGTCTGCTTGCTGTCTGCTGGGTTCAATCTAACTGCAAGCGCCTTCAATTACCATGGTAACGGGCTCTGTGGGCCCCCAGCAAGGACAGTAATAGTAGCAAATAGATTGAGTTGGACAGCCATCTTGGCCGGAAGAAAGTCATATTGGATTTACCAGCCATTGGTCCCGATCCAGCAAGAGCAAGATCGAGGAACCCTATATAAGGCGGTCTCTGGTCTGGTTCTTGATCACAATGTTGTATCTTGTCTCATAGAAACACACAACAAGACAATCGTTGACTCCACTCTAGAATATGCAATACAAGAAGACTCTAGCTGCCACCTCTTTAGCCACTGCTGCTTTGGCCTCGTACGTTCCAAGCGAGCCATGGTCTACTTTGACTCCAACTGCTACTTACTCTGGCGGTGCTACCGATTACAGCTCTAGCTTCGGTATCGCCATCAAGACTTTGGCCTCCGGTGTTGCCAAGAGAGACGCTATTTCTCAAATCGATGATGGTCAAATCCAAGCTACTACCGCTACTACCGCTGAAGCCATTTCTCAAATTGATGATGGTCAAATCCAAGCTACTACCGCTACTACCGCTGAAGCCATTTCTCAGATCGACGATGGTCAAATTCAGGCTACTACTGCCACCACCGCTGAAGCCATTTCTCAAATTGATGATGGTCAAATCCAAGCTACTACCGCTACTACCGCTGAAGCCATCTCCCAAATCGATGATGGTCAAATTCAGGCTACTACCGCTACTACCGCAGAGGCTATCTCTCAGATCGATGACGGTCAGATCCAAGCTACTACTGCCACCACCGCTGAAGCCATTTCTCAAATTGATGATGGTCAAATTCAGGCTACCACCGGTACCACCACTCTAGCTCCAGTTTCCCAGATCGATGATGGCCAAATCCAAGCCACCACCACCGACGCTGTTTCTCAGATCGATGATGGTCAAATTCAAGCTACCACTACCACCGATGGTGCTTCTCAAATAAGCGACGGTCAAGTCCAAGCTACGACTTCTACCACCTCAAGCAATACTTCCAGCACCGACCCAGTCAAGCAGAAGACCTGTAAGAAGGAAGGTACTTTGCAAATGACTTTGAACGGTGGTATCTTGACCGATGGTAAGGGTAGAATCGGTTCCATCGTCGCCAACAGACAATTCCAATTCGACGGTCCACCACCACAAGCCGGTGCCATCTACGCTGCTGGTTGGTCCATCACCCCAGATGGCAACTTAGCCATCGGTGACGAGGATATCTTCTACCAATGTCTGTCCGGTAACTTCTACAATCTGTACGACCAAACCCTAGGCGAGCAATGCCACCCAGTCCACTTGGAGGTCATCGACCTGCTCGACTGTTAGGGATAAGGCTGGAACTTTGGGTTTAAGAAAAATCATTCTCGGGATAAAATGGCATCAAATGTATATTACTTCAAACTTCACGCGTGGAAAGGTTTGATTTCTTTCCAGTAACATTTATCGTTCTTCATAAAGAAATCTTTCGATTATATAGGCATTAAGAATACGTCTTAATTGATAATGACTCCTTTCTCTTCCAAGTTGAAGAGTCGCCACCTGTAGAGATAGTAAAGAAGAGGTGGGAAACCGAGAACACCCAGCAGACTCGTCCTGAAGATCATAGATTTTGTTCCGTAAACTGTGTGAGTGGTATTACACAGCTGGATCAAAAAACCCCAAGCAACGGCACACTGTGAAACGTCACCGTATGTCAGGGAATGTAGCACTCTTCTCTTGGTAGACCTTTCCAATTCCTTATCCTCGTTCTCCGAGTGGAACAGACGATTCGGTGCATCGTGAACTTCTTCCACTCTGTCCAGATAGAATGGCGAGACATCCGCATCAGGGGTCACAACCTTCCGATGGGCTGCCCTTTTCGTCGTATCGTAGTCTTTGTAGAATGCGTAAAGCCCATACCCGTACAGTAACGTTATTACACTGTTGACGGCGACATTTTTCTTAGAGGCATAGAATGGCACTTTCTGCGGTTTGCCAGCTCCAGAAGTGGACTTGATGCCATTTATTCCAATGCTCTGTAACCTGAATAAGCTTGGTTTCATCTCGAGTAATGATGAAAGCTTCTCCGCAAGCCGTATCGCTCAATCATCGCAATCAGTTGAAGACGGCTATATATATACCAGACCAGGAGCAAAGAGAGACCTTGTCTTTAACTAGGGGTACATCTCATACTCCATCCTTCTCCGCAACGCTGCGTTAAGATATTACATCGCCTTGTCTGGTCCACGTGTGGCGCTACCACAGGCAAATATGAGGTAGCACCAATGTGCCCCAAAGAGCTGTAAGCTAGATAGGATGTAGAAATTGCACACTAGTCTAATAAGTTCCTTCCTGCAAGACGGTCAGCGATGAACATGTTGCTGTATGGAGTTGGTCCAGTGATCATCCTTGTGCTACACTAATGACATTTAGCTTCATTTTTCTGCAATATTTTATCCGATGTAGTGTAACGGCTATCACACCACGCTTTCACCGTGGAGACCGGGGTTCGACTCCCCGCATCGGAGTTTTTCATTTTTTGGATCCACAGGACTAGACACAGCTCTTGTGGGCAGTGACCTCACACTCCAAGAAAGGCTATTCTCATTCTAACATCGAGTGAGATTCATTTGTTGCAAACTTTACAGTACATACCAAGGGACCAGGCCCAGAAATGCCACCATCATGTCCTTTTAGTATTTTGCGGATGTATTTATGTTTTGACTACTTGGACGCGTATTCAAAAATGGAAAATTTAAGCAGTTCTGTAACCGATCAAAGCTGTAGATGAGGTTGGTTTGCTGATCTGACACCTCGCAAAGCAGTAACGACAACTGGTGAACTGGTGGTTGCGTGTTCTGGAGCTCAGGAAGCTATCATTGATCTCATATGTCTTCAAGTCCCGAGATTCTACTAGACGTGACAACACATTATTCGATACTGGGACTTTCATCCGATGCCGCAGAGAATGATATTCACAAGTCTTATATGAAGCTAGCCCGTCAACTGCATCCTGATAAATCAAAATCTGACACCACTGGGGAACAGTTCAAGCTGGTAAGTCATGCACATTATGTTTTGATGGATAAGGAACAGCGACTCAAATATGACGAATTATTACACTCTAAGGGTCTGCTGGGCTACAGACCGAGAGGAAAATACCACAAATACGTTGGAATTGCGCAAAAGGATGATAAGCATGTCCACAAAACATCGGTGAAGCACGGATCTGCAAATGGTCATCAACCTTATGAGCAACAACCGTATGGTTTCGGGACAGATAACTCAAAGAACTCACATTCTCACCCCAAGGTTCCTATTTTCCAGTCGTTTAATCTGAAGAACTACCAACGAAAACAAAGATCAGCTCAAGAGAAAACACCGGATGAGCCCAATGCGTCAAACCCATTTAACTTCTTTAGCCAACCTGATCATGAGACGACAGAGACTAATCAGAAGGCTACGCCACCGCCGTCAAGGACGGAAGCTGGGGACCGAGGCAAAGTGAGAGCCTACGATCTAGAGAGGGAGGGTGATGAAACCGGCAAGAGACAAGAAACAACGGAGGATGAGCAGTCACGATCTAAAATGCACAAGGCAAGCGTGTCCAACCACTCAGACGGTGCGCCAAACTCGCCTTTCAGTGATAACCAACATCGTCACTATGCGAGGAAGAAGCATGAGGCAAAAGCACGCGGTAGGCGGTCCACATCGCCCATCAAAACAATTCCAACCACGGAGAACCCGGGAATGGCAGAGAGTTGGAACGGACTAAAGGACATTTTGGAAAATATCCCGTCCTCGAAGGAAGCCGGGAACGAACGCATGAACCGCAAAGATGCGAATGGCACAAATATTCCAACAAAGGTACGAAATGGTCACCACGACAGTATTAGGCTAGACGATCTGGGCTTTTCGCTGCCGACCAACGATGACTCGTTCGATATGCAGACGGTCAGCGACATGCTAGAAGACGTCCCAACTGCCAAAAGAGCCAAGAAAGACACATCAAGAAGCTCAGTGCCAGATATCGAAATGATATCACCAGCCAAGAACGTAATATCAAAAGTACGAGCAAAAAACTCCGGGTACATCCCCCATACTGCGGAACCATTGCACATGCCTGTCAATCAGCCGTTGCCCAAAGTTTACAAATCGGACAATATAGCACTGGACCAATACAAAATCAATTCTCAGATTACGCAATGGGATTTGCCAGCGATGCCATCCTTCCAATGCAATTTGCTCGACAGTGCTGAGATGGAGCGTTGCAAACGTGCAGTCATTGAGTTCAACGCCAAATGCAATTCCATGAAGCGAAAACTGTTAGCCACGATGGTCGAGCGTCTACAGGCAGATCAAGAGCTAGACGAAAGGCTCGTTAAGATTGAAAACGTCGCGAATTGGGTCTCATGCAAGGACTTTGATTTCGAAGTCGTCAGCAAGCTCACCGAGTTACAAAATCGCCAGCGCATTGTGGCCCAGAGTTTCTTCAGTATACTCAAGTCAGTCTACGCCACGGCTCATCATTGAGTTTCTGTCAAGAATTCTCAAAGTTGGCATTTTGAAGTGTTCAAGCTCGTAAACCTTGAAGGTCGCGCGCAGCGCGCGGAACGCGACCACACTGTCATCGATCTATATAACACGTATCAACAGTGAGAAGGTGAAATCAAGCCATTGAACTCTGAGAGCCATCACGGGAAGATCAGGGAGTGAGTATGTGGGGCAAACAGAGGCTGACATTCATTGTAGTGGGTGTTTTGTTTCATCTTTTTTACTTATGGTCCATCTTCGACATCTACTTTGTTTCGCCGCTGGTACATGGCATGAACCAGTACCAGAGCACGAAGAAACCTCCGGCAAAGAGATTGTTTCTTATTGTGGGTGATGGACTCCGTGCTGACACCACTTTTGATATGATTACACATCCAACAACGGGCAAAACCGAGTATTTGGCTCCATACATAAGATCATTGGTCCTGAACAATGCCACATATGGTATCTCTCACACACGGATGCCTACAGAGTCTCGCCCAGGACATGTTGCTATGATTGCTGGGTTTTATGAGGATGTCAGTGCTGTCACCAAAGGTTGGAAAGAGAACCCGGTGGATTTCGACAGTTTCTTCAATCAATCAAAACACACGTACTCCTTTGGATCTCCAGATATCTTACCGATGTTCAAGGAGGGTGCGTCGGATCCTGAGAGGGTGGATACCTGGACTTATGGTCACGAGTTCGAAGATTTCACGCAATCTTCCATTGAACTAGATGCGTATGTTTTCAGACATCTAGATGATCTATTCGAGAATTCAACCAGGAATTCGGCCTTGGATGCCGAGATTAGACAAGAGGGGAATGTGTTTTTCCTACACTTGCTGGGTTGTGATACCGCCGGTCATTCTTACAGACCTTATTCCGCAGAGTACTACGATAATGTCAAATACATCGATCAGCAGGTATCTCTACTGGGTGAAAAGATCAGGAAATTCTTTGGAGATGACGATACGGCTTATATTTTCACCGCAGATCATGGTATGAGCGCCTTCGGTTCCCATGGTGATGGTCATCCCAATAATACGAGAACTCCACTTGTTGCATGGGGTGCTGGTTTGAATAAGCCTGTCAAGAATGAGGTTCCTGTTTTTGACAACTATACGTTCACATGGGGTCTAGAAAATATCCAACGCCACGACGTCAAACAGGCAGACATCGCGTCATTAATGTCCTATTTGATCGGGGTAAACTATCCGGCAAACTCTGTCGGTGAGCTACCATTAGCCTATATTTCCGGCCAGGAGGTCGACAAGTTGCATGCTCTTTACAACAATGCCCGTAGCATTCTAGAGCAATACATTGTCAAAGAGCAAGAGGTCATTGAGTCCCAATTCACTTACAAAGAGTACTACAAATTTGCTCACAGACCCTACCAAAAATACCTGTCACAAATCGAAGGTTTGCTTGATAAGATTGCTGATGGTGAAGTCGAATTAGCAGCGGAAGCAATAACGATTACCGAGGACCTTATGAAAACGACTCTGGAAGGGTTACATTACCTAACGACCTACAACTGGAGGTTCATAAGAACGATTGTCACATTCGGGTTCATAGGTTGGATTACCTATGCTTTCATCATTTTCCTGAAATTGTACATCTTGGAAAGTTCATCAGAGCATCAGACGTCTGCTGTCAACCTTTTCCTCTTTGGTACATTTGGTATCTTCCTAAACTGGGTTCTTTACTACCAAAGGTCACCTTTCAACTTTTACATGTATCTATTATTCCCTCTCTATCTGTGGAGTCAAATCTTCACCAACGGCAGTATATTACGTGCTGGAACGCAGGAACTTCTCAAAGGAATATCTCTAACGCGGAGATTCGTGATAGCGGTGGCCATTGTTGCTGTCTACGAGGGCATCGTATATGGGTTCTTCCATAGATGGATCTTTACGGTGATTTTCAACATTCTAGCATTTTATCCTCTCTTCTGCGGCATCTCCGGCGGTTTCACGTTGATCGGATGGATCATCACCAGTGCTTTCCTGTCAACATTCACTCTATATGATGCAGTCAAGACTGAGAGTTTAGTGCAGATCAATTCCGCCGGTTTATTGATCATCCTAACTTCATGCTGGGGACTGGGTAAAGTAGCTAAAGAGACTGGGCTTTACACCAAGATACTGCTTCTGGCCCAGATATCTCTAGTGCCCATAATGCTCTTAGTGACGGAGAAATCCGTTACCTCCTTACAAAACAGACAGGGGTTACCTTACGAATCGCAAGTAGCTGGGTGGACCATCTCAGGAGTGTCATTAGTGATTTTACCACTGTTACACTATTTGAGACCAAACAACAACTACAAGGTTAGACTTTTAACGATCTACCTAACGTTTGCACCCACATTCATCATTCTCACCATTTCATTTGAAGCCCTCTTCTACGTTGTGTTCACCTGCTACATCGTCCAGTGGATTGAAATCGAATCCCAGATCAAACAACTCAAGTCCCATGACAACCACCTACAATTGCTAAGAGTGGCCGTGATTGGTTTCTTCCTTCTACAGATTGCATTCTTTGGTACAGGCAACGTCGCCTCCATCTCATCATTCTCACTGGACTCGGTTTATCGACTATTGCCAATTTTTGACCCCTTCGCCATGGGCGCCCTACTGATTCTAAAACTGTTGGTTCCCTATGTGTTGTTATCAATTGGTCTCGGGGTCCTGAACTTGAAGCTGGACATCAAGGACTACACCATTTCATCACTCATCATATCATCAAGCGACATCCTCTCGCTGAATTTCTTCTATCTTCTCAAGACAGAAGGTTCGTGGCTAGATATCGGTGTCACCATATCCAACTACTGTCTTGCCATCCTATCATCATTGTTTATGTTGATTTTGGAAATCATTGGACATGTGTTGCTGAGAAACGTCACCATTTCAAAGGCAGTCAGCCCGGCTAAGAAACAAAACTAGTTCCCTCTACGTAAATCCTTTAATGATAAAGAATTAGGCTTTAGTTAACAAATGAATTCACTGCATATTTTCTCCCTTTCTCTTACACCGGGTGCCCAGTACCTTGCTCCCAAGTAGTGTCTGCCGTTGTCTAATATGCCTTAGCGAGATGCCCTTTGCTGATCCGCGGATAAGAGACAGATAGCCACATTTTTACTAATCATTACAAGTAAGCTCCGTTGCCCATAGCCTGACAGACTTTGTATTTGCTACTATTTATTCAACTTCACCTGAAGGTTCACTGCTGCTGTTAGGAGGAGAAACCATAAGACTTGCAAGAGCAGCCTTAATAAGATGACTGAGGAAAGGTCGTCGCTACTGCCGGGTACCGGCACCACAGGCGAGTCAACCAGGATGGACCATCAGCCATTGGCCAGAGAAATCGTCGATGAGGGATTCGACTACGTGGCAGAGCAGACAGGGCTCACAGTGCTAGAGAGTCTGATCACGGATGAACCGCAGGAGGACGATACAGAAGAGATGCGATGGCTACGAGAGGTTCGATTGCGGCACAAGCACATGAACTGGTTCCAGAGACCCGGGTTGCCCATCCTGTGCTGCTTGGTGATGCTAGTTTGCCTTGGGGAGACACTCTGCATCACTCCGATGATCGGATTGACGATGAAGAAAGTGTGCGAGGGGATCATGGCCGGCGAGTCGTCCGACTGCGATCCGACACAGGTGCAGAGCATCATGTCTGCGATCTCGTCCTTCACCATGATCCTCACGGGGCTGTCGTACACGTTTACGTCCGGCACCTGGGGCGAGCTCTCCGACCGAGTCGGCAGGGTGCGCATCTTTGCCTACATGGCCCTGCTCCGGGTTCTCGGCAACACTCTACATCTGTGGGCGCTGCAGCCCTGGACGCCGTACCACAAGTGGGTGATCATTCTGGCGGGCTCGGTGTCGTCGCTGAGCGGTGGCATGCTGGCGCTGCTGGCCAACGCCAACAGCTACATCTCCGACATCGTCGAGTCCGACCAGCGCGCTCTGTCGATGAGCATCATGATGAGCACCGTCTACGCGACCATGGGCCTCGGGCCCATGGCCGGGTCGCTGCTAGTCAAGTTTCTGCCCGGCGGCGACCGCCTGCCCATCTACCTCTCGATAGCCATCGGGCTGCTAGCCTCACTGTCGTGCTTCACCTTTGTGCGGGAGCCGCGCCACGAGGACGCCCGGAAGCTGTCGCAGGCCAGCTTCATGGAAAGAAGGGAGAGCATGTCGAGCGCCCGCTCGACCACCTACAG
The DNA here is from genome assembly GCA_003708055.3 of Torulaspora maleeae. Taxonomy (NCBI): domain Eukaryota; kingdom Fungi; phylum Ascomycota; class Saccharomycetes; order Saccharomycetales; family Saccharomycetaceae; genus Torulaspora; species Torulaspora maleeae. Next base: position 388,599 of record PPNA03000009.1, on the reverse strand, counting down.
CCGCTACTACACCCTACGCTTCCTGGACGTGTTCTCGTCGGTCAAGAGACTGTGGCTACCACGCACCGCCGACGGCTCGCTGCGTCCGCGCTACACCGTCCTAATGCTGGTGTGCCTGGACATCTTGTTTCTGAGCATCACCGTGGGCTCGATGCCCGCACTGGTGCTCTTCGCTACCTACAAGTACAACTGGCGCTCCGTCGAGCTGGGCTACTTCATCTCGATCTCGGGCCTGGGCCGCGCCGCCGTGCTGCTGCTGATCTCGCCCTGTCTCATCCACCTGCTGCGCAAGCTCTACACGCCACTGACCCACTCCGTCGACCACATCGACGTCGCGTGCATCCGCATCTCCATGGTGTTCCTCACGCTGAGCGTGCTGACCGTGCTTGTCGCCAACGACCACGAGGCCGCGCTGTTCGCGTGCGCCGCGCTGCAGGCGCTCAGCGCCTTCTGCTCGCCCACCATCCAGTCCGCAACCATCAAGTACTGCTCCAAGAAGACCACGGGCCAGTGCTTCGGCGCCATGGCATTGATCCGCTCCGCGGTCATGCTCGTCGTCCCGCCCGCGCTGCTGCGCATCTACGGCGCCACGGTCGCGGTCGGCCCGCAGCTCTTCCTCTACGTCCCGCTTGCCTGCGGCATCTGCGGCCTCATCCTATCTACGTTTCTGCGTGCCGTCGAAGCAGCCCCCAAGTAAGCCGGTCTTGTGGCCACCGCGCACGCCGTGCGCGACAACACCCGCCGGGAATGCCGAGCCTTGCAGAATGCCAGACAATGGCCGCCTGTTGCAGCAGCTGCTGCCGGTGCGCTGGCGAGCGCCGCTTGGCCAGGCGCGCTGCGTGCGGACGCGCGGTCGTGCAAAAGGCTTCCGCGATGCTGGTTTTTCCAGGCCGTGGCACCTCCTATCGCTATGGGTCCCGTCGTGGCAGCTGGATATAAGGAGAGGGCAGGCAGGGGAGGTGGCCCGTGTGGAAAGGCGGTAGAGAGGTGGTGGAGAGCTTCGCGGGGATCTGGCGATGTATGTGGACCCGCAGAAGAACAACAAGGTGCGTAACTTGAGTCTTCCCACGGTCAAGAAGAGAGAGAGCGAGGAGCCGGCGGGCGGGCAGGGCAGCGAGGGCGCTGTGCAGGAGCAGGAGCATCTGACGATGAAGAAGCTGACGGAGCAGGTGCGGGAGGCGGAGCGGCGGCGCGAAGCGGAGACAGAGGGCGTGCAGCGGAAGGTGGATCCGGTTATGCGTGGGAGAGCGACTTCCGGGAAGTACTGTCTGACGGATTTCCAGATCCTGCGGACGCTTGGGACGGGGTCGTTCGGGCGGGTGCATCTGGTGCGGTCGAACCACAACGGGCGGTTCTATGCGCTCAAAGTGCTGAAGAAACGGACGATTGTGAAGCTGAAGCAGGTGGAGCACACGAACGACGAGCGGCGGATGCTGTCGATTGTGTCGCATCCGTTTCTGATCCGGATGTGGGGGACGTTCCAGGACGCGGAGCAGGTCTTCATGGTGATGGACTACATCGAGGGCGGCGAGCTGTTCTCGCTGCTGCGCAAGAGCCAGCGGTTTCCGAACCCGGTGGCCAAGTTCTATGCGGCAGAGGTGTGTCTGGCGCTGGAGTATCTACATTCGAACGAGATCATATACAGAGACCTGAAGCCGGAAAACATACTGCTTGACCGCAACGGCCACGTGAAGATCACGGATTTCGGGTTCGCCAAGTACGTGCCCGATGTTACGTACACGCTGTGCGGGACGCCGGACTACATCGCGCCCGAGGTGATAAGCACCAAGCCGTACAACAAGTCTGTGGATTGGTGGAGTTTTGGGATATACATATACGAGATGCTGGCGGGGTACACGCCCTTCTACGACGCCAACGCGATGAAGACGTACGAGAATATCCTCAACGCAGAGCTCAAGTTCCCCCCGTTCTTTAACCACGACGCTCAGGACCTCCTCTCCAAGTTGATAGAGAGAGATCTGAGCAAGAGGCTCGGGAACCTGCAGAACGGGTCTGCAGACGTCAAGAACCACCCGTGGTTCGGCGAGGTGGTGTGGGAGAAGCTATTGTCCCGAAACATAGAGACGCCGTACGAACCGCCGATCCAACAGGGACAGGGCGACACTTCGCAGTTCGACAGATACCCGGAGGAAGAGATCAACTACGGAGTCGTGGGCGAGGATCCCTACTCGGATCTCTTCAAGGAGTTTTAGCAGGCTGGGATGATGTAGGCATTTATATATGTATGGTAAGTGAATCGGTCAAGACTGTTCACATCACGGCTCCTCGTCGCAGGTGATCTCGCGCGCTGGAAAAGCTTCAAGAAGCTCTCCATTAGAAGCCCTGATGAACCACCAGCAAGCGCATCTGAGCGAGCGAGAATCCAGGCCATGTCGGGCGTAGCGAAGCAATTGAAGTTTCTGAACAAGATAAGTTCCACCACGAAGCCCGCTCAGATCCTGGTCGATCCGGCGAAGTACGCCGGGATCAAGCTGACTTTCCAAGTCGAAAACCACCACGGACACATGGGCGCCAGGAAATTCTGGCACGAGTATCTGCCCACGTTGCAGTTCTACAACCCGGGCCTCAAGATCGACGTGGTGCGGATCAAGAACGGCGACACCAAGTTTGCGGGCGTGCCCTGCACGCTGGACATCCTGTCCACAGGAGAAAAACTGGTGGGCCAGATCGACATGAAGGGCAAGACGGACGAGATAATAATGAATGAACTCTTGGAGAAACTGGACCACCAGCGCGTACCCGAAGAATCGCTGGTGAGAGTTTGAGAAGCCTACGACGCACTGGAGCCCAGGCGCTCGCAAGCAAACCTGTAAATACTGCATGAACCAACCGATGTGACGATTAGATATAGAATGGCCACTTGTTAAGCACATCACGTGATCATTTGGCGAGATTTATACTGTTTAAACGGATAAAGAAGCTGACATGGTTGTATCCCATGGTCGTACGACCTTGGAATCTAGTTCTGGCTGGCAATTGTGCGGCAGTGAGTCGGAAAGCCAGATGTCTTTTTGGACTGCGCAAGTAGAGTAATTGGGGCAGTTTGCTCCTCTCAAGTAGTTGACCTTCTAGTCTGTAAGGTAGATTCTCATCAATTCGACAAGCCTTGCCTCGAGCTTCGATATTTGCCAAGCTCGGACCAAATAAGCTATTCCGAAAGGTTTGCCAAGCGATTAATTGATTTTCTTCCGCCGAGTGACTGCGTCAGGCATTGCATTGCGTCCACGAATGGTATAAGAAGAGGGACCAACGGCTAGACGGATACGTTTTTCTGCACGGAAGATGTGCAAGCGATGAAGTTCAAGGAATCCAAGAGTCTGGGCAGCCGCAGGCGAGATGGCCTGGCAAGACACTGGCAAATATTCAGGCAGTTTGCAGTACTCAGGCGCAAGGAACTGTTCCGCACATACGCGCTTGTGCCGATAGGAGTCTTGCTGGTTATGTGTCTGTTGTATGGTGTGGATCGACTGATCAAGAACTGTATCAAGATCTCATTCCCGGCGAGTGTCGCTGTGATGTTGATAAACTTTGCCTTTATGTCTACTGTAGCCGCATTCAAGAAGCCTTACGTGGATTTGTACCTGAGTGTGATCGACATACCATTGAGCTGGTCTCTGAGATGGATGAATGTGTTTTTTACTCCAGCGTTTGTTACTTTGCCTTTGAGTCCCTGGATCTCATATAAAGAAGCACTGCTGATAGTCGCAGTGTTTTTGATTGGGTATTTGGTTGCATTTGTGCTGCTTGCGTATATCACCATACTAGGGCAAAAGGTGACAGGATCTTTGAAATTCAGGTCGCTGTTTGTTCGGCAGGACGAGTTGCATAACGGGATGGAGGAAGGTTCCAGCTTTGCTCCCCCGTCACAGTACAAGAGAAGTGACAGTGTATCCAATGGCAATGGAGTGGTCGAAGAAGGTGAGCCTGTGGTTGCCGACAATGCGAGCAACAGCACGATTCAAATTTTCTTCGGCGACTCCAATGACCTCGATTTCCATGATCCGTTAGTCAACTTGGCTAGCAATTCGGGACTGTCACTGTCAAATATCAATTCCAGATGTACATCGAATATAGGACACGATTCGTTGCCAAAACATGAGCACTCACACCAAGATGACCTTGACGGTTCTGAAGCGGCAGATATTATCGAAGTGGGGTCTTCAAGAAGAGCACACGCGCCACCAACGTATGGCCCTGGCTCCTCAACCAGCCGGACGCGCTTGCTTCAAAGACTACAGCCTGCGCGGCACAAGAATATTGAGACTTACTCTGTTGCGACAGAGGACTCTACCGATAGCCGAAGCATATGTCAGCGAGCAATCACCAGACAATACTCAAAGCAGATCGACCTCCATTTTTCCATCAATATGTGGGATGCTCACCTACATCATGTTCTGTATGGTCTGGGGTTCTTTGCAACCATCTTCACTTACTATTTCCAATGGTACACCATGCCCTTCCAATTCTTCACTGCTGTTTGCATGTTTATGATAGTTACAGATTCGCCATTTATCGTCAACCGTCCCAAGTTGAAGAAGTTTGCCCATCCGGTCATCTGCTCCGTGGCATTGACCTGGCTGGTGATGCTGATCTCAGTGATGATCAAGCACAGAAACATAGCCTATTTCATACGAGAACTGAAGAGCTACAAGACAGGTCGCACTTACCTGCACCTGTTCGACACCACCAAGTATGGCTATCACCAGTGGCCTGGTGCCGGTGACATCTTTTCAAGTTGCATGGACGTCTCCATCGTCGGCCTATCTTTGCCGATGTACACATACCGCAAGGATTTAAAAAGACACTTCTTCAGCATGGTGCCACCCATCCTGATCTTCACAGCAGCATCCTTGCTACTATACCCTATCATCTGCTACAGGATCGGCATATCCTCGCTTCTCTCCATCGGTTTCGCAGGAAGAAGCGTCACTTTGGCCCTGGGGACACCCATGGTCGCCAACCTCGGGGGTGACCTAACGGTGATGGCCGTGACCACGGTCATGAGCGGCGTTCTCGGCGCTCTGACAGGCGGTTGGATGCTCGATTTCATACGGGTGCCCGAAGAAGACTACGTTACGAGAGGCTTAGCACTTGGCTGCAATTGCGGTGCCATAGCCACCGCGTATCTACTCGGCGTCGACAGAAGAGCCGCTGCCATAAGCTCGCTGTCGTTTGTCTTCTACGGAGCGCTCATGGTCATTTTAAGCGCAATTGGTCCCATCAAGGACTTCGTACACGAACTGGTCGGCTTAAACTGAACACTGACGTCCTAGGATGCGTTTTTTCTGCACAGAAAGCACTGCCTTACAATGGCAGAGTCTAGCCTAGTTTTAGCAAGAACAGCACACGCTGAGCCAAGGTTTCTTAATATTTTTGATAGTATTCATTTTCAATTCATAGTCTCGAGACCGAGTATTTAGACTCGCATTTTGACGATGGCATATTAAGGGCTGTGAAAATCATCTGGAAGAGAAAAAACATACCAACTTTACAGGTTTCTGAATACTAGAAGTACAGATACTTCATCTGAAGGTCTTTGGGTGGGCTCGTTGCCATTATTGAAGGTCAGGCTTTAGGTGATAGAAGTTAGAAGGCGGAATCTCGCAATTGGAGCGCTGCAGTTCGATTTGGGATACAGTTGCAGGAGAGGCTGATTGTTTCACTCGAGAGCTAGCCAAGAATCCAAGATATGGGCACTGATGAAGATAAATCCCCTCGCAGTCAGTCTGTTAAAAGAAGTAGGTCTTTAACGGGATCTTTGAAGGGCATCTTCAAGGGCAGTGGCAGCTCTGCAGGAAGCAATGCGAGCAATCAAGCACTGGTTTCTGGGTCTACCACCGATGTTTCCACTGCAACGGCGAAGAAGAATAGCGGCAGACTAGGGAATATCACCAACAGTAAGGAGGCTGAGTTGAGTTCTTCGCGGGGGGCTCCTATTCAGGCCCCCAAATCTCCGCTGCAGACACCTGTGGGAAGACTCGGTCTCCCGAAATTGGGTAAACTTTCAGTATCGCAGGGTTCTCATGGATCTATTCCTGAAAGCGGGCGTGTTTCTCGACGTTCGAGTCCCGATGAGGACGAGACCGTCACTAGAGGGCGCTCTTCGTCGGAGAGACTGAGCGATGAGGAGGCCAGAGTTCATACAAGGGAGGGCAAACCGTTTGCCAGACAGCAGGAGAGTAGAGGTTATATCCCAGGTCAGAATCTGGACCAGAATGATAGCGTGTTGATAGATTCAGTGCTGGAGAATAGTGATGAAGAGTCTTGGGGTGAAACAAACGCTGCACCACGCCTGAGCCGTGCTCGGGCTAGTACTTCTGTCGGAAGATCTGGTTCTTTGAAACGGATGGGCTCTACGTCGTCATCTTCGTCTTCAAACAAGGCTTACACAGGTAGAAACCGTGCTGATACGTTTAGTGCATCTAGCTTGCCTCGGTTCTCCGAGATGGAATCCAAGTGCATCTTGCAGGTGGACAACTTCAAAGTGTTTGAGAATGGTCTTCACGAGCATTGCCTGAAGGTAACTTCGTTGGTGTCAGAATCCAACGATGGTTCAGATAATGTGCCAAAGCAGAAGTCCGGCTTCTCTCTATCGGGGATATTCAAACCTCATAAAGAAGATAATCAGCTGGATAACGCTTTATCATTAATACCGTCATCGAATTTATCCCTCTCCCAAAGATTGGATAGAGCAAGAAATCAGGCTCTGGAGAGCAATGGTGCGAGTATAGAGGAGGAGGAAAACGATGACGATCGTGGTTCCGCTAATAGTGAGAGCACCTCTGGCAGAACGCCCAAGATAGTGAATCCAAATGCGGCAGTGGGTGCTGAAGAACTCAAGTTGATCAATACTCTCTCAGAAAAGATTCATCGGGGCATGAACGGGAAGTCATTGAAGACTGAAGGGGAGGAGAAGAGCAAGAAAGACGGGCCAACCACCTTCCACGAACAGTATGGCAAGGCTATTGGCGTTATAGGACATGGAGCTTATGGTGTTGTCAAAATCTGCTCCAGACCCAAAACGGCCAAGGATGTTGCGCCATATCCCACTTATTCGAATGGGAAAAGATTGTTCTATGCAGTCAAAGAGCTGAGGCCAAAAGCCACAGATCAGATCGAAAAATTCAGCACAAGAATAACGTCAGAGTTTATTATTGGGCATTCTCTGAGCCACTGCCACAAGAAGGGTGATAAACTGGCACCAAACATATTGAAAGTGCTGGATCTTCTGGAGACTCAATGTTCGTTTGTTGAAGTAATGGAATTTTGCCCTTCTGGTGACTTGTACAATCTTTTGACAAGAAAGTCCAAGAATGGTACCGCATTGCATCCTTTAGAGGCCGATTGTTTCATGAAACAACTGTTACATGGCGTTCAGTTCATGCATAATCACGGTGTGGCACATTGTGATCTTAAACCGGAGAATATCTTGTTTCATCCAGATGGGTTGCTGAAAATCTGTGACTTCGGTACTAGTTGTGTGTTCCAAACTGCATGGGAAAAGCAGGTCCATTTTCAATCAGGAACGATGGGATCTGAGCCCTATGTTGCGCCAGAAGAATTCATTCATGGCAAAGAATATGATCCGCGATTAGCCGACTGTTGGAGTTGTGGTATCGTTTATTGCGCCATGGTGTTGGGCCACTATCTCTGGAAGGTGGCGGTACGCAGCAGAGATACCCTCTACGAGTCCTTCCTAAACGAAATGGCGGAACATAAGGAGTTCTGCGTTTTCGAAGAAATGAGACATGTTAACAATGAGCTGAATCGTCTGAGAAAGATAGCTCTCTATCAAATGATTCAAGTGGATCCAACTAGGAGAATTACCGTCGATGATCTACTGCAAACAGCTTGGATGAGGCGCACGAGATGCTGCGTTTTTTACAAACCAGCAGTAGATAGAGAGAAATGAGGAAACTGATATATATAGAACTATTATGAATAGTAAAATTTAATTGCATTCAATCTATTTACAGGGTGAACAACAAACATACATGCTATGGGTGATCATACAACTCTACTTGCCAGCGAGCATATCTTATTGTATCCCTTTTCCCTCAATTCCCTGCCAACACATCCATCGTTGGCCATAATCCTTGTTCCCAGTGGCTCTCCAGTATTCTTGTTGATCAACACGCAGGCATTGTCTCCAAAGGCCACTGTAGATCCATCTTCTCTCTGCATATTTCTTTGCTTCGTGCGTACCACAATCCCATGAACTATATCACCTTTTTTGACTCTATTGGTGTTGGAGGTACCAGTAATATTCTGTGTCAACGGCTTGGCCTTCTGCACAACGCAGACTATCCTATCACCAATTCTACCTGGTGATTTTGGTGATCCTTTTTTCAGCACTTTGATACATTCTGCGAGCTGCGCTCCCGAGTTGTCAATGACTTTCAGCATAGATTTCAGATAGATCATCTTGAAGTTGAGCTCGTAAAATGGCCTTCTGGGCTGAGTTTGACCTGGTCTTCTAGAGATGATACTCTTGATTCTGGCAGTTGACCGACATTTTTCAGTTACAGACCCGTTGATGGTGATGAACCTGCAAATGCTAAGGTTTTGACGTTAAATACTGTAATTATACAAAGGAAGACAGTTTCATTAGATCTTCCTTGAGTGAAGTTTCAATCTTATTGAGCCCCCAACGATCGTTCAAATCGCTTGCGAGGCAACCGATGATCGCGTTGAACAACCCTTTAAACTGCAGTCTGTTTTGACTTTGCTGCTCTGCAGCGTCGAGTTCGACCTGACAAATAGTCTTGAGAGCCTTTCTATCAAATTTGCCCGACATAATCATGGCTCTCATCCGTGGTTCATACTCGTGTTTAAATGGCAATTTTCCCGTGAGCATAGTGTATAGCGTGACCCCCAAGGCCCAAATATCAGCAGACGGGCCAAGAGGTGGAGGCGAGGGCTCCAGGAGCTCTGGTGCGGCGTAAGGTAACGAACCTATGTGAGAGTGGGGATCGGGTCCGACATTACGTGCTTCTTCATCTGTTACTCGATGTGGTGAAGTCATATCCATTGTGGGTGTCAGTGTTGTGCTTTGCGATGCGATTTGCCTTAGTGATGGGAAACTGGAGTTTCCCATTCGTGCACTCGTCAAGGAGGGTCCAAACGTTTTAGGCAAAGAGCTTATCCCCAACGGAGTGTCATCATGAGTCAATTTCTTGTTCTTTATTATTCTATGCAGTTTGGTCATACGGTGACCGTAACGTAGACCTGAACTCGACCGTGATCTATGGAAAGGTGCACTTTCCAGGGTTTGTTCAGCGAACTTTTTCTTTTCCAAATGCGTAATCATTTTGGAATATTTACTTTCTTCGAGACTTGCTGGTGGGGGGCCTGCATTCGATTCATCATCGACGGCCACCCTGTCAAAATGCTTGTAGTGACAACTCATTCCGAAATCACAGAGGAAAACCTTCCATTGACCTTTGCCGGATTGCTTTTCCAAAAGACAATTCTCCAGTTTGACGTCTCCATGAGCGATGAACTTGTCGTGCATATACCTTAAAGCCGCTGTGACTTGCAAGCACAGAATTATAGTCAGTTTACATCTATCGGAGAGATCAATCTTTGAACTGTCGTATTCGCCCCACGAGATCACCAAATCGTATATCGTTCCGTCGTGAATTCTTTCTGTTAAGCAATACATCGCATAATCATCATGCAATCTCCACTGTATCAATTGGAGTATATTTGGATGGTGAAGTTCTTTCCAGACTGAAACCTCTTTTATAACCTGATTCTTGACTTTGGAATTGTTTCTAAATCGTACTATTTTCATGGCCTTCACCACACCTGTCTCCACGTTTTGACATTCACGTATCATTCCCCAGGCACCAAATCCAATCACTCTCCCCAAACTGTAGCCCATAATTTCCATACCTTTGTCATCGGGCCGACCGTTGCTTACACTAGGGGCAGTGGTAATTCCAGCTGGGGAAAAGGAGCTTAAGAACTGCGAAGCAACAGAACCGTGTCGAGACTTTACCGCTGTGGCAGCAGGCAGCGAATTTCTGCTTATCGATGTACCGCTCTTTGTTGTTCTCAGCATGAGTTTCTTGATCAATGACATCAAAAGCTTATAGTCCTTATCGGGAAGCATATCTAGGATGACTTTTTTTCTTTGAGAATATGGCATGAAGACAAAATCCTGGGGCAATTTCGACATAAGTTCCAAAACTTCCTCAGGCGTCATTTTCAACTCCGCAATGATCGATACGGTGCTATCTGGTAGGTACGTCAGGGACGAAGAAGCGGAATTGAAGGACTCACAAACAGAAGTTTTCCTCCTGGAAACCTTCCGAGACTGGAAAAACATACCAGAAGGTCCATGTCTGTAGCCGTCTACATCACTTGCATTCGTTGTAGAATTTCTCATACTCTTCCCCACACCAGTAGCCGATAAGGGTGCCATCATGGAGACGCTATTCGACGCATTCGGCAGCGGGATAGGTTCCACCTGAGCATGAGATGAATCAAACACATACGAACTGTTAGGACTCACACTGCCGCTGCTAGGTTCACGATCCGTACTCCAAGTGTTAGTTCTCGTTATGCTGCCAACATACCGCGTTGGAGTTGCATTACAGCTATTATTCGTCAGTCTCTGGGACAGGACCGCAGGAGAAGACCCATCATCGCTCTGCCACCTCAACACAGCCTCTGCAAAGTCAAGATCCGGGATATACTCATCCTGCATATCGTCGAAACGGGGATCCTGATTAAGCGATAATCGTCTTTTCCTTGAACGTTGCAACTCATCTCGGTCCTCCGTACCACTACCAGGGATCGGTCTATGCTTCAAATCGTCGTAAATCCTCGTTCCAGTAACCTGATCGAAGTTCGCTCTCTCATTCTCCGAGTACACCCTTACCAACGATGACCTCGAAGAGCTCTCCGTGCCCATCCTGTAAACTCTCTTGGGTTCAAAATACAATTCCCCATCCAGACCCCCGTCTCCACCCTCTGTTGGCGATACCCCCGAGTCCACAGCACCCTTATCACTCACATCGTGATCCCGCACAAGCAGTCGCTCAGTGGAAGACATCTCAATCTAGCCAAGTCAGCTCGGACTCCCAACCCTGAACCTACAAACGAGACCACTCACAGATACCTACTGATCCTTATGTACCTTCACCTCTCGCAGTGGAGTATCCCGTTATCAGGTCATCTCGTAAGACTTTTCACCTAATAGGACCCCTAAGCAACCACGTGAACGGCTGGCACCTCGAAACCTCGAAACCTGCTCGATTCGAGTCCAAATCTTTGTATCTTTAAACATGATCCTATGAAGACTTCCTATATACGCATACCTCGTCCGTGGGAGGTACGCCATGCTCGCTGCGTCCTGTGGGAATAAATAATAAAGTAAGCTGGGGCCACAACGACCTCAGACGTTTACACGTTCCAATTCTTCTCTGCCGGCCTTGGTGTACAGGAACTCGTTGTAGTCCCTAGAGTTGACCCACCATGCCCAGTAGATGCCCGCTGGCAGGGCCAAGTATAGGACCTGGCTCTTGAATCTTCTGAAAAGGTTGAAAACGGCAGCGTTGAAAGAGCCGGCCAGTGGTCTCTGGGCGTACGGCGACACGGCGTAGGAGGTAATGCCCTTCTGAGCTGGGGAGCCCATGTGACCCCACCATCCCATGTAAGTCTTAGCACTTGGAGGTCCACCCATCTTTGATTTAGTTTTATAGTGTTGTGTTGTGTGTCTAGCTGCCTCTAGTTAGCACTCAAGTCTTCTGAAACACTCTTCTTATAAGTCATGAGTGTCTAATAGTTGGTTGAAATGGTTCCAGCGGGCCGCTCCTTAGTGAGCTCGCCTGCCAACCGAAAACACCGGCGAAGTTTCTAAGATACCGAGTTTTGATTGGTCCAGAGCAGAATATCACGAAACACGTTTAAGTAATTGGTATATAAGATGAGAGCCAACTAGCGATGATATCAAAGACTAGTAAGTTATTGATGGCAAGCTCTTGTGGTTGTCTATTTGGTTCTATTGTAGACCTTGTTTAAGAAGGCCGTTAGGACTTCTGCCTTGAAGCCGCGCGACTCGTCGGTCTTAGCGATCTTGTCCTTGAGCTCGCGAGCGATATGTTCCTCGTACTCGCGGTAGTGAGTCTCGATGTCGAGGTCGTGGAACAGTTTCTTGCACTTGGCCTCGCATTCGGCGTCCTTTCTGCCGTAGTTGTCATCTAGAACCTTTCTTTGCTCTGGGGTAGCGAGCTTTAGGGCCTTGTTGACGACCCAGGAGCACTTGTTATCCTGGATGTCGGTACCGATCTTACCGATCTGTTCGGGGGTGCCGAAACAGTCCAAGTAGTCGTCCTGGATTTGGAAATACTCACCGAGTGGGATCAGGACATCGTGGGCCTGTTGCAAGTCCTTGGCGTCGCTCACGCCGGCAACGTACATGGCTAGGGCCACGGGCAAGTAGAATGAGTAGTATGCGGTCTTGAAAGTGACGATGAAGGAGTGCTTGTCCAGGGAAAACTTGGCTAGGTCGACTTTGTCCTCTGGGGCGGTGATCAAGTCGAGCAATTGACCCAATTCGGTCTGAAAGGTGACGTCGTGGAACAATTCGATCAGGTCGACGTAGTATGGCTCTTGTTTGAAGTGTTTCTTCAATAGCACGTAGATGGCAGCTTCAAGCATGAAGGCATCATTGATAGCGATATCACCGACGCTCTTGACACGGTACCAACATGGCTGTCCTCTTCTCGTGATGGATTGGTCCATCATGTCATCAGCAACAAGAAAGTAGGCTTGTAACAGTTCGACACACCAGCCCAAAAGAGCCACCTTCTTGTAGACACCTGCTGGTAGCTCTTCGGCGGACTGGTAACCCTTCAAGATGGCGTAAGTGTCGACCACAGACAAACCTCTGTTCAACTTACCACCTGGAGTGTTGTAGTTCAACGAGTCTTCATACCACTTCACAGCCTCGGCTGGCATACCATAGGCAGCAAGGGCATCTTTCAGTTCTTGAACCAGTTCAGGGAACTCAGCGACGAATTTAGCTCTAACACTCTCTTTAGACATTATCAAGGATAGCAATTGACCGGTTTAGGAACAACGATTGGTGTAAGATGACTTCAAAGGTGGTGTTGCGTTTTAAACCTTTTCATCGTTCGACTCCATTTTTTTCATGCGTAAACGGTCGCTCGCTTAAGATGCAATTTCCAATACGGTGAAAATCTATATTTATACATGCTATTTCTTGGTAAATCAGCGAATTGATCTGGGACTTGTCTAATATCTCTTGGAACGTCTACTCTTCCCAGGTCTTGCCGACTTTCCCTTCATCTTTCTCTGTGAAAAGCCGGTGACATCGGCCGAAGAGTCTGCATCGTTCTTTCTCTTGAATCTTTTCATACCACCGCTACCGTACTTGGCGTCCTTAGCGGCTCTCTTGTAGTTTGGCTTGTGTCTCTTGTTATCCTCAGTGGCTTCTTCGATACCGACATCGAAATCGTTATCGCCGATCTCACTTTGCTTTCTCTTCTTCTTGAGCGATTTGATCTTATCTAAAGTTTCCCTCTTCTCCAATTGACGTTTCTGCAGTGTGGCCACTTGCACCTGCTTACCGAATTTCTTCAATTGTCTTTGCTTTCTAGCTTCTTCACGGGCCTTCTTTTCACTTGCCTCTACAACTAGCTTGTTTTTGACTTTGTCCATTTGTTCATCGTTCTTGACCATTTCTGCGAAATAATCCAGTGGTCTCTTGAAAGGAACTTTCAATCTGGCCAGGTGATCACGGGCCTCCAGCACTGCGTCCAACGATTGTTTGTAAAATGCCAATTCTCTCGTAGTGTCGTCGTAAATGTCCTTGATACCTTCGTCTGTGTTGGTTCCAGAGGTCACTGATTGATGCTCCTGGAAAGAGTGCTTTTTCCATGGGAGTTGAACTCTCTCCAGAGCGTGTTTCATCGCCTTCACATTGTTGATCGTCAATTTATGATGAGGAGCGACATCGGCGTCGGAATCAAACTCAACGTCAGACAATGCGACGTCTTCTTCTTCTTTTCCCTCTTCCTCGTCTGCTTCCTCATCCTTCGCCGTCTTGTCATCTTCCTCTTCATCCTCGTCCTCGTCGCTCTCTGAATCACTCTTGGCTAGTCTATCCAGGTCCAAACCCTCTTCCTCTTCCTCTTCCTCCTCCTCTTCCTGTTCTTCTTCCTGTTCTTCTTCCTGTTCTTCTTCCTGTTCTTCAGCCTTCTTGGCTTCTTCCAGCTTCTTCATCTCCTTCTTGAGCTTCCTCTTCTCCTTCTTGGATAGTGCCTTGCTTTGATATTCCTCGGTAATGGTAACCGAACCATCTTTTCCAACCTCAACGCTTTTTTCCACAGAGGTGGCCACAGCGGGCACACTTTTCCCACCACCCTTCTTGGTCTCGACCTTCGCAACCTTTGCCATAATTCCCAACTCAACTAAAGCTGCTTCCAACTGCTCAAGTACATTTGAATCATTCGTGAACAGGAGTGAAATTTCATCTCATCTCATCTCATCTCATCGCTAAATGAAAATTTTCTGTATCGCTTTATACGCCACAAACATACAAATTCGAGATGTGAGATTCAAGCATTTTCTATGAATATCGTCACTGCCGGCAGCCCGTGAGGTCACTCTTGAGCGCCTACAGTGGTATTAGAGGTTCTGATGACTCTACTTAACAAAGTAATCATTGTCCGGGCTTCCTTGCTTCCTGAGAGACAGAGACGTCGGAAACGTCGCAAGAAAGTCTGAACTCAGCTAGAGCTCTATTCGCTAGAAGCTCAGCAACCTTGAAAGCAGCTCAGGTGCTTATGATGGGGTTTTCTTGTACAGGTTTCTCTTCTTCTTGCACTCTTCGACCGGGTGACGGCATCGCGAAGACGCGTCTTCCCCGGCGATGTCAAGTTCATTAAACAGCTAGCAATAATTTGGAACTTGAGTTCCTCATCAGAGGTCTGCGATCACCAGTTGTTACTTGCAGATGAGTAGTGCGGTGAATAAGAGCGGGACCCGCTTTATCCCGAAGCTCAAGCAGCGTAGACTTTTGTCTGCTGCGCCCAAGAAGAGCACAACTACTATCACTCCTGAAGGAACTAAGATAACAAAGGACGAGGCAGACAGCCGGGCTAATACGAAAGTTGACGATAGCGAAACCAAGCCAGATCTTGAGGACGACACGGGAGCCACTGCGGTCGAGGACGAGGACGAAGATGATCCCACGGCGTTTTCACAACTTAAATTGAACCCTTCACAGACCAGTACTCAAATTACGGCCAGTCAGGTGGCTCGAGAACATCGGCGATCCAGCAGGCTTGACTCGTTGAGCACTAACCAGGCTGCGAAGCCGGTTTTCAAGCCAGAGTACCTCGAACCAGCAGCTGGCACTAACGGTCGAAGATTGTCCACCATAAGCAAGCCTAACCTGAAAAAAGTGAGGATCAATGCCATTGCAGAAAAGGATTCTACTTTACAAACTTTGAAAAAGAGGAGGATGTCCATCCGGACTTCGATCTCCAAAAAGTCCGGATCTGCTCATAGAATCAGTGTGGTCTCTCGCAGAGCTTCCCCAGATACTGATGTTCATACAGCGACTGCCATCCCAGATCCCAATGGGAAATCTTCACAACTTTTCCAGAAGACCGATAGCCTGTATGAGAAATACACAATAAGAAACCTCAAAGAGATTCCGAGAAACATACAGGACACAGATTCCGAGCGGTATCTGGTAGACGAGGAGGAATTTACAATGGCTGAGCTTTGTAAACCCAAGTTGCCCATTGGTGAAATATCTGAAAACTTCGAGAGGGCCAAACTAGCTGGCAAAGCTAAATTTGAGAAGAGAAAACAACGCCGTGAATTGAGAAAGAGGGCTCGTGAAGAGTTCAAGTCTATCAAGTCATTGAATGAGGAAGAGGAAGAAAGAGAACTGGAGGAACGTAAAAAAGCAGCAGAGAAATTACTCAATACAGAAGTACCTGAAGCCAATCAGGGTCCTCACACCGCGATCCAACTACGATTGAATCCAGATGGTACCATGGTCGTCGATGAAGAATCTACAGTTGTGGATAGACACAAGAACGCAAGTTATCAGAACGCTCACAAAGTAAAACTTGATGAAAACCCCTTCGAAAACTTACACAACTCGGGCACCTATGGTAAGAACATGTACACAGACCCTTGGACTACAGATGAGCTCATTCAGTTTTACAAAGCTCTTTCTATGTGGGGAACAGATTTCAACCTCATAGCTCAGATGTTTCCTTACAGGACAAGAAAACAAGTGAAGGCCAAATTTATCAGTGAGGAAAGGAGGCATCCAGTCACAGTTGAGTTAGCTCTGCGATCCAGGCTGCTACCTAACTTCGAGCAGTATTGTGCGGAGACCAAGAAAGATATAGGCACAGTAGAAGCCTTCCACGAAAAAATAGAAAAACTGAAGGAGCAACACGATGAACATATGAAAGCCATTGATGATGCTAAGGCCGACGCCAAAGAGGAAGATGCGCAACATACGAAAAATTCACATAACTCTGAGAAAAAGACCTCAGGTGGTTTCCGAACTGATCAAGTTAAGGCTTATCGTAAATCAGAGATTGTCTTGGGGACAATCGATGATCTGAAGGTCCATCCTTCTCAACAGGTTGAGGAGGAGCAGAACCTCAGATAAACCATTATAAACTCTCTATATCTTATATAACTGTTGATTGTAACAATTAAACGCGAGCCCTCGAGGAAGCGAAGTAACAACTTCAGCCGCAGATCACCAACATATAATAGGATAAAAATGCCATTGAGGGTGTCTACCAAGGTGCGAAAAAAGTACCAGCTAACTACAGCTCGAAGCAGCAACCGAGCATGGGTCAAATTTACAGTCAGACCTAGCTCTTATGGAACTCAGCTCGTCATCACAGTTATGACCTTCATCATTCTCAACACAGCAACTGTGCTGTTGATCAGGAAACAGGCAACCTGGGACCAGTGGACAAGAAACATCGTAATGATGGCTGAATTCGTTTTCAGTCTTACTATTTCGAGAATGCCACCTGTCGAGTCTTTAACCGTTTACCGAAACTACGGAGTCCAAGTGACCAAAGTCAAGGGTTTACTGGTATTCCCTGAAAAATGGAACAACCGTTGGCTCGCACAAAGCAAATTTATCCCCAGAGATCAGATTCTTGACATCGTAATCAATGAAGGTTTTGTCAGAGGTTTCCAAGTTGTTTTTTATCTGGCTGTGATCGTTAAAGAATCAAAAAGATTGGAGTTACTCTTCTCAGTATGTGTGAAAATATTTTCCATCAATTGGAGGCCCCAATACTAACCGTTTTACAGACAATGAGACCCACATTAGAGGATCAAAAGGTAATTTACAACATGTCCAGAGAGTGTCTTTATCCTGACAAGAAGCACTTTCATGCCTAGCGCCGCGCGTTGAGATGAGAGTGAAAAATTCGACGAGATGAAATTGAAGAGAGAACTAAGCAGATGGCCCAAGGCAGTCGGGATTGATACTTATTGAAATGGGTAGAAAGCTCAAGGGTAAGTCAGGCCATCAAGGCTTGAGGGCTACGCTTCAAAGACATCAGAATCTGCAGAAATTGAAACAACTGCACAAGAGGAAGGAAGAGAATAAAAAGTTGCAAAAGTCACAACCTAACGCTCAGGTAAGGAAGAATCAGCAGTTGCAAAAGCTAAGTGAGGAAAAATTTGTACCTTTCCAGAGCGATGAGACCCTACTGTTGGTTGGAGAGGGAGATTTCTCATTCACGCGGTCGTTGATTGAGGAAGGATATATGAAAGCTGAAAACCTGATTGCCACCAGTTTCGATTCTTCCCCAGCCGATCTAGAACTTAAATATCCCCACTCGTTCAAGGAAAACTACGCTTTCCTCGTCAAGAACAAAGTCAAAGTATTCTTCAAAATAGACGCCACAAACCTGATCAAAACTTTCGACTTGTCCAAGAGAACACCATGGACCAAAGTTTTAGGTCCAACCTGGAAGAGCAAAAGTTTGCAAAACATAATATTCAATTTTCCACATACTGGTAAAGGGATCAAGGATCAAGATCGTAACATCGCCGAGCATCAGCAGTTGGTTATCGGGTATTTCAGAAGTTGCAAGAAACTCTTTGAACTAGTGAATGGACCAATCTTACAAAGCAGAACGTCATACAATCAAGGATATAACTCGTCGGAAGGATATGGTGGTCTTTCGCCTGAAGGGTACGGTAAGATCATATTGTCTGTCTTTACAGGCGAACCATACGATTCCTGGATGATCAAGAGCCTATCAAAGGATTGCAACCTATGTGTGCAAAGATCTCACAAATTCCAATGGAACCTCTACCCGCAGTACCATCACAGAAGAACTAACAGTGAGCAAGACACCACCAAACCTGCAGAGGAAAGGGACGCTAGGATATACATTTTTCAAAAGTTTGACCGTCCAACAAACAAAAGGAAAGCACTTAGTGACGATGAGGAATAAGAGGTCAAATCATTAAACGTAAATGTAATATATACTTCATGTCGGATACATAGTGACGAAATCCCTCTCCGAATAGATTTTCTTATCAATCGGATCCATAACTTCTAGGTCTTTCAACTCAGCCAAATTGGCACGGTTTAACGCTGTCGCCAACGTTTTCAATTTCTTGGCGTCGTAAATGTTACCGTTTGGCAACATTATCGGATTCTCAAAAAGCTTGGACTGGGTATGATGGGCATACGGCAAATCCCTGGCAATCGGGGCAAATTCATCGCTGCATACCGGGCAAGTTGTCGCTAGCACGTCCTTCTGTAAATAATTATCGAGTTCTGGGCGATCTGAGGTTGGTAGTTCTCTTTTATGCAGACAGTCCTTTGTTTTAAGGGTAGATATCCCTAGTGATAGGTACATCAACAGCGGTTCGCTGTGCGATATACCGTACATAGAGTAGTACTCCTTGATGAACAGCTCATTGAGACTGGACCATCTTCGGCCGTCCAGCAAGTCGGTGTAGCGGGCAAAGTCCATATTCCCATCGTGCTGCGTAAAGATAACTTTACTGACGGAAGGCGGAGGCGCCTTTCTCACAGTACGGTTCCTGCGGAAGAAGTACTCGAACATATCATCGCGAGACTGCAAATTTGACGGCGTAAAGCTTCGTGAATTTTCGTTGTCGTTCGTGGTAATGATCTGCGGGTCAATCGACTCATCCACGGACGTGACGGGCTGCTGTTGTTGACAGCTATTGATGAATACCAACAAACCGGAAGCCAGCTTCAAGTCTGCATAGTTACTTTCGGCGAACTGTAGCAGAAAGTTTTGGAAACAACCGATAGCACCTTTGTAATCCCGCAATTTCAACAATTCCACATATTCCTGCAACCTTGCTTCAAACTCCAAGAAGGAGCAATTCCGTTTCAGAAAAGTCCTATTCTCACCGATCCAGTGAAGCAAAGGCTGCAAATCATGCTCTTCTGTGAGAGACTTGGAGATTCTATTAGCCGCTAACAGGATATCGTAATCTAGCAATCGGTTCAGTTCCTGTTGTTTCAAGAAAACGACACCTGGATTCCAGTACTTTTCGTCAGCAAGCCCATCTTTTCCATGATCTTGCTCATGACGAGACCTGACCTGGTCGTTTCTGATAAGGTAGTCCCCTATGAGTACGTTGGTGTATTTCTGGTACCAGTCTGTCAATCGAGACACATCTGTCGAATCTTTGGCATTTTCCAACTCCTGAAAGAACTTCAATCGAGCCTCGATCCTCTCTAGAAGCTTCAACTCGTCCTCCGCCCTCTTACCAATCTTCTTTTCAAAAATTTCCACTTTCCTTATGATCTCATTCAATTTGGCCAACGCTAGCTTATCCTGCTCCAAATTGTCCGACTCTAATGAGCCATCGAGCTCCTTGAAGAGACCATTCAGAATGGCTGATTCCTTCTCTACCAGTTTATGAACCTGTCGGACATTTCTCCGGAGCAGCTCATGCGGGATATGGAACAACTGCTCATTGAGCTTCAGATGGAAATCAGTAGTGGGCTCGTTGATTAGCGAAGTCATGGCGTCCGCGATCAAAATTTCTAATTGACCTTGTTACTGTTCTTAGCACCCTTGTACCGGTATAAGACTATGCCCTGTCCCAACAGACGAAAAATACAGTTAGTTACCATTACCGTCTCTATTGAACTCGGTATATACAAAAGGCAAAGGACTAGAGCGTATATAATCATGACATGGAAGCAAGCTTGCCAATGACGGCCTGCGTAAATTCAGTAGTGGAAGCAGAGCCACCGATATCCGGGGTGGTAGTCTTGCCCTCGGCGATCACCTCGTGAACCGCGTTCGATATCCTGGATGCAGAGGTCTTCAATCCCAAGTGGTCCAACATGAGAGACGCAGATAGCATCATAGCGGTTGGATTGGCGATGTTCTTATCCTTGATGTCGAGACCCACGTGACGGGAGCCTGGCTCGAAGACGGCGTATTCGCGACCGTAGTTGGCCCCAGCGACGAGACCGGGCCCGCCGATCAATGCGGCGCCGATGTTCCCCAGGATGGTACCGTACATCGATGGTGTCACGAGCACGTCGAACTGGTGTGGCTTGGCAACGGTCTGCATGGAGGCGTTGTCGACGATGATTGAGTTGACGCGCACGTCTGGGTACTCGTCTTCACCGATACGAGTGACCACGTTACGGAACAGGCCATCACCGAGTTTCATAATGTTGGCCTTGTGGACCGCGGTCACCGCCTGGCGGTTGTATTTCTTGGCAAAATCGAACGCAAATCTGGCAATACGCTCGGTCTTGGCCTCGGTCATGATCTTCAACGACTCGACAACACCGGGCACAGACTCGTGTTCCAGCCCAGAGTACTCACCTTCGGTGTTTTCACGGATCACCACCAAGTCAACGTCCGGAATTCTGGTCTTGACACCCGGAATCGACTTGAACAGAGCCACGTTGGCATAAATATCCAGCTGCTTACGCAAGGCAACATTCAGCGAACCTTTGCCCGCCTGGTCCGCGGCAGAAGTGTGCCAGATACCCTTCAAACCCACTTTGTTGCGCTTCAACGACTCCACAGCAGCCGCGACTCCCTCCTCGTGGTCCAGCCCAGAGATATCGACCAGGTCCCAGTCAATGGGCAGATTCTCAGCTTCGAAAACAGACACCACAGAGTCGGTGACTTCCTTACCAACACCGTCACCGGGGATCAAAGTGACCACGAATCTTCCACCGTACTTCTTGGGCAGCACCTTCTCCGTGCTCGCCACAGTAGCAAACGTTCTCTTGGCAACAGTAGATCTTAGCATTTCGTCTATCGAGGTTCGTCCCACTCTGCCAGCACAGACCTTAACGCCTGCTAGCTACTGCTACGATTTGCATATATATATACATATATATATATATATATATCTGGGCCCTCACGTCACGGGCAGGGACTCGTGCTACCTCGAGCTCATCAACGGCCTCCAAGAAACACGCTCGGTTGCAGCTGCAACTTGCCGGTCCATTCACGGAGGCGAAAGGGGATGCGACGGCATTTCCGGGGCCCGCGGCGCCGATGTCGGCCCAGCCGCGGCGTGACATCCGCGTGACCGCGGAGGCCGAGGTCGGAGATGCCGGGCGCGGGGTTGCCCGGCTTCTGGCTCTGGTAGAACGCTTGAACGGTGACAGGCTCAAGAGACTGGTCGATGAGAGAGGCAAGAGCAGGACGAGGACCTCGTGGGAGCAGCGTAGGATGATCGGACAGGAAGCAGTGAGCGCCTACCGGTGTGTGGTGAGGGCGCTGGTGCGCACGGACCGTAGAGCGCGGATCGCACAACGGGCAGAACAGCGACGCAAGGAGATCGCGTTGCTCACTTACAAGAGGATGAACGTCGTGCGGGAACAGAGCGCCGCCAAGGACGCGTTGCAGAGGGCTAGGTTGTTTAGAGATTTGCAAAGGCTGAATAAAGAAGTGGACGCATTGAAAAATGAGAGCATCGAGCGCGACAGGCGTCTGCTGTTTGCTGCAGACACGGCGATCCTGAGAGAGAGTCTGGAGCAGGGTGAGAGGCCGCGCACGCTGCAGCACCTGCGCGACGTGGCCGCGTTCCTCAACAACCAGCGGGAGTACGACGAGCTGATCGAGCGTTACAACGGCGGCTCTAAACTGAGTCAGAGCGAAAACGTGCGGAGAACCGCGGGCAAAGTGGGTCTACAGGTCCCCTTCTGATGGGATCCCCAGGAGCGCCAACGCTTGCGACCTCGTGTGGCCACTCTTCCACATCGCGCCGTACGACCACGTCAGGTCGGCGGCTCCTTGTAAATAGCCTGTGTACTTGTTGAACTGCTCGCTCATGTGACCGCCCTCGCTCACGTGCTCGCGGACCACGTCGAGAAACGATTCGGCGAGGTCAAAGATCGATACCATCGTTTGCGTGAACGCCGGTGTACCCCAAGGGATTACCAGTTGGTAGCTTTGGTCCTTTTGATCGTCGAATCCGTCGAAGATCAGGGTCCAAAACTCGGACTTCCACTTGTCTAGCGGGATCACGAGGTCTGCATGGGATTGGTAGCTCTCTAGAATTAAATGATAGAGCAGTTCTGACGCGTAACATGTGGCGAGAAACCAGGGGTTCCCCTCGGATGTACCCACACCATCGTAGATGTCTTCAGGGTACCTGCCGAGTGCCACACCGATGTTCAGGTTTGCCTTTGGGTGATTGATCGGGTAGATTATACCCATAGATTTGACCAATTGGTACAGGGTGTTAAGAACCCCGGAATCTGTGACTCCGAAAGGGATATTATCCTTGTCACTCCTGGTCAACAGCGATCCAATGATAATGGCAATGTCCAGGCCGGACCGTGAGTTTATGATCGAAGGTGTCTCCACGATGAAGTTCTTATTGGGATTCAGATACCCTGCATCGAACGTTAGGAACTGAAACATCTCCTGACCACACTTGTGCAAATCGGTGGCCAACTTTGATCTGTCAAAGGCATCCCAAGTGTAATCCTTGTGTTCTTGCAAGAATCTCTGACCCATTTTCACAGCCGCATACTGGACAATGGAAGTGAAAAAATGCTTACCACTAACCTCTTCCCACAAATCAAAAGAATCTTGCTGCCAATTCTGCAAGATAAATTGCAAATCCCAGTAGACAATCTTTTCAAACAGTTCCTTCTCATCACCAAAAGGCAAAATCCCCTTCAAGAGCCCGTCACGTCTGCACTGGCCAATGAGATCGTTGAAAGCGTAACCTTTCTGATCCAATTCGTCTAGAAAATGGAATATGGCCACTGATCTGAGAGGAGGCCCGTCATTTTGCGGTCTGCCCCAGACTTCCAGGAACGGGCTATTGTCGACGTTCCACTTGGGTTCGCCCAGCCCTTTCAAACCACCGGATAAATCCAGCTTGACACCTTCGCCCGAAGGATTATCCCGTCTTTGCAAAGCAAACGAGTTGTTAATATATTTCACCACGGTCGCCGCCAACGTTGCATTCAAAATAGAATCGTTCTCGTAAAAGCTAGTCGCGTTAACTGCAAACAGGTTCGAGATGACCGAACGAATGGTGATCGCAGAGTCGCGAACCCATTGATAAAAATAATCCGGGGAACCCTTCGATGGCGACGCTATGATCCCGCCCTCAACGACACCCTGAGAGTTCCGCGAGCGATGCAGAAAGTTAGAATCCGCCACGTTCTCCAGCAGATACTGGAACGAGACGTCAAACTGGCCCTCGACCCACTCGGTGAAGTTGGTTCCGGCCACCTCGTACGGCGACACGGGCCTTAGGTTGATCCTGCGGTAGTAGTCCCGCCAGGGCGTCGACGTGGGCAGCGCGGGGTCGAACGGCTTGAAAAAGTCCACGATGGTGATGTTCTGACTCGCAGCTCCCGCCCAGCGGGCCTCTGACCCCAGGGGCAGCGGCAGTAGCCGGCGATAAGCCCCAAGAACCAGCAAGATCGCAACGGTGAGCACCGAGACCGCGTAACCAAACCTCGATCGGCCGCCAGCCGCGGCAGCAGAGGGCTTTTGCATCATGTCTGCGGGGGAAAGAAGAGCTGACTTCGAGAAATGATCTGCACGCCAGGCAAGAGCGGCTGGCCTGCAGAGGTGCAATAAGAAAGGACCAAGTATTTATACGCGGGCTGAGGTTCGACCACAAACTTCCATATCTCACTAGTGCTGCTGCCCAAGGTGCACAGAACGGTCCTCGAACCCGTATGCCTGGCTCATCGCGGAAGCACAAAAAGGTGTGCTGCGGTGTGCTGCAGTCATCCGCAAGCAAAAAGTCTTTCTGGGGGGGGGGCGGAACCCGATCTTATCGAATTCTCCGAGACACACATCACTGAGGTATGGGTGTCAAGGTCACGTGAATTTGTTCTCCGCGGGAACGGTATATCGGGGGTGAACACGTGATGACCGGGCGATAGAGCGCGCCCGCGTCAAGGTGACGTCAAGGCTGGGCTGCCCGGCGAGTCACGCGGGCGCCAGTTCGCGAGCCACCACTGATTGGGCTAGGCTGCCCGGGAACGAGCGGGCGTCGTCGATTCTCGAGATTCCCGTCGGACAGAGCGGCATGGCGGATCCCACAGCATCAACCGCCAGCTGCATTACTTTTTCTGTTTGTCATCGGGTTCAACAAACGCTTCTACCCGCGGTGACGAAAGCCTCCTCGAGAATGAAGTCACCGTTAAACAACAATGTTGCGAGATGAGGCCCGGTGAGCGGTCGAGGACCGCTCGCAAGTATATAAGCAGGCCGGGCAGGCGATCCACAATGGTCTGTCGTTGAAGATGGCCAGCAAACACACAACACGCCAAGAACCAGAAATGATCAGCGACTCTATCTTCACTCTATCACATGACTCCAAGCTGGACGATCTGCTGGCTGCCAACCAGCAATGGTCGCGGACGATGAACGACCTGCACCCTAGCCTGTTCCCCGAGTTCAACGGTAAGGGCCAGCAGCCACACACGCTGTTCATTGGCTGTTCCGATTCGCGCTACAACGAGACCTGTCTCGGGGTGCTGCCGGGCGAAGTGTTCACGTGGAAGACAGTGGCCAACATCTGCGATCCGCAGGACCTGACCCTGAAGGCCACTCTGGAGTTTGCCATCAGATGTTTGAAGGTCAACAAAGTGGTCATCTGCGGCCACACCGACTGCGGCGGTATCAAGACTTGTCTGACGGGCCAAATGGAGCCACTGAACGAGAAAGACGGCTTGAACTGTCAGCATCTGTACCAATACTTGCAGGACATCGATCAGATGCACCGCGAAGAGAAGGCACAGCTGGCCCAACTACCCACTCTCGACGCCAAGAGTAAATACCTGTCACAATGCAACGTCAAGAGACAATTCGCTCGCATTGTCGAAAACGACACCGTCAAGACCGCCATAGCGAACAAAGAGCTAGAAGTCTACGGGCTGGTCTACAACGTGGACTCCGGTCTGGTCGACCCAGTCATCTCGAGCTGAACTCACCGACCCTCTTCTTCTCTTATACATAGGATTAACGACATACAGGTTTATACAGATTAATCAAATTGCTGGCATTATCATACTTCGCTTATTAGGGCCTCCCAGTGATCGCCGAAACCTTAAATCGACTGTAGATCGCATGGTTTCTTTTTGTTCAGCCCTTCACGCCCGGAAATAAGGGCCAGACTTCTCAATGGTGAACCTAGACGGAGTGGA
Organism: Torulaspora maleeae; assembly: GCA_003708055.3. Classification (NCBI taxonomy): domain Eukaryota; kingdom Fungi; phylum Ascomycota; class Saccharomycetes; order Saccharomycetales; family Saccharomycetaceae; genus Torulaspora; species Torulaspora maleeae. The sequence continues at coordinate 362,885 of PPNA03000009.1, read as the reverse complement.
TTGCTCGAAAAGTCTTGCGTCAAAAAATAAGGATCCCCGTCGAGAACGCAGCGTTATAAAAGTATGGCGTCAATCGCGGGATGTCCCGGGGCGAGCAGGACTGCAGCGCGGAGTGGCAGTGGTTCTGCAGATGACAAGGAAGAGCAACGCCGGCGCAAGAGTTCCGGACGATCCGGGTGCTGAAAGAGGTTTCAAGTATGCTGTCCACAACCTTGATCTTTCCCGGGTGAGACTCACGGAGAGCCCGCTGGATGACTACCAAAGGCTGTTCTTTGCCACGCTTCTGTCGCGGCCCAACGTGGACCAGCGACGAAACATCGATGTGCGGCGAGTCACCTACAAGTCGAATGTCGCAGAATCGTTTGCCTGTCCGTCTTCCGGTGTAGCGCCGGACGCGGCTGCGCCGCAGGAAAACGACCCTACGTCGCCGAGATCAGCGATGACGGAGAGAAGAGCGTCGGGCAGCCAGGCCAAGAAAGTGCTGGACTGCTTCGAGTACCAGCTGCCCGATGTCGACACTACCAACGAGCTAGGTCACTTGGAACTGGCTTCCCTGCCCGAGATATTCAAGGAGAACCTGGAACTTAAAGATCGTCCCAAGCAGCTGCTGAGAGGCTCCATTTTCGGGCCATGCGAAGAAAAACAGCAGAGCACTGCTTCTCTGCAGGCATCGGCGAATGCAGGCGGCGAGACTGATGACAAGAATGGCAACAATGGCAACTCTCTGACAAAGAACCAGCAGTTCAAGTTGAGAAAGTTGGACCATAGCTTGCAGCAGAACAGTAGACTTATCAATCCCAACAATTGTGTCCTGTGGACCCACGGCTCCGGTTACGTCTTTTTGACCGGTATCTGGCGGCTCTGTCAGGATGTGATGCGAGGGCTGATCAGCGTACCACGACTAGACGAGGCCGAGACGCAGGATTTGCAAAACATCTGCAAGAAGGAACTCGCATACCTCATTACAACTGCATTTTACGAATCTTCGACATCGACGCTTCCCGTGAGTCCTTCCGACCGCAGAAAAAGGCGCCACTCCACTGGCTCTGATGTCGGCTCCACTTTGAACGTGCAAACTGTCCAAGGTGGCGGGCTTGCCGCATCCGAGTCCTCAAATTCTGCATCTTTAAATCCCCATTACACGGATTTACATTGGAGTAATTTGTCAAAGGAGTTGAAGCAAATGATGCGTGAAACTTACAAAAACCACTTGATCAGAGAAAGAGGTCTTTCTCCGGAAGAAGTGGCCCACTGCGATTACTCAGAAGTGATCAAGCGTATTAGAGGAGGCTACATCAAGATCCAGGGCACCTGGCTGCCTTTCGAAACGGCGCGGCTCTTGTGTGTTAGGTTTTGCTATCCAATAAGGTATTTGCTCGTACCCATCTTTGGACCGCTTTTCCCGATAGAGTGTGAGAACTGGTATCTTTCCATTCGAGAGCGGCTCTTGGCGTTCGAAAAGGAACAGCAAATGCTCATCGACAGCTCGCAAGAATTTCAGTTCCAGCAGAGGAGAAGGAAGAGAAGAGACTCCAATAAGATTAAAGTTACTAGACCAGTGGGGAATGATCTTTTAAACGCTTTCCAAAATCTGCTGGATATTTCAAAAAATCCCATCTCTGTAGAATCACAAGTCAGGAGAAGGTCATCATCATGTGCTCCGGAGTACATGGCCCTCATGCCAAGACGTTCATCGTCGGAAAAATTGCCTCCAATAAGTACAATTTTGCAATACGTCTCACCGAGGTCTTCTGTTGCTGAGCAAAGTGACACAACCCCTTTTAAAGAGAATGCCGGAGGCAACGCTGCTATGATGTCTGAAAACAGTCATTACATTGCCGCTGATGCATATCCTCGTAGATTGAGACAGTCTCATATCTATCCCAATCCAACCGTGCAAACCCTCTCTCACTTGGCATCCTTCTACAATACCCATGGCCATAGATATTCATATCCTGGCAACGTTTACATGTCCCACCAGAAACCAGTGTTGAGTAAACCGCAAATTAGTAGTACCAATAGCGGAGAGCCGCCGGAATGTCAGGCCGCCAGAATCCCCTCGAGTTTGCATTCTCCTCAAGAGCCGACACTGGGCTTGGGTATAACAAATTTACAATCACCAAAAGATGCAGACCGCGAAAGCACTGAGAAATGGTTCTCAGAGTCTTCCAAGAATGGATCATCTGTTGCTGAAGAAGTTATCAGCCCAAGAACAATGGGATCAAGCCGAGGCATTAAACAGGAATCTTTAGTCACTGCGTACCCGGATGTCACTAATCCATACTGGATTAATGCTACTCGTTGATCTTGATGATCGTTTGATGTAAGTAATCATTGTTCTGTAGTGAAAATTACCAAAAAAAATGCTTCCAACCAGAGTCGAACTGATGATCTCCACATTACTAGTGTGGCGCCTTACCAACTTGGCCATAGAAGCTTGTAAATTGGATGTTCTCAAAGAAAAACGTTTGAACTATATCAAGAGCAGTTAAACCTCTTCAACCACCTCCCCTCCGCTTTCAACAATCAAGAGCTAGCTTCCTTCGGCAGTGTACGAGTCTGTATACCTTGTATACTATTGTTCATGCTCAGATCTTTGTAGCTGATATAGTCAAGACTATCACTATTTTAGATTCACTTATTTTTCACATTTTCAACGTATGATTGATTCACTACTTCAACTAATATGAAGAAATACTACTGGAATGCTACTGAGTGCAAATAGAAAAAGACACTGGCAGTCTCTCTGTACAAGCTCAGTACACCAGCACCGATGGATTTTATTGATCTTGAGGCCTTTTCAGTGATCAATGCCTCGACGGAGAAGGCTCCTAATAGCACTTTACCTGAGCCATCATCGATGCTGGATCTGTCAAGTTTGCCAATTGAATCTCATACCAAGGAAGAGAGTTTCAAAATACCAGATTTTCATAGCAAGCAGACAACTACTCATGGTGGGAGGGATAACCTGTACGACAGAATGGCACAACATGCCAGTATGCTCATGGACAGAGTCAACATCAAAACGCTTGATACTGAGGGTAAAAACGTGTCACAGCAAAAGACATCTCTGTTTACGGAGCCTACCAAGGCTTCTCTACCACATGGCGAACTCAAAAGCTTAGCGGCTAGCAAGAGCTCCTCCTCAGAAGTGACAACAGGTCTGCTGTTGAGAAAACTGTCTAACATCCTCAATGAGTACAGTTTAACCAATTATCAGACTAGGGTAGACATTAGAAAATCTCTTCAATTGCTGGAAGAAAATAGGGAAAAGTTGCAATTGGATGAAAACAGATTGATCGATCCGGGATTTGTAGGAAATCTTGCAAGAAAATCGATGAGAAGTGGTCTCGAGAATGAACTATTGAAAGAGCATTTGTCAGTTCTGGAGGAGTTAAGACCAATAATAAGGAGGATTAAAAGGCTTTCTACTCCAATTGAAAAAATACAAACAGCAGGACAGATCATCGTGAGTAGTCAAGAAAAGGAATCTGAAAAGGAGGAGCAAAGTGTTTCAAAAGACATTGAGAAGTTACGTTCGGACGTGAGCCATTTGAAGCTAAAGAAAACTCTCCTTCGCTCATTGAAGGAACAATTCACATTAACTCAGGTTGAAGATGATCACATAATGAACGGGCCTGTTGATGTCATGTTTTTCGAAATAGTTGACAAGGCAATGAAAATCAAGGAGAACACTACCGTCTTGTTGGCTCTCCCCAACTCTGCAGCTGCAAGCGCACTGATTAGAAGGATCAATCAGATACTGGACAGTACAAGTAGAAAAGTCCTCAATTATCTACTGGATTTTCTGTACAACTACGAGTATGGACCCAATTCCAGCGGACAGAGCATATCGCTGAGCGATCTTGCGATTTTCCAAAGATGTGTCGTGTGTCTGTCCAACGACATGGAGTACTTTGATGAGTTTTTGAAGCGAGTCACTGGAATGCGTTCCAAGAGCATACTGGATGAGTTTTTATCTCAGTTTGACTATAATCCAAACGACTCAAGACCTATTCTGCTCTCAGCTGGCGACCCGCTTCGATATGTCGGTGACGTGTTGGCGAGTGTGCATGCATCCATCGCAAATGAGGCTGATTTTCTCAGATCTCTTTTCAAAGTGCAGGACGATAAAATCATCAACAAGCCTCCTCAGAGCAACGAACTGCTCGGCGGTTTAGATACAAAATTATTGAATGAGATAGTGAAATCACTCGCCAACCCTTCTCGGATTAGGGTCGAACAGGTGATCAGATTCGAAGATAGCCCTGTCGTTAATTTCGAGATCATCCGCTTGCTCGACTTATATCAGCTGATGTACAACAAGCAAGGACTCACTACCGATAATACAATGGTATCTAACCTGAGAACTTTGCAAGATGTATCCAAGACCAGAATCGAAGAGTTTTTTTCCAAATCCTTAAGCAACATTCCTACCACAACTGAAAAAATCAAGCATTCTATGCCTCCCGAATGGCTTTATAATTACATCAACAAGCTTGTCGAACTATTTGAAGCTCATGAGCAGGGTGAAATTTTTGAGAAAGAGGAGAACGGTACTGTAATAAGTGGAGCATTTTTAGAAAACTTTGTTCTCAAACCAATTGATGAGGTTTTGATGAAGAGGATACAACAGGATTTTCCTCTCGCAAGGAAAAACGAAGAAGCTAGGCTTGGTTTGCTTTCTGTCCAAATCAACTGCCTTGACCTAATCAAATCACGTCTTCAGCCGTTCGCTAATTGTCTATTCTCCCGTACCGAAAAGGCATGCGGTATATGGAAGGAAGTTGAACGCAAGTTGGAGGACGTTACCAACCGAATGCTTGATTTGGAATTTAAACTCTTATTAGACAACACAGGTCTGGGGTTGTACTATAATTTATTGAACATGATCTTCCCAATCGCATCTGTGGAGGATGAACTGGATTTTGACATGTATCTCTCTCTGTCAGACAATCCGTTAATGAACCTTGAAACAATAAATGAAAAGGTTAACAAAAAATTGAATGAATACGTTCCTCAAGCATTGACAGATATCCAAGACAATCTTCTGTTCAAACTAATGTCCCCAACTATTGCAGACCATATCTGTGATACCTGTTTGACAAAGCTGTGCGTCTTTTACGTTACCTTCAGGAAGGTCTTGATGCATCTATACCCTGATAGAATTGAAGATATCTCCAACATTCTGAACTTCTCAGAGCCAGAATTTAAGGCATTGGTCGGTGCACAACAAGAATGATGCCCAATTGCCAAGTTTAATCCGTATGAATGCAACTTATTATACAATAAATAATCAAGCATCCTGTAATGCATGACCTGGAATCTTACCACGACCGTAACCATTTGCTTCATAGTAGTCCATGGGATAATAGTTGTCCGTGAACATGACGTCTTGTTTGAGTAGAACATTGGTTTCATATGGAGTCAGCAGAGGTTGATTGAAAGCATAACCCCAATCAATCGACAGTCTTGGGCAAGCCACCTGCACGAAAACATCAATTTTATCGAATGTGGCTAGCTTTTGAGGGAAAATTTCGCTTAGAACAATCTTGACCACAGTTTTGCCAGCTGCAATTAGTTTTTTCTCTAGCTTCTCAACAGTGGCCAAGTTACCTTGCCTTCCTAAAGCACCTAATATAAGACCGAACGTCTTACCTCGTGCCGCCGTCTCTATAGCCTCCGTTCTGAGTTCCACGAGTCGACGTTGATCATAGCCCTCTCTAGTGAACTTTCGACTGTAAGGATTATATGCAAAAGCTGGAATACCCGGGTTATGGATCATCGCTGACTCTAGATGGAATCTCCCATCGCCTACGTAAACCATGGCATCAAATTGCTCCTCATTCAACCTTTCAGATGTACATCCCAGTACTTCGCCTCTCGACAATGGCCTTATTTGTGGCGGCACCACGTACAGGACATGATCCACGTCTGATGAAAGTTTGTCCTTTATGCTGTGGATAGTCGGATTGAACTGAATTGTTCCAAACACCGCGAGACGAGAACCGACTGGAAACGCCTTCTTCAATGTTTTAATGATGTGATCCTCATCGATGCTTATGGTGACGAAAATATAAAGAATCTTAATCTCAGTGATATCGATGGGAACTAAGCATGAATGAGCGTAATGAACGACGAAATCACAATCCAAGGCTCTCGCAGTGTAATCGTCTATACAGCACGCCCCGTAAGACACATCTCCCATAACTACAGTTTCACAATCGCAAAATTGCTCCAGAATGTCGCTTATAATTAACGAGTACATTAAAAGGCCTTCTGGCATCTGTAGCGCAACTCTTTTAGCTCCATGCTTTCGGATATTCCAGACAGTCTTGTGTAGTTCGAAATTGTAGTTCTGTGGTAGTAACTTTATAGCCTCGTTCAGATCCTTGTCGTTCAGAATATCCTCAGGTATCTGGTTGATGGCTCGAGTGTTGATTCTGGGTTTTGGTCTATGAACTATCGAGGTATTGTTGCAGGATGTCCCGCAGGAGGTATCCCGTTTCCTGGCACCGACGAACTTCCTTCTTGGAACAGTCTTCTGCTCAGAACTCATATTTTCTTCTAGAATATTATCTATTCGAGTGACTCTAGCCGACTCTAGCTACTATATATTGAAGAGTTGATGTAGATTGTCGAAATTTTTCACAGTGAGCGCTTGACTTGATTTTTCACCACCTCATCGCATAAACATCACTGATAAAATACAGCAGAAACTCAAGAGCAGAGTGTTTATAAGATGCTTACTCCTGATTTCGTGGTCAGCCAAGATGACCAATTTGTTTATGTCAAGGTTAAGGTATCCACTATCCGGTTTAATGCGGCGGGACTAGAGATGGTTGTGGAAGGAAAGGTATTTGTATTTTACTTATCACCATATTATCTGAGGCTAGCTTTTCCTCATGAGATTGTAGATGATGAAAGGGCTACGGCAAAATACTGTGCACAAGATGAGTCTATTGATATACAGCTCCCAAAATTGGAGAAGGGTACTTTCTTTGAAGATCTAGACGTACCGACGAAGTTACTTGCCAGACGGGGAGACCTGATGGGAGCTGATAGGCTATCTGAGAGAGATGAAAAGGACAAAAAGCCTCTAATTCAAGAAATTTCCTCCGGTAATGAAGACTTACGCAAGGAAGACCTTAAGGCTATCAGCGCCGAAGGCGAGTCCTTTAATTGGGAGATTGACCAAACGGCAAACAATCTGAGTAGCGGTTTGCTCTCAATAAAGTATGGTTTTGAAGACTCTTATGATACAAGTATATCGGTTTCTATCTCAAATGGTAATGACATCAATGAGCTTGATGATCCAGAAAGAACCACACCAAATGATCGTGTTAAAGAAAGGCTTAGGAAAGAGGACTTGAAATTTGACCCAGAGTACTATGTGTCGGAATATATGATCAAGCGTTACGCGTCGCCAGAGGATTTAATGATAAACGGCATAGAGGAAGTTTTGAAGTTTACCCCTCCAGTGGTGAAAGATTATCTAAAATGGTACAAGAAAGCTGATGATAGAACCAGCGTGATGCCTATTGAATTTACCGAGAGGGAGCAAGAGCAAATGCAAAAGTACATACCGAAGAAAGAATATTTGGTAACCGACGCTAAGAAGATATATGTCACTATCCTTTGCGTGCTGTTTGCTTACATATTCGAAGCAATGGAAACAGAAGCAATCCATAATACGGAATCGGCCTGGTCAATTGGGAAGCTGACCCCACAAATCTGCTTCTTAGATCAGCAACTAGTCCTAGACGATAGTATTGATGGCACGTCTATCATTAAAGCGGCAATAGTCTCAGGGGTTAGACGGTCTTTGAGTTATCCATTGCATAGAAACTATGATCTCTCAATGAAGGCTTGGACTTTCGTGTACTATATCCTTCGCGGTGGTAAAAGGCTGGTTACCAGATGCTTGCTTGACATTCACGAAATATTCAGGTTCCATGACGTGTACTACGTCTACAACAGGGTTCTACTTGACGACCTTTGTTCTTGGTTCATATCACAAGGAAGTGAAAATGTAGTCAGAAGTCTGGCGCTGGAGACAAAAAAGGAACTGGATCAGATCAGCAAGGATGAGATAGAGTTCAACTGCATATCGGGGGTCGAAGAGGACAATGGTGAGTTGACAATGGAGAATCTGACAATCAAAGAAATGGAGATCTTAGCGGAACATCAATTTCAAGAAGCAGAGGTCGCTCCTTAACCACTATTCAACAGCTTAGCTACAGAATTTGTATTTTTCGATTGAGTCGGACTTTCATTTCGACTGCTACTTTCACTGCATGTTATTTCGTCATAATCGTATCGCTTTTCGGAATTTGTATTAGAAGCTTGGTTTGGCATTGAATCAACCTGTGTCTTCAATTTCGGTAAGGACGACTGTTTGGGGGTATCTATCATGTTCAAATCTATGACGCCAAATGAAGAGGCAGATCGCGCTCTTCGGTGCTTCTTTTGTACCATGGGAGCCTTTCGCAGACCAGAGTTGCTCGAATCAGTCACTCCTGCATTGGTCGGTGGCTGTTCATTGGCATCCTTTCCGAAACTAAGTATTGATGTCATTCCCGAAGGAATGTTGGGACTAATAGATTTGGTGATCGGCAGTGATAGATTGCGGCTATGAGTAGCGACAGGGTGAGCTTGCGTTGGGAACGGGGGAAACGGTGGGGAGTGGTGTTCTTCCTTCACCGAAGCAGCTTCATTCAAGGCAGCAACAGCAGTGGCGCCTATTCGAGCGGGTGAATTAGTTCTCCGCGCTGGCAATCCGACTAAATCTCCTGATATTGGCTTAGGTCGTAAAGTGCTGCCTGCAGGCGGGAACTTGTAACTCAACGGTTGCTTCACGGAATAATCTGTCACAACTGAAGTGGGTAACGAGATGCTGGAAGCACCAGTGTGGGCGAATGAATTGCCCGCACCGACTTCTTCACCGTTAAACAGTTTTGATATATCATGCAACGGAATCCCGTATTCCTTGGCCATTTTGAGCAATTCCATCGAGCGATTCAAGGATTCCAACTTATAGAACTGCTGTCTAGTCCGCTCTTGTTCAATTCTCAACTCCAAGGCTCTCTCTATGGCATCCGAACTCAAACTTGTATCTTCAACTTTGGCCCCGAGCAATACCTCAAGCAACGATTTCGGCCTCTCATCCTTTGTTGGAGAGTTAGAGTTCTTTGGTGTGTTCATTTACGTTCTCTCAATTGGATCATCCTTCGAAATGGCCATCAACAATTGTTACGTGAACTGCAACGGCACCTGGTAATTGATTACAAGTGATTGAGTCTTATGATATGCTTGAGAAAACTGAGAGTCAGGTTGATAAATCGCAATTGACCCTGTCGCAATATCCATACCACTTTAGGAGTGCAGCATCATAAGCGATGAGTTATAATACAAGCATACCTTTGTTAATTCCCTTGTTTGTAGAGTGCCGAGAACTTTTCAAAAAATTTCTCAAATCAAGGAAAAAGCCTATTTACAATTCAAACTCTTGAATATCTGATTCGGTGAGGGTTCTTGACTGTCCCACTATATATGACATCTTGCCTGATAGAGATTATACAGTTTCCTCTTCGAAGACCGTTTCGATTGGCTTCTCAATGAAGGAAGCGTGGCCGAATACAGTCACAGCGGAAGCACCAATCAACCAAAGCAAAGTGGAGATCGGCGACGCAAGGAATCCTAGCGGAACCGCAACAAATAGTAAACCAGTGTAAAGTTGATTTGTCTTGAAAGCGCCAAAGGGCGTTACCAAGTCTTGGCCGTTCAACTTGTTGATACCGGCAACACCGATCAACACAAACACGATGACAAACAGCAATAGAAGGTTTGTCAACAGAGTGTAGAGACCTAGAGCACCGATGATCAGGGCATAGTTGGTTGAGAAGTATTTCAAATTGTAGGACACTCTCGATTGAAGATCAGCGAAATTCTGTGGCTTGGAGACGTTTTTGATGTTGAAGAACTCCTGTGGCGGACGGATCGACGATAGTCTGCTCTGCAAGGACCTAAACTCACTCTTGATCCGATCCATTGATAAGTCTTCGGTAAAACGAGACATTTGCTAAAAAAAACACGTCAAAAGTTAGTAGAATACTCTAGAGACCTGTGAAAAGGGAATTCTCATACTGTTAGCGTACTAAGAGAGTTCATAACTGGATCCAGCGGCAATATTAGGCTTATTAACCTCTCAAAGTGGCTTGAACAAGGCTTGTTTACTATGATTTTCACAAAACTTGGCGATATGTTCGATATATTTCACCGAAGTAGGTCGTTCAGCACGAATCACGAACTGATCGATGTCACAGTTAGACGAAACTACCAGTTCGTCAAACCTTTTAGATCGCTTCTGCTCCCATTATGTATTGCAATCTGATCTTTAAGCTCTTGCGAGTCACTAATAATCTCTTTCCGCTACATTCTCATGCGTACTTCTTCTTTTGTAATCATGCGTATAAGCATGACTGAGCTCGAAGCACTGTTGTGAGCCTGCTCGAGTGAACTTCGTACGTCTTGGCATGATCTCCATGTGTTTGGTCACAGATCCCCTGGAGGACGACCCAATGCTCGAATTTTCAATCTCATTACAGCGACACATCAAGTTGCTATAACCTGTAGTCACCCTTGAAAGAGCATTCTCACTTCCCACTCTCCCTTGTTTACTTCTAGGATCCTTGTTTCACGTTGCCGCTGGCATATAAAAAAGCAGTCTCGTCGTGGGGTTAGCCGCCGACCACTAGTTAAATAACAAACCAAAGCAAACAAAGACAAACTTGATAGTACTAGATCGAGGCAAGAACACGATGCGGTAACATGTAAAGATGGCCAGCTGCAATGGTAACAAGGAATCAAGCTTTCTCGCTCGCTTCACTGATGGAATGTTAGCATTAAAACCCCACCACATCTACCGAAGAGTGTGAGACAGGGCTAGAACAGGATCAAGACCAAATTACACTTTCACAAGATCAGTTTGGTTGTCATGAAGACCCGGATGATGTCGAGCTGGGGACAAAGATTGTTGCTCGCAACGCTGACGCAAGTATGGCCTCTTCGACGATGTGCAGTTCAAGTTAAGGCGTCGTTAGCCTGGAGAATTAAATCTCCACAACAAAGCATTGTTTACCGGGTTTGTTGTCTATTTTCTTTGCAGCACGACAGGGTTTTCTTTTATCATTTTCGGTACGTCGGGTTTCTCCCAGATAGAAAAAGAGAGCAAAAAACGTGTGGGAGCTAAGAGGCTCGACGACGACAGTCGTGCGAGGGAAACCTGAAATTGGTTCTCATATCGATTGAAATACGATCCGATAAAAGCATAGTATTTGAGGTCAAGAACAATCAGTCAGGATGTCGAAGCATAATACCATGACATCGCATTTCTCTGAGGTTCTGACCCAACAACAACACAATTTACAACAGCTACAGAATTTACAACAGCGGGCAAAGAGTTTGACCTCTAATGAGTACCCTGCTAGTACCAATCACTTGCCACAAAGCCCAGGTTTGCGTCAGCATTCCATGTACGAACAACAACCTCAGTTACCCCTGCAGTCTCAGCCGTACCCCATGGATGGCTTGACCTCTGATTCTCCGGCTGTCAATACTTTGACCACACAGGGCGGACGTACAAACAGTATGTCTACCTATCAGAATGGTGCGTATCCTGTAGCACCAGTGGCAGTCCAGCCCACTTCTTCGGTGCAAGGTCAGGTCTCTCAACTAGGTCAAGCTCAGGTCCAAGTTCAGGGCCAACCCCAGGTCCAGCCTCAGCTTCGACAACAGCAGACTCCCATAAACGGTCAGGAAAACTCAGTGCCACAATCCTATGGTAGCGTCCCCAGTTCAAACAGGGCTCCGTTTCAAGGAAGAAATTCTCTCACGAACGCTTCTACCATTTCAAGAGCTCGGACTTCTATGAATCGCAATAATCCCAACACGCAACAGGATCCACGCTCTCCACTCGTCATTTTGATGCCAACTAGTGCGCAACCTACGGAGGTTCTTGCCAGCCGTTTTGCTGCTTGGAGAAGCGTAATCAGAGCCATTATAACGTATTTGACCGAGACAGCCTCCATACAAGATGAGATTGTCAGACAGCAATTGAGGCTAACGCATGCTGTCCAGTTCCCTTTTTTCGCCATTGAGAATCAGCATCAACCATCTTCGCCTGAAGATAGGTCCATTCAAAAGTTTTTCCTACCTCTCGGTAATGGTTCCATACAGGATATACCCACCATACTGAATCAGTACCATGGTTCTCTAGCTTCTCATGCATCCCGCGCCTCGAAAGAACTGACTAACGAGGTCATTCCTCGCCTGGAAGACCTGAGGCGCGACTTACTTGTTAAGATAAAAGAGATCAAGTCATTACAATCTGACTTCAAGAACTCGTGCTCCAAAGAGTTACAACAAACTAAACAGGACATGAAGAATTTTTTGGAATCTATTGAAGAAGCCAAATATGGTTCAGCAAGGCAGGACCCTTACTTAACGAAGACAATCTTGGATAGGCAGATCAGAAAGCAATTGACCGAGGAAAATTTCGTGCACGAAGCATTTGACAATCTGGAGAATTCAGGAGCAGAACTAGAGAAAGTGGTTGTAATGGAAATTCAAAATGCATTAACTATTTATGCTCGTCTCTTGGGAGAAGAGGCTCAACTGGTCTTTGATTGTCTACTTTCTAAAATGGAAGTTGGATTTTTCAACAAAGATCCTCAATTTGAATGGGAGAACTTCATTTTGAGAGATCCAAACTTCATCGTCCCCAATTTGCCAATGAGGAAAATGAAAGAAATAGTGTACAAAGGTCAAAACGATCCATTGACTTTTGAGATAAGATCTGGTGTGTTGGAAAGAAGGTCTAAATTTCTAAAGTCTTATTCACGAGGCTACTACGTATTGACGCCAACCTTTTTACACGAGTTCAAAACTGGCGATAGAAAGAAAGACTTGGTGCCCGTTATGTCCTTGGCATTGAGTGAATGTAGCGTTGCTGAACATTCGAAAAAGGGGTCCTCTGACGATAGGTTCATATTACATGCTAAGCAAAACGGCCTAATTCATCGCGGTCACAACTGGGTATTCAGGGCAGACAACTATGACACAATGATGGCATGGTTTGAAGATCTGAAAATATTTGCTTCTATCGGCAATGCTCAAGAAAAGGCTAAAGCCGTCATCGAAAGGCTTGGGTTGCAGGCTGATTCTAAAGGCCAAGTGAAGTCTTCCTCATCTCCAAATCCCGTCAGAAATTCTATATCACAGGCGTCGCACGCCCAAGGTGCCACCACTTCCCAACGGGTTAGCATGGATGTCCAAAGCAACAATCTTCCTTCGTCAACGCCCAGATTAGATAATCAAACTAACACAATTACAACCTCCTCCATTCCGGACACGAATGACTTCGAAATTGATAATTCAATTCCCAACATATACATCGACATACCAGCCAAAGAAGCTAAAGTCAAAAGGTAAGATACCTTGGACATTAATTATTAAGCGCAGGTATGTGATTTCCTTTGCCATTTCAGAGTCTATAAATTCTTCTTTATGGTTGTGTAAAACTAGTATTCTTTCATAATAACTTGGTCTCCAAGGCCTTCTAGCTCACTCAGAACCTCGTCCCAACCTTGATGAAATTTGAGATCAGAAAACTTGACGAGAACACACTCTCTACCACGGTTTGAGATTGCATGTTTCTCCTCATCTGTAAGATTCACAACCGTAACGAAAAGTTCTTCCAAAGTTGGATATCTCTTCAGATCAAGAGCTTTATTGTAATCAGGATCACTTTCATCTTTAAAGAAGAACCCAGTTCTAGATTCTGTGGTATTCTGTTGTGCCTGTTTTCTCTCTTTAGTATCCCAAGGGACCACGATATCCAAGAGAGGTCCAGCAGAAGCATGCACCAATGGTATCAGCCCTGAGGCGGCATACTCGACCACAGCAATACCAAAATGTTCATTCCACATGGCATTGATACCATATGTTGACTCTCTCAAATAAACCTTGATCTCTTCGTATGCACAATCAGTGCGAAACTCGAGTAAGTCATCAGGTATGTTAAGAGAAATAGAGGACCACTCACGCAGATGATTTACGTAGTCCCTGTCTGCTTTAGATCTCGTTGATCCTATCATAATCAATTTTGGCGCTAAGGAAATGTCATCAGAACTTTCCAGAAAGTGAGCATAGGATTGCAATATTAACTTGTGCCTCTTCTCGGGTCTAAATTGTGCAATAACGACCGCTTGATTTTTTCTATTCCATTCTGTTGATTTGGCCACTAATTTCTCAGTAGAGCAAGGAGGATAAATAATTCTCGACTTGCAACTGGGCCAGATTTGCTTCATGTGATTACTGGTCCAAGTCGAGTTAGTTGTTGCGATTGTGACAAAAGAGCCCACATACTTATACCAAAGCATAAAAGCTTTCCAATACCAGTATTTGATGAATGTTCTCAATGTTTGTGAGTCCTTTGCGTTTCGAAGCTTTCGAAGCATGTCTGAAGAGATAACAGGATAATGAGTATAGGTGACGATGGCAATTCGAGCCGCATAATAAACAACTGGGTAGCCAAACGGATAACCCATAGTATCGCACCATACATCCGGAGGGCACATAAATAAAGCTTCAATTGTCAGAAGAATAGAACCAATGGCCTGCCCAAGAAGAGTGAATCTGGGCCAGGTTTTGCTGTCAACGAGCCTCCGGCTTTTCAAATAAATAAAGACGACTCTGTCGGGGTCGATTTCATAGTCAAAGCGCTTTGATACATTCTGTAAGATCTGTGTTTGCGTAGCATCGACATCTCCGGTGTAAATGATGGCAACGTTGCCACTGTTTCTCGATAGAGTGGATTCCACGGCTTTCCAAAGGACCTTTTCACCACCACCGCCAGCATTACAATAAGGATGGAAGAATCCGTACAAAATCCTTTTGTTTTTCCTCAGCTCTGGTACCAGTTTATTGACAAACTCTTCCCTGTGTAATTTATCGGATTGACCAATTGATATTTTACTCGAAGAACTTGGGCCATTTGAATACTCACAGGGTCTGTTGCTCGCAAGAATCATCTGCCTTCTAACTGAGCCATGCTTCCAACCGAAGTCCAGTTTGACGTTCTTGGTAGGATCCTTTTCTACTTTCTTCATTGAGTTGTTGATTCGAACTCTAAACCTAACTGGAGGTTTCATAACGAAGTAGGGAAGTGCTCGAAACACACCCGTTATCAGAACAAACGCACATATTACAAATGTAATTGACCCTGTGGTCCAATCCCCACGCATGGTCGACCGTTTATTCCTCTTTTCACCGGACCTTGTATTAATAGATAAAGCTTGTTCCTTTAAATGCGAAGGCGCCCGCTATCACACAGATTTGATGCAGATGAACGTATTAACTAGAAATAATGTACAAAGCGAGTCTTGACACCTACAAGAAGCCAAAAGCTCGCCTATAGAGGTTGTTGAATACTCATCTATCTCGCAACTCCATAACTAGTTCGAGAAGTGGACCGAAATCTGCAGGTCTTAGGAGCTCGAACTCCTGAGAAAAGAGACAAAAGTGCCTGAAACTTGTGTTTAAAACAGTTTGTAAGTTCAGCTCAAGTACTTCATTGAAATGGTGGCAGTAGATATGTGCATATACCCTGAACAGTCTTCTTAACATCTGCACGACAAATCTCTGGACAAATTTAGGTGGAAACTGCCCAGAAGTCTTGGCAGGAAAGATGCTTTCGTCATCGAATTGATCCTGGCACCATTTCATCAAGCATTCAACATACTTAGGTGCAGAAACGGCCACAGGTGATTCTCCCTTTTGGAAACTCCAAAGGTACTCGTACTCATTGGTAGCTATCATTCTCGGGCAGCTTTGTGGTGAGCAAAACTCAGTAATAGTTCCGTAGAGCATATTGATCTGATTGTAAAAATCAACACAATGCACCGCCATCCACTCATTTTCATCTTCGCCCTTTGGTAATTTTACCGCTTGATTCAGAACACCTTCTGAGCCCAAAGTGATCTCCACGATCTGCTTCAGATCCTGATGAGAACTGACCGCTGTCCCAACTGTTGGTTGAAGGAATTGTTTTTGGTGCGAAGGAGTATAATTAAAGTCTATCACCATCTGAGGGTCCCTTTGTGTTTGTTGTTGTTGCAGCTCGGGAAATGCACTGCCACCTACAAAGGATTGTTCGCCTCTCGTTGGCGTAGTCCATAGCTGGCTGTCGAGATTCTGAGGGTTGGGCTGAGAGGGAAACAGGCCAGCACGAACGTCTCTACTTCTTTTAGGCGATGATCTCGTACTTTCATCATCCTTGTTGGCATTCGTGTTCCACCTGAAACCCCTAGTGGAACGAATGGTTTGACCAGGACTCAAATGACTAGAATTAAAGTTGTGTTAGTAATCGGGAATTAACTCCAAGGCAGCTCGCTCCAAGCATTGACTTACAAGTTCTGTAAAAATGACATCTAGGGCCACTATCTCTCGTCGAGCTGGAACGCTTTCAAAGATTCTACTGCTTCTCTCATAAAGATCCTTTCCCTTGTAGACTTGTTGATCCTCTATTGTTTATGTTTGAGCCAATTGAAGAGATGTGTCACGTGATCACGATCTCTACTATATAGGGTGAACACGAAATGCTAAACTGCTTCATCTTTTCTTCCCTAAGCACAAAGATTGCTTGAGCAGATAGCGATTTTATTGGTTTCTAACTGAGCGGTACTAAAACACGATGAAGAACTGAACGTTGGTCGGAGCCCATAGGTAGCGGTGTAAGCGCGGCTGGGAATATAAACTTCTTGACGAAAAGTGGCTTTGGCGGCAAGGGCACTGTGCATGTTTATCGCTCAGTAGCGTCGAGTGCCGCGATTTCATACAATGGATATTGTCATATCCACTAGAAAGCCGTTCATTCTACAGAGAGAGAAAATATGATTGCGGCGGCTAAATTTTGGCGGCCACGTGGAAGGTAACCCCATGCGCTCGACATAACCGGCCATGATGCAGATCAGGCTAAATGACTGATACTTACTTGGTGCTCTGATGCGACTTATTTTGGCGAACTGGTCAATTTGAACGCTCGGCTGATTCCGCTCACGTGATATAGGGGCTGCCTGGTTGTGATGTATGGGTTCTACTTGGGCACATTCATCGACTTAGCAAAGGAGGGGAGCGAGATAAATAATAGAGAATAGCCATCAAGGCTTTATAAAGAGCGGAACATCTAGCGACCAGGTCAAAACAGAGCTGTAGCTGCGTCGTTAGTCAGATTGGTGGGATAATAGTGAACAGCATATAGTGATGTTCAAGAGTGTGCACTATTTTGAAAGCTCGGCAGCATCTCCTTCGGATTCAGAAGTGGAACCCACAGAGCCACGTGATGGCGAATCAGATTCGGCGGATGATATAGAGAGCAAGGGCCCAGGTAGTCGGGGCAAACATGTACGAATCATGATAGATGACGATGATGATGGAAATGGGGATGGAGACGATGAGGGCGAAGATAAAGTAGATGGTCTTCCGTCGTTTCAAAAGAGACCTTTAAGCGATACGCCCGTGACAAGTACTTGGAACTCACCTGCAAGCTCCACGGATAACACCCCTTTGACCTCCCCAGAAACCAGTACGACTAATTTAGTTCAGATGAATCAAGCGCTCAATCAAATAACTCGAGGGGATGTTGAAACAGGGGAGATAGCACATGCTAACCTGTCTCTGTCGCCTCCGCCAGCTGCAGGTGCTTTATCACCTTCCAGGTTTCCTCACCCCTCTAGGAGGCCCACAACAATCGATGTTCCCGGTTTAACCAAATCTAAGTCTTCTCCAGATGGTACAATTTCTAAGGAAGATCCCGGCTCTAAGTTGGTGATTGTTATGGTTGGATTACCAGCAACAGGAAAGTCGTTTATAACCAACAAGCTGTCAAGATATTTGAACTTCTCCATGTATTACTGCAAAGTTTTCAATGTGGGAAATACGAGAAGACAGTTTGCAAAGGAACACAACATAAGTGATCAAGATTCGAAATTTTTCGATCCCGGCAATAATGAATTCTCAAAACTTCGAGACAAATGGGCCATGGATACTTTGGATCAACTTTTGGATTATTTATTGGAGGGCCCTGGTTCTGTTGGAATTTTCGATGCTACCAACACAACGAAGGAAAGAAGAAAACATGTGTATGATAAGATTCATGAAAGGAACCCGCATTTGAAGGTTTTATTTCTCGAGTCTGTTTGTTCCAACAAGACAGTTGTAGAGAGAAATATACAGCTAAAGCTGTTTGGGCCAGATTATAAAGGCAAGGATCCAGAATCGTCTTTGAAAGACTTCAGGGAAAGGCTTTCAAATTACATGAAGGCTTATGAACCGCTCGAAGATTCAGAGAATTTCCAATTCATTAAAATGATCGATGTAGGTAAAAAAGTCATCGCATACAACATTCAAGGATTCCTAGCATCTCAAACCGTTTATTATCTATTGAACTTCAATTTGACTGAGAGACAGATCTGGATAACGAGAAATGGTGAGAGTGAAGACAATGTGGATGGAAGACTTGGCGGAGATTCAAATTTGACACCACGCGGTGAGCGCTACGGCCGTGCGCTGGCTAGCTTCATTGATTATCAGAGGGCACTGTTCTACAGGACAGAGTGTGAGAAGAAGGGCAACTCCACAGACGCTGATGACACACAATGTAATGAATTTTTTGTGTGGACCAGTATGCGCCACAGGTCAATTGAAACAGCTAAATATTTTAATGAAGAGGATTATCCGGTGAAACAAATGAGAATGCTGGATGAGTTGAGTGCGGGGGATTTTGAGGGTATGACCTATCCTGAAATACAAGAAGAGTTTCCTGAAGAGTTTGAGGAAAGAAGAAAGGACAAGCTTCGTTATAGGTATCCGGGGATAGGAGGTGAATCTTACATGGATGTGACCAATCGTCTAAGACCTGTCATTGCTGAAATCGAGAGAATCGAAGATAATGTCCTGATTATCACTCATAGAGTCGTGGCAAGAATTCTGCTTGGCTACTTCATGAATCTCAGTAAAGATATTATAGCCAATGTTGACGTGCCACTTCACTGCGTCTACTGTTTGGAGTTAAAGCCTTATGGTATCACATGGGCATTGTGGGAGTTCGACGAAGAAACAGGTAACTTCTTTAAAGTTCCTCAATCAGAAATGAACACCACGAAGGTCAAGGAAAATGAACTTGTCTATAAAGAAAGAAGATACTCTTTGGTTCCTACAGCACCAGCAAGTGCAAACAATTCTTCCTCCGATGTTCGTGTTAGAAAGGATGGTTCGAGCAGATCATCATCTCTTTCCAGGGACAGCAATTCCAGTAAGACAACATCTTCTTCCTCGTCTTTGAAAGAAGCACTTCATCCGACTTCGGCACCCGCGGTTCCTTTTTCCCATGGTTTGCCCAATTCGACCAATTTGATAGATGGAGGTGGAACTTCTATTTCTGTCAATCGTCGACAACCAGCGGCCTTGCAAAACTGTGTCAAGTCCTCCCTTTTGGCTAATTCGATGGAAGGTATCAGGCCAGCGACCTCTCCAAGACAAATTTTACAGATTGATAAACTCAATGAAAAGCTAATCAACCTGAAAACACGCTCGCCTAACAAGATTAACGCAATTGATGATAATGAAAGAGAAAAGAAAAAAAATAACAATAATGATTCCCTGAGAAGGACGAGTAACGATATGGGGCAATAGTTTATGCTAATACTTATGTATAACATGGCTCATCAGGCATATATAGAAATGCCAACCTGCATTTAATAATGCAAGGAACATATAGATTTTCAGAAGTATTCGACTGAACTTACAAGCGACCGTATATGATACCCATGGCGTCAACCCATTGGCCAACATTACCATAAACTCCCAAGATGTATTGGCCTTCCGGTGGTTTCAACTCAACTAACCCTCCGCCATTTTCATTTCCGAGCATCTTTGTTAGACGACCGCGGTTCGTGACAATTTGGACCGCGTCAATCCAACCGCCACATCTGACATTGAAACCGGTAATATATTCACCTTGCTCAAGAGCGACATCGGTGTAATCATTTGTCTCTCGACCGAATAGAATGCTTTGTATGCCTTCATCGCTCAATGACGCCGCCTTGAAAGACTTGGTGAGTTTATCCACGTAATTTCTAGGTGGCACAGGTGGGGTTGGCTTCCCAAGATTTGACTGGTAGAAGAATCTCATTCCATCTAATGCTCCACCATGATAAACTCTAACAGCATTGATGCATCTTATGTCAAATGCCAAGATACCGCTGTCTGCGCCGCCGGCAGGGTTCCCCAATAATTGGGACTTGACACCTTGGGCTTTGCTAGAAAGTCCATATTTCTCCATTGGTATGAAACTGACTTTCAAGAACTCTGGGAATTCACCAATTTGAATCTCGGGGGCATTGACAGACAACAATTTCAAGGTAAAGTTATTTCCACGTTCGTTGGGCGGTAAGCGGGAAACAAGATCACTGAGAGAAACAGTCAGATCCCGTTGAGGTCCAGGTCCCCCCAGTGATTTTGGTAGGTACTCGATGTAACCCTTCGCCAAATCTCCGCAGATTATTTCAATCGAGTAGATACCCGTATGCGAGGTAATACGACACAGATTATCACCTAATGGATAAAGAGAAGGCTTTGGCTCTGTGAATTTATCGATCTTGGCAGGTCTCATGAAGGAAGGATCATAAAAATCCTGAGGAAGAGTAAACGATGGGTGATAGAGAAACCTTAACAAGTCAAGGTGATGCCAAGTACACTCTTCCTTTGGGAAAATGGGTGGTTGTGAGCCATATGAATTTGTCCTGACCGAGAAAGCTTCCTTTGTAAGGAAGGATCTGTTGAGTTTAGTGTAATCTCTTAACATAACACCATTTTCCTGATGGGGACAGCCAAGTGAGTGTCCAATTTCATGCAGGAATGCGCCCATAGTCAGGGTGAAAGTTTCCCAGTGGGTACCGCATTCATTACAATCATTGGCCACCTCCTTCAGAGAAGTCCTCGTATCATCAGTGAAATAAGGTACCAGCTGCTCGATGTGGGGTGGCCATGCAAACAGACCATGAGATCCGAAAATCGCCAGCTTCACTTCATCTGTCCCACCACCCAAAGCAGCATGAGCAGTGATGAGCTTTCCATCCCAATGCGTATCTAAGAACATCACAGCGGCTTGAACGGGCTTTGCCGTGTCTGTGAAGGGCCCACCGTATTTCTGCAGAGCATCCATAGCGATACCGAAAAGGCCTCCAGCGTCAGAGGCATCAGGATTTTGCTGAGCCAAGTTGTAGTCCCGAATCTCTTTTGTTGATTTATCCGACCGTAGTATGTGAATCTTCACTGTATTTCTCATCTCCTGCTTCTGCTGAAAGGTTGTATCCCACGTAAACTCTTCTAAAAATCTAAAGGTCCTGTTCCCAAAGCCTGCCCTCATCATCTGCTCGTTTGTGTACGCTTGCATCAGTCTAGCACCTATTCTCAGTTTCTTCACCGCCAGGTCCAAACCATTGCCTCCTTCCTTGTCCCTCTGAACCCTAGGAGAGTCAAACTGCAAGGGAGAGTCCCTAGCCACCAACAAGCAGAGATGAACTGGTGGATCTTGCAACATGGGGGTATAAAAGCATGTCACATTCCTCGAGACATTGGTATCTGTGACAAAAGTCAGCTTGTTCTCCCCGGGAGTCAAAACAACAGTAGCTTTGAAACCTTCCTGATGGATAGGGTACGTCACTGGTGGCAGTTGAGGATGCAGCACCTGCATCATGCGAGCACCACCAGTTTTGCAACTTCCATGAACGACCACGCACGGTGACACATACTGCGTGTTGTCCTGTAGATTAAAAAGCTCAATTCCACTAGATTCCCGCAACTTCATCTTCGCTTACAAGCTACAGCGTTCAATTCTGCGTCTTCAGCCCTCTGTCCAGTCCTTTCAGTGAGATCTACATCTTGAGGGCATCGCCCCGTTCAAGTCTGACCCTCAGATCGCCTAGAAACCAAGACAAGCACTTAACTACACAAAGAGGCATCGTAAGACCGTCTCACACGTCGGGATCCACCCCCCAACGGACAATTATCTAACTTGACAAGGGTTTCCCAAGTTTGACCTACGTAGAGCCCCTAAAACAGTGCCGAGAGTCGGCAATGCCCGATCTATGGCTACTGCTTCAGCTTGGCGATGGCTAGCAGGTCCTGGTCCCAATATTGATCTCGATGTTGGTCTCAAAGGTAGATTTGGTCTGTTCTTAGTTGGTGAAAAGTTCACGCGATTGTTTAAAAGACAAGGTGGCAAAGCACGGAGAAAATTTACAACGATAGACCAAGAATACCACAGATATCTTGCAATTGGCGAGGTTGAGAGACTGCTAGAGGCCAATTGAGACTGAGATTGCGATGTCCCACCACAGAAAGCGTGTTTACCCTCAGGCTCAAGTGCAATATGCTCAGGACGGGTTTGGACAACAACCAATGGTGAGCCCTGAAGGGTACCCACCGGTGGGAGCTGCGGGAGTGCCAGCGGTGCAACAGCCGGGAATGCCACAGGGAGTTGCTGCTCAACAGCAGTTTTTCACACCGGTGCAGCAGCAGCTCCATCAGCAGATCGATCAGACGACTGCGGCGATGGATAACATGCAATTGCACAACGTTCCTGTGGTCGATCCGAACTCTTACTACCAGCAGCAGCAGCCGCAGGCTGCTGCTCAAGCGTTCCCGCAGGGACAGTATCAACAACAGGCTGCAGGGGTTTCGTTGCGAGGGGGTAAACCAATGAATCAGTTGTACCCAATCGATCTGCTGACCGAATTGCCTCCGCCTGTCAATGATCTGTCGTTGCCTCCACCACCTATGATGGTCCCACCCGAGAAGGTCCTGGTTCCTTCTGAGGAGGCCAATGCGTCACCGGATTACATTAGGTGTACGTTGAACGCGGTGCCCAAGACCCACTCGTTGTTGAAAAAGTCGAAATTGCCATTGGCGTTGATCATTAGACCATACCAACATCTGCAGGATGACATCAATCCGCCACCTTTGAATGAAGACGGGTTGGTTGTGCGTTGTCGTCGTTGTCGTTCATACATGAATCCGTTCGTCACTTTCACTGACCAGGGAAGAAGATGGAGATGTAATTTCTGTCGACTCGCCAATGATGTGCCGATGCAGTTTGATCAAACTTTGGCAGGCGTCCCAGCTAACCGTTACGATAGAAACGAAGTCAAATACGGCGTTATGGAGTACTTGGCACCAAAGGAGTACACTATGAGACAACCACCTCCTTCAACCTACGCGTTCATCTTGGACGTCTCGCAAAATGCAATCAAGTCTGGCTTGTTGGCTACCGCTACTAGAACTTTATTGGAGGTTTTGGACTCTTTGCCAAATCACGACGATAGAACAAGAGTTTCCATTCTCTGTGTGGATAACGCTATTCATTATTTCTCCATCCCGTTGGATGAGGAGTCCGACCAGGTTACGATGATGGACGTTTGCGATTTAGATGAACCATTTTTCCCCAGACCAAATTCGATGGTTGTTCCATTGAATGCCTGCAGGAACAACTTGGAAAGACTATTGAACCAAATCCCTGAAATTTTCCAATTCAATATAATGAGCAAATTTGCTCTGGGACCAGCTTTGAAGTCAGCCTATAATTTGATCAGTGCAATTGGTGGTAAGATTATTGTTGTCTCGTCCACCCTACCAAACGTGGGTCTCGGTAAGCTACAAAAGAGAAACGAAAATGGTGTTGTCAACACATCCAAGGAGTCCTCACAACTATTGACTTGTCAGGACTCTTTTTACAAAACGTTCACCATCGACTGTAGTAAGTCTCAAATCACCGTCGATATGTTCTTGGCTTCTGAAGACTATGTGGATATCGCTTCGGTATCCAACTTGGGCCGCTTCACCGGTGGTCAAACTCATTTCTACCCAGGTTTTTCGGCTGCCAAGCTGACCGACGTTACTAAATTCACCAAGGAGTTTTCCAAACATCTATGTATGGATATCTCCATGGAAACCGTCATGAGAGCTCGTGGAACATCGGGTTTGAGAATGAACTCTTTCTACGGGCACTTCTTTAATAGATCCTCGGATCTTTGTGCGTTTTCGACCATGCCAAGAGACCAATCATACGTTTTTGAAGTTACCATGGATGAATCAATAGTTGGCGACTACTGTTGTTTCCAAATCGCAGTCTTACTGTCTTTGAACACCGGCCAAAGGAGAATCAGAGTGATCACTGTTTGTTTGCCCACAACAGAATCCCTAGCTGAGGTCTATGCCTCAGCTGATCAATTGGCAATGACCGCATACTACACTCAAAAGGCGGTTGAAAAGGCTGTCAGTTCTGGCCTGGAGGATTCCAGGGAACTATTAAACAAGGCTGTCCAGGACATTTTGGCTGTTTATAAAAAGGAGATTGTGGTCTCTAACACAGCTGGAGGTGCGCCTCTAAGGTTATGTGCTAACTTGAGAATGTTCCCATTGTTAATGCACTCCTTAACAAAGCATATGGCATTTAGACCTGGTATTGTTCCTAGCGACCATAGGGCAGCCGCTTTGAACAACTTGGAATCCATTCCACTTTCTTACCTGGTCAAGACTGTGTATCCAAAGGTTTACTCGCTGCACGATATGCCTGATGAAGCTGGTTTCCCCAATGAAGACGGTCACATTGTCCTCCCAGAACCGATCAATGCCTCGGCATCATTGTTCGAGAGATACGGGTTGTATCTGATTGATAACACAACAGAGCTCTTCCTGTGGATCGGAGGTGACGCTGTTAGCGAGTTGGTTACGGACGTTTTTGGTAGTCGCGACATTTTCGAGGTCCCTATCGGGAAGCAGGAACTACCAGTCATTGAAGGCTCTGAGTTCAATCAAAGAATCAGAAGTATCGTCTCCAAGCTTAGAGAGCATGATGATGTAATCACATACCAGTCCCTATACATTGTGAGAGGTGCCTCCTTGAGTGAGCCTGTTAACCACGCCTCCGCTAGAGAAGTTGCCACCCTAAGACTATGGGCTACAAGTGCTTTGGTTGAAGATAAGGTTCTCAACAGCGAAAGCTACCGTGAGTTCTTGCAGAACATGAAGATGAAGATCAGCAAATAAAACAAGACGAGTGGCACCGATTAAAAACTTCTCTGCCAAACCAAAATGAACCCTCATCAATCTGTATTTTAAATTTGGATATTTAGATCACGTATATTAACGAATCGATTTTAGCCGATCCATATCCAAAGTCTTGTCGTTCTTCTACATTTTATTAGTTAGTTGCTGATCGAAGCGATGAAAAATGCGATGACTACCAGAAGAGAAAGGTGAAAGTACCAAAGAATCTGCGAAGCAAATCGAGCTGGAATAGATGTCCGAATATCAGGTGTATGTTTGAAGTTGATACTATGAGAATGAACTGGGCTAATTACTAACTTTGAGAGCAGGGTTTCTCGAAAAGACCTTTACGATGAAGAGTCTTCACTCTCAGTAGCGGATGTGACGACACACTCGCAAGCAGAGAGATATGATCCTCCTGTAGAATTAGAGCTTGTAGAAGTTGAAGTACCGATCAATGAGCCTGAGCGAGCTGAAGCAGCGCAAGAGACAGACGAGTTTGATTTCCCATTATTCTCATTTGGTTTGGACAATGACAAGAGTGACAAGACAACAGCTGGTAAATCCGAAGGTCAGTCGGAAAAAAATAGTAGTGGTGGTAGGCTTATGAGAGTGTCACTACGTGAGCCATCTTACGTGATACCCAAGCAGGAGAGGCCTAGGAGTTTTTATATTTGCAACTATACGAAGAACGATCGATTGAAATTTGCCGAGACTGCTGTAAATTATGAATCCATACTGCGAGATGCCTCCTTAGGACCCTTTCAAGGTTGGGCCAAGTTCAGAGGCGTTGTTCTCGATGTTACAGAACACAATAAGAGGGTTGAATTGGCATTGAAACGAGAGAAAAGGTTGAAGAAACGGAAGCCTGGTCAGAAACAAAGAAAGGCAAGGAAACTAGCGAAACAGCGTGAGAAGGAGCGTGAAGAGAAGGCTAAGGAAATCAAGAAGATGATCAAGAAGAAATTCCACAAACGTGGAGGTAAGAAGAATAAGAAAAAGCCAGAGCCGACCGCTCCGCGATTTAGAACAGAGTAGAACGAGGTTTTAGAGGCGTAACATTTCGATGTTGTTTGAATTTGTATTATGAATTAGAGATGGAGACTGACTGCAGCATCAGGTTGATAGATTGCTGATCGCAGCCCTGGCTAGTCGAATCTGTCATTTTTTCTTTTATAGTTTCCACAATCATATCATGACTCCGCGATAGTGACTTACCCACTGGCCCTCCCCGATTGTATGAGGCTTGGAATTCCTTCTTGAATGCGTCTGACACTTTTTCCCAGTAGAGCCGAGTTGGTCTGACAGATCTGGGGGATGATGTCGACATATAGACTGCCAATAGGTTCGAATCTTCGTATTTCGCGTTTTGGAGTGCTTGCTCAATCATGTAGACCGCATTCGCCCTTTTCATCACTTCATCAAACACCGTTGGGAAATTCTTTATGGAGTTGATTATTTTTAACAGCTTCTGAATGCTTGTTGCGACATAGGAGAGAACTGATTTCTGTACCGTGGAGGAGAATTCTCTGGGGGACATTGCGTGTAAAGCTTCAGCTAATTTCGATATGTCACTCTGACTGTCCACGTTGGGGTCCATTGAAGCTAGAGCTTTCGTGAGTTCCACAGATAACTGGGTCTGAAGCTGTTTCCTGGTCGGCACGGTGGTGTCTGACTCCAACTGTTTGACTAGTTTCAATGACTTGAGATTTGCATTCTCACTTAAACTCACATCAATTTGAGAATAAACAGCAACAAGCTCCAGCATAGAGTCAATGCTTAGAGGCTTTTGCTGCTCGGTGATTGCCTGAATCCTGCCAGCAAGATGCATATACACTAGCCCGTCACGCAACAATATTGATGTCTGATGAACTTTGCTTAGCACATTTTGTAAAGTTTGGGCTCTTTCGTAGGGCTGTAAAATTTCCTTTTGTACTCTCTGATAGGATATGTCCAGGTACTCCAAGCTTGATTTGAGCTCGCTTTGGGCCATATCTTTCACTGCCTTACCTCTGTACATTTGATCTATCACACTGTTTGGGTTGTTCTTGAGGGTATCCTGAATTCTTGAGTCAATTTCACCCATGTCATAGCGGAGCTTCTTCATTGGGGTTCCCAAATCGAGTTCATTTGCATTAGGTTGCCCATTGACTGTCACTAGAATATCATTGCAGAATTGAGCTGAGCTGAAATCATCTGCTAAAAGAACTTCAAAATCTTCCAAATCGTCGCTCATAGGTAGCTTTCAAAGTCGTAATTAGAGGTTGCAATTGATAGGATCTGAGTCTCAGTGACACTTGACACAAGCATAATGTATGTTCGATATTTTTCAACAAGGCAGGCGATGCGGCTTGTTAGTTAAACTACATAAAATGCCAATTAGCACTTTATTCTATAAACATTATCGATCTCTTGAGTCCAGCAGCCACTTTATGAGTGTGATAGTTGATGCGCAGATTCTCAGCTCTTATCTTTGTGCTTATGTAGTTTTCAAATTCCATCATGCTTCCACCCACGCCGAAATAAATGTCCTTCGCTGCCACCAAGGCCTTTACCTTGGAGTCTTTGTTGGAAAGTATGATCTCTAGAAGAGTCTCTGCCACCACGGGGAGATTCTCGGGTTGGTAGATGGTTTCTGATGTGATGACAAGTGTGTTATTGTGGGCTTCCAATCCCGTCGCCAGTAAGTTGGAGAAGGAACGACCCCAAGTACCGGACACAAAATCAAGCTTGATGTTTCTTGCCTGCAAGTCCTGGTAAAACGAATATAGGAGTTGATCGGTTAGAAGCAACTCATCAGGTCTGATTGGAGCGTTTTCATCGTTAGACTTTTGTAATTGAGCGCATTGTTCTTCGTCCAGTACAAGTTTTGCCCAAGTGATGATAAGATTTGGGATCGTTACCAGTCTCAAAACACTCTTGTTATAGTCCGATAAGATAAGATTAATGCCCTTGTTAGACTGCTGTTGCAGATAGGTAGCAAAAAAGTATTCTGTCGGTAGAGCCGTCCCACAGCCCAACTCCAGCACACAGTCCACACATTCCATCGCGTTGTTTGGGTCGCTCATATAGTCCACTACATCGATCGAGCATTCCCACGATTTGAGACCACCTTCGTATACATTTTTCCTGAGATCTTCAGAGGTTTCTCCGATCAGAATATCCAATTCGACACCATCCTCATCATTCCCGGTTGCTTCGCTCATAAGCTGATGCTTGACATCAAACAATTCTCTCCTGTAGAGCACGGTATGATTATGCGGAGTTCTGAACTCTTCATATGATATTCTCACGTCTTTGAGACTGCCAATTATGGCTTCCAAGTCTTCCCATTGTGGTTGTACAACGTTTTCTCCGAGCAAACGAGCTTCATCTAATGGATTGATCGAGGAAGCAGCGGAACCAGCCTGCGAATCAACTACTCGATCTTCGTTGTCAAATTCATCATCACTGAGATCTTTCGAAGAGAATCCAAACGAGAACGACATCTTCTAGCCACCGTATCTGACTCAAGAGAGAGTTGCGATGAGCTTGAGCGTAAATTTTCACTCGAAAAAACAGCACAATGGCTACTCACACATAAGATTTCTCGTCTTGTCATATGTCTTATTATAAAAGATAGATTATGAATAATAATAATTTGAAAGAAACAGCATCATTTGACAGATGATTGTTCTTTACGCTTAGAACTTTCCCATGTTCACGCTTCGTCATTGCGGTCTCTTAACATCCTAGAGACCATTGATCCCCATTGGTAAACACGATAGCCTTCTAAGTGAAATATGCTTCTTTAGTTCGTTCCTCTTGGCCTCCCATCCCTCAAAGTGGTATAAATAATAAAAAAAGTCAAAGAATAAGTAACTCACTCAATACTACACCGGAGATCATTTGGATTGAACTTGGGAGTAACCATTCCATGGGTTGGCGTTCTTGGATTTCAAATACTCGTCTGACTTCAGTTGCCACTCTTTGGTCATGGTCTTTGGTGGTTCACCACCGAACTGTCTGGCAAAGGCAAACAAACTCACAGAGAATATCAAGCCAAGGGCAACACCCTTGGCGATGTAGCTACCGTCACCTTTGGCGTGAACTGGTCTTCTTGGTCCCCATTCACCGTACGATATGTACCAAGCAGCCTGCTTCTCGGTCTCAGTTAGATCACCCCACGAAAGTTTTTGACGTTCTGATAATTTGCTCACTATGTCCTGTTGTTCAGCAGCTGGCATACCCTCCCATCTGTTCTCTAGATCTGCAATGGCAGCCTTTGAAAGAGCCTGAGTCTGGGCAAATCTGGCGGGGGTAATACGAGCAACTCTGGTGAATGAATTACGCAACATTTTTCTATACCGATCTGTTAGCGACAATACAAAGGATCGTGTCGATTGAAGCACTTGAAGATGAAGTTAATACTTAAGAAGTGCAACTACTTGTCATATCGAAACTTTTAATCTCAAAACTTTCATATAGTTGCTTATTGGGCTTCGCGCGTATCGGCTCACACTCAGAATATTGGTTTTTTCAGTCGCTGGCCAATCAAGTATCAAGAAAACGATGTATCGCTATATACGAGGTGAGACCAGTCCATTAGTTGTAATTCAAGACCAAGTCGATTCCCAGGACCTCTCAAAATGCCTGGGTAGGTCACCAGAGTGTCTGGGAATTGTAATTCTGTAGTAGCCGGGAAACTGTGTGTCTTCTCTGTAGTCTGTTGGGCAGCGCGAGCGCGTGCACAGGATGCTCAGGGTGTCTGGCGACAGGAATTTTGGGCAGAACAGGCTCTTCGGTGGCTTCCACCAGAGCTATCTGCACCATGTCCTGTTCCAGTTTCTTTCTCTCGTTGTCATTGAGGTCTATATCATGTAGTTTGACCCAGTTCATGGGTAGATTGGAGAATTTGTTGAACTCTTGTTCTTCGAACTGCATCCGCGACTGCAGGTCCATTGATTCCCAGTTGAGTATATTGCGGTTCTTAGGACCGCCGTAAAGAAATGTTGATTTGAAGATATTCCAGAGCTGTTTTTTGTGCTTCATGGCAACCGGGATCTTATTTGCGGCAGAGAGAAGCGCTTGGTTCTTGAAAATGACACATAAGTGCAAGTCAAGCACATATTTGTCACTGCCAAGCTCGATGTAGTATAGCGGCAGAAACTCGGAATGTTCTGTGGTATCATTAAAGTCTATTAATCGTAATCCCAGCGGATAAAGTGATCGAATTTGGCGCCTTCTGTAGATTTCTTGCTCTTTTTTCTGATTGTCGAGCTCGATTCTCTTCAGTCTTTGTTGCTCCTCCATTTTTTCAACCTCTTTTATCCTTTGCTCGGCCCTTTCCTTCTCCTTTTGCTCCTCATCGAGTGCCAACTTACGTAGGAGTTCTTGCTCTTTCTTCCGTTTGTTCTGCAATCTGCGTTGAATGTACTCTTCCTCTGCCTTTATTCGTTGTTCTTTCTCTTCTGGGGTTTCCTCCTGTGCCTTGATAATTTCAGGTTCTACGCTTGATTTCTTCGAGCCATCTTCTGGCTTTTCTACTTGTCCAAGTGATTCGTCAATGTTTGAAACAGTCGAGGTGGCTTGTCGTTTGGTGTCGAAGCGAACCGGGGATACCGTACGTCTTTTCCTTCCAACGCTTATTACATTCTCATCTTCATCTTCGTCACTATCTTCCTGTTTCACATTACGTTTCTCAATCCTTCTGTCAGTGTGCTTTGCCTCGGCAATTTGCCTCTTGTTTGCCTTTTCCTCAATGTCTCTCGCGTTACCACCAAATTTCGATAGTTCTTTCTCTATTAAAGTAACCTCCTCTGAATTCACAACCCCCATGGGGCTATTCTTAGCGTAATACAGAGCGGTGTGTCCATTCTTGTCCTTTCTCCGTGGGTCGGCACCGGCCTCCAACAGAAGTTTGACAGTACCAACATGGCCTCTTCCCACGGCAGAGATCAAAGCAGTGGTTCCATCCTTTGAGACTGCGTTTACTTGAGCTCCGAAAGCCAAAAATAAACTGGTGACGTCCTCGTGGCCCAGTTTGACAGCTTCGAAAAATGATTTGAGATCAATACGTCCGCCGTTTTCGAGATATGAACCCACATACGACAGTTTTCCCTCCTTTGAAGCCTTGAGTAATTTCTGCTTTCCAGCCCTCGATGTGATATCAGTCCAAAAAAATTCAAAATCGCCCAAAAGCTCTTCTGATTCTTGACGTCTTTGAGATAAACTGTTGTGGTGTTTGTTTTTGGTCAACGTTATGTTATTTGTAGTATTGTCGTTTTTCCAGTGCTTAGCAGCCGATCTTAAATGATGCTTGATTTCCGCAACAATTTTCTGCTCCTGCTCATCAAGATCTGAATCCTCCTCAATGGATTCATAAGCGGTTAGTCCTTTGGCATTGCATATTGTTGGATCGGCTCCGTGTGATAAAAGGTATTTGACAACATCCAGATGACCATTGGCCGAGGCATCTATCAATGGCGTGTCCTTGAACATTTCGAAAGATTGTATGTTTACATCTGCTCCATTCCTTATAAGCAGCTTAACTATCTCCAAATGACCATTAAGAGCAGCTTCGTGTAATGCTGTGTTACCTGCATTGTCTTGATCATTGACATCATAGTGTTCTTCCTCTATCAGTCTCCTAGCTTGGTCATGATTGCCCTTGTCACAAGAAATTTGAAGTCTCGTTCTGCCGCCTGCGTCTCTGTAGACTCCCTTCTTCTGTCTGCTAATCTTTGGTGTTGAAATATGAGATTTCAGCTGTCTTGGGGAACCGGAACGTCGTCTCTCCATCCTTGGCGACGATACATGGTGTCTTCGGCGAATATCATCCTGTGGGTTGCCCTTGATCGGAGATGAATCCCCATGAATAATGCTGCTAGATATGTGAATGCTTTTAAGTTCGTCGATGTCAGATAGCTCAGAGTCTGACTCATTATCGAAGGTCGAATGGCTTGGAGACATCGATTGTAATCTGTCACCACGGATCAAACGCCCCCGCCGGGGCCTTGGAGGTGATGCGGGTTCGGTGGGTGCATCACTTGCAACATCACTTTCTTCATCATCCTTACCTCCAAGTTTTGGCGGTTGATCCGCTTCTCCGCCATGCCTTTCTTGCTCAATCTCATTCCGTCGTTTGGGTTCTTTGAGTATTGAATGCAGCTCTTGTCTTGTAAAAGAACTGTTGCTGTGACTAATCTGCTGATCATTCAAGGCTTCTGATGGTCCAACCGAGGCATCCTGGTCCTCCAAATCTTTCGAAGGCAGAATTGTCTCATCCTCTACACTTTTCACCTCCTTTGCTTCTGGACCGTGGAGACTCTTGTGCTCGACCGCTTGCTTCTCTTGTTGTGTCGTCTCGTTGATCCGTTGGAGGTTTTCTCGAGTTTCTTGCTCTTTTCGGAGTCTTTCCTGAGCTTCTTGTTCCTGCTGCTGTCGAAGAATCAGGTTCTGGTGCTCCTCTGCTTCCCGCTTCTCCATCTCTAGCTTCTGTTCCTCCTGCCTTTTCTTCAGCTTCTCAAGCTCCTCTCTTCTCAAGTTCACATTTGAAAGGTAGCTGCTCAAGGATCTCTTCTTCACAGAAGGATCGCCGGACTCTCCCATGGCCCTTTCGATGATCGGTCTTGCTGTTAGCTTGTTTGTTCGTGTAGTATTTGCAATTAGCTAATATAAGCGAAGCCCGAACTAACTAGAAAGACCAACTAAGTCAAATTGGGACAGAATACAATACGTTGCTGATTGAAGGATGTAGTTACAAATCGAATGAAAGTACAAGTATATAAGGTGTGTAGTGAGTGACTGACCAGCAGTTTCGCTGTTATATGCCTTCAGGAAGCTTGCGGGATTAGCCCCAGTAGTTATCTGCACAGGGAGGAGCATTAACGTCGGCCGCGGCCGACAGATAGTTCCCTAGGTCCGAAGCCAAAGTTATTGGCTTAGACTGGGCCTGCATTCCGACGATGGTGCTGCTTGAAGTGGAAGCCGAAGAAGCCGAAGACGATGCTGAGACCTTGTTGAAATATTCACTAGGTGTTCTGGGCGTGGACTCTTGCGAGACAAAAGTGAGGTCGTTTGGCGAGGCCGCTGCGATGGGCACTTCGTAAGGGGTTCTCGCGAGCTTCTCTGGCTCCCTTCGGGCCTTGTTGTGGACTTCATTCCACTCCATGAGCTGGAAGATCAGACTCATGTTGGGACTGATATCCTTAGCGATGCCCTTGACGTGACTGTAGGCTTCGTTCAACCCTAGGTTCTGGTATCTCATGATGTAGGCCACGATCAACGACGCAGAGCGAGAAACACCGCACTGGCAGTGTACAAGCACCTTTTTCCCCTCCGCAGACGCCGCATGCACCAAATCAGTCAGATAGTCCAAATCGCTCGAGATCTTACTGTTGTGCCCCCACTTGACATGGTGGTACGAGATCGCCCTGGACCCTGGCACCAACTCGTCCAGATTGGGTACCTCCTTAGCCACGTTCACAACCACGTCAAACCGCAGAATCTCCTCCAATTTGGGCTCCGAGTAAAGATACACATTGGGCGGTATGACCAGCAGCGGGCCCACAGGGTACGCGTCGCCCTTGAACGCATCTGCGTACGACAGATCCGCCGCCACCGCACCGATCCCGCCGCCGCTGCGACCCACCTTGGGCGTAGACGTCTCAAACGCCGAGTTGAGCGTCCTAGCCCGCTCCCGCGCCAGCGGCGACACCCCAAGCTCCTTCGTCTTCACCGACAGCGACAACGAATGAACCCTGCCGACCCTGCCACCGACGCCGCTGCTGCTATACACGGGAGACGTCGAACCAGACCTCCTATCGGCCGGAACCGAGTATATCGAGGCCTCCGACCGCTTGCTCTTCAGCCGTCCGCCCATCGACACTGGCTTCGCAACCACACTCGGTACCACACCCTCTTCCAGCCCGCCGCTGTCCCGTATGCTCAGCGACAGATTCTTGGTATTCCTCGACTGTAACGACCGTGGCGACCGCGATCGCACACTCAGCCCGCTGCTGGGCGTAGCCATCCTATCCTCCTCCTGGGCCATTCTCTTCCGGCAAACCAGGACTCACACGAGATCTCACAGATACTCTCAAGACCACCACGGAATCACAGACCTCTGGTCTAATATCCAACTTTTTTCCACTGCTGACTACTCTGCGTTTCAGATTCCAGTGCCTCTGCCAGACTTGAAACAGGCTTGAAAATGACAAAACCCAGAACCTCGCCTCCAAGCAAGCAATATGTGGCCCGGCAGATCTCGCTCTGGCGCCTGTGATGGGTCAATGCTACGTATCTGAGACAGGTTCAGCACGAGCAGACTTGCTAGGTTAGTACTACTAGATCTCACGGTGCTCTAGCACGGTCTTTCCCTGCTGGTGCGTGGGCCGGCTGGGTCTAAAAAAAGATCTGGACAATGGGAATGGGTCCTCGAGAGCCGGATCGGTCGGGACGGGCGTCTATCTCGGTTGTGTACGTAGGGCTATAGGGCTACAGAGGCTGGTCGTCGTCATCGTGGTCGCCGTCGCGGCCGGGCCGCACGCTGGCGCTGTTTTGCACGGCGACGGACTTGCTCGTCCGGAAGAAGGGCACCTTGTACTGCATGCTGCCCCGGACGATGAGCTCGTACTCGTGCTTGATCAGGAGCTTCCACTTGTCGATGTCGTCGTCGTCGGGCGGGTCCTGCTTGGAGCCCGGGTCGAACAGTTTCACGGTGGACCGTGAGACGTCGTAGTTTCTCTTGATGAAGCCGCCTTCGAACTTTAGTGGCGTCTCGAGGGTGGTGACGGTGCCGAGCAGCACGGTTTCCTTGGCGGGCGCGCTCTTGGCGATGTAGCCGCTCTTGGCAAAGACGTCTAGGTTGACGTCCTGGAGGCCGATGGCAAAGAAGCCGGGGTTGAAGGCGCTGACCGTGATGTCGAACAGCAGCTCGTCGGAGCTGGAGAGCACGTTGTCGACGACGACGATCTTGAAGTCCTGGAGCTCCTTGTTGGTCGCGAGCAGGAAGCCGAGGATGAAGCCCACGGTCAGCAGCGAGGTGACGACAAAGGTGAAGTAGACGCAGTGCCGGATCTTGGCCCAGTAGGACTTTCGCGTGTAGAAGTTGTGCGGGGAGTAGCTCAGCTGGGGTCTCGAGAACTGTTTTCTGGGCTTCAAGGGGGTCTGCTCGTTGACGCTGGTGCTCGGGTTGTTGGGTCCGGTGGCCAGGCCGTTCGGAGGGAAATGGCCGTCCGAGGGCGAGAACCCAGACTCGAAGAATCGGGTCTGTCGGTTGTTCGAGCTGCCAAACCCGGGGTTGAACGTCATGTTGAAGTACTTGTCATCGTGGTGGTCGTCCTCCAGCGCCTCGGCGTCCTCTTCATAGTCTGAGATCTGCGGCCTGGCCTCCAGGTCGCCGCGGTCGTTGTAGTAGAACATCGAGTGCATGTCGTCTTCCTCGCCGTTGTCCTCGCCCTCTTCTTCCTGGATCGCGCTTCTGTGGTCCTGGTCCACAAGATCTCGGCTGAACCGTTTGTCCACCATGTGGTTGGAATCTGCTTTTAGTCGTTCGTCCTTTTGGGCACTGACGCTGGGCATAAGATGACCGTTTGACTGCTCTATGAAGTCTTCCAAGTTGATATCGTCCGGAACACCAGAGTACCTTCTCAGGGGAGCGCCGTTGGCATCGAAGATCTTGGACGCCGTGGTCCGCAGATTGCGCTTGTTGCCCGCACCGATGGCAATCTCCGGTTCTGGCTTTGCCCAGTTGTTGACCGCGTATTTACCTCTCGCAGTACCAGCCTGTGAAGAAGAAACATGCCTTAGTGTTGAATTTGAAATGGAGGGCTTTCGCGACGTGTGGCCCTGCTTAGCAGCTCCAGCACCCGCACCGTTGACGCCCTTGGCCAGAGATGTGAGACTCAGTCGTTTCTCTGGAGATTTTGTCTCCGAAGCGAGCGATCTCACCGAGTTGACGTCCGGCTGTCTCCCCGTCCGAAGCACACTCTGAGACTTTATACTGTCCAGCTCTGCGTTCGGTGTCGAAGTCGTTGGAGGAGCCAGAGGGTGTACCAAAGGCTCGTTCTTACTATTGAGAAACTCGGCCTGTTTTGCCGCCATCCCAGCGGCCATCGAGCCCGTCGGCAACGCACTCATGCTCGTGTGTCTCGTATTTTTCAGCCGTGTCAGCAGCTTGGCGTTGTTGTTCAGCACGGGCACACTCATCTTGGACGCAATCCCGTGCTGTGTCTGGAGGCCGTGGTCATTCTGCTCGAGCGCCGAGGCACCGATGGCGTTCTTGGTCGAGTTTGCCGCAGATTCGTAGATGAAGGTCTCTTCGGAGTCGCTGATCTCGTTTTCACCGACCGCGGACGCCAGCCGGGCAGCGAAGAAATCCGCCTTTGTGGGCTTCTGCAGCGACTCCAGATCGTGATCCTCTGCGTGTGCTGTGGAGTTCTTGTTTGCAGGTCCCATGGCCTGCTCGTCTCGAGCATTGGATCCGCCCTTCTTCCGCACGATCTCGTCATCGAGCAGAACTTCCCGCGAGTTGGCCACACTCATAGAGGGCCGTTCCATGATCTTGAACGTCTTGGGCTCGCCGAGCTGGCTGGTCTGAGTGCCCGTCGTCGCACCCACCGTAGACGCAGGCGGTACCGCGGCGCCCGCGGCGGCGGTCGCCGCCACGGGCAACATCAACGGCGTGGGAATCGCCGAGCTGGCCTTAGAAGAGTGGAAAGACTGCGACGCGGCAAGCTCCACGTCGCCGCCAGTCCTGCCCTGGTGACTCTCCACCTCATCGCGGTTCGCATTGGCGATCTCGTCCATGTGCTTGCGCGTCTTCGGACCTTCGTCCTTGCCCTTGGCTGCCTCGTCTCCTCGCAGCCTCTCGCTGCCAGACGAGTCTATCAGCAGCGAGCTCTTCTTGTTGCGCAACGACACCTGCGTGGCATGCGGCGACAGCGGGTTGTGGTCGATGAGATTGATGTTCGAGCCGGAAAGCACGCCCTCGCCCTTCTTAAGCGACGACCCCGGCTCGTTCTTGGACGCCATCGACGTCGAAACCACCGTCTTGAGCCCACCAGGCGCCATCCCGGGCTCCGCACTCTCCTTGCTGCCAGCACCGGTGCTCGCGATCAAGAGCCCCGACACGGGCGCCTCCACCGTCTCCGTCTCCACTATCAACTTAGGATCATCTTCCACCATATCACACACGGTTGTCTTGGTCAGGCACACTCCCACCACTCATCACGCCATCGCAACCTCTTGTAGCGCATCCCCAGCCCACCAGCTTGTCAGTCTGTCGATGCTGTGGTCTCTGCTGGCTTGCGCTTGCCATTGCGCGTGTCGCGTATCGAACGCCGAGCTTCGCTGCCGCAAAGCCCTAACCCTCCAAGCCCTAACAATCTGCCGTTCGAGACGATCGCCGTCCCAAGCGATCAGCCGTGCTCCGTGACATTCCCGTTCGGAACGACGTCTCCGTCCGCCGTGACAATCCGCCCAACGAACGCGCGCAAACGTTGGGCGTGAACGGTAAACGTGTGTCGAGGCCAATCTGGCAACGTAAGCGAGCGCAGTTCGTTGGGTTGAGCCGTGTGTCGCGGACCGGCGTGCGCTGGAGGAGCGTCTGCTTTGTTCGTGTTTTGATTGGATTGACTCTGCAGAGCAGTGGCGAGCGTCTGTTCGTACACATGCTGGCAGGTGGCCACTGTTTTTCGTGCCGAGTGGTAGCACATAAAAGGGGCAGTGGTCTTGTCGTTGTAACGGTCTTGCACCTGAACGGAACGCGTATCATATATTCAACTGTACCCATAGACTGTAACGATGGCTCCTCCTTTCTTCTCCGACATCAACAAGGGCGTCAACGATCTGTTGAACAGAGACTTCTACCACACCTCTGTGGCTGCTGTGGATGTCAGCACCGTGGCCAAGAACGGTGTCAAATTCGACCTGAAGGCCAAGCAGACCGTCAAAGACGGTCCGCTTGCGGCCAACATCGAGACCAAGGTCTCGGACAAGGCCACCGGGTTGACTTTGACGCAGGGCTGGTCGAACTCGAACAACTTGAACACAAAGATCGAGTTGGCCGACGTGACCCCTGGTTTGAAGACCGATTTGGTGACCTCTTTGGTTCCGGGCGTCTCCAAGGCCGCCAAGTTGAACGTTAACTTTGTGCAGCCTTTCTTCACCGCTAGAGGTGCCTTCGACTTGTTGAAGGGTCCTTCTTTTGTCGGTGACTTGACTTTGGCCCACGAGGGTATCGTTGGTGGTGCTGAGATCGGCTACGACATCACCGGTGGTTCTTTGTCCCGCTACGCGGTCGCTTTGGGTTACTCCGCCGGCGACTACTCGCTAGGTTTGTCTATCAACAACGCCCAGTTGACCACTGTGTCTTTCTTCCAGAAGGTGAGCCCAATCTTGCAGGTTGGTGCCAAGGCCATCTCCACCCCAAAGCAGTTGGCTAACGTCAACATCGAGTTTGCCACTTTGTACTTGCCAGACCCAACTTCGCAGGTCAAGGCCAAGGTCGCCGACTCCGGTATTGTCGCTTTGGCTTACAAGCAGCAGTTGAGACCGGGTGTCACCTTGGGTGTTGGTGCTTCTTTCAACGCTTTGAACTTGGCCGAGCCAGTTCACAAGATCGGTAGCTCTTTGTCCTTCTCCGCTTAAGACCAACGGTTAGCAGTCAGTTTTATAAGCTTTTCGAATACAATTAAATAATACCAAACGCTGTGTATGTTCTAGCGCTTCAATTTCGGACCCAAATTTCCCAATGTCGCCCGACGCGTCCCAAACGTAAAATCGTGCGAGATCGATAGAGATGGGTTTAACGCCATAAAGGTGGATCATGGAGACCAATTCCAAGCCATTGGCGGGCGTTGAATCAGCAGGAGGGCTTGAGGCGGCCTGGTCGTCATTTGACGAGTTGTTCCGAGTCACGTGACCGATGGGCCCTTGGTCTGCCATCGGATCATCAAGACATCAAAGCAGAACAGACATCACCGTCGAGCACAGCGACGAGGAGCGGAGGGTTTCAAAATCCAATGTCCAGTTCAGTTGGGGATGAGGTTCGAACAGTGACTTCAGAAGATTTTGGTTTCAAGAAACTGGGTCAAGCTAACATCTTACCGTCATACAATGAAAAACTGCCTTTCGCATCTTTAGGAAATCTGGATATCTCTAATGAAACGGGGCTCTTCATCGCTTCTTCAGGCGGGAAAGTCGTGATTGGAGATCTGCAAGCGCTGAGAGATTTCATTCAGAATCAAAAGGACACTACAATCTCATTCCAATGGGAAAAAAAGCTGAATGATGTGATATTGGTCAAGTTTCTCTCGGGCACCGAGGCTCTAGTTATCTGCAAGGAAGGTACCGTTTACACTATCGAGTGTACGAGTTTTGACTCCTTCAAAAAAGCTTTCTCTTTTGCAAAACCTTTGTTGCACGTTGATTTGTTTAAGTCCGGTGAGCTCTTGGCTGTTACTACCGAAAACGAGCTACTGTTTGCTGGTATCAAAAGTGGAAGTGGTGCTAGGAAACTTGCTAGCGGCGTAGTGTCGTTTGACTTGCTTGGGAATCGCATATACTTACTATTGAGCAGCTACTCGATACAGATTCAGAGACTGGCAGGTGATCAACTCGAGAGCCTATCAACACTAAATACGCCAGCTGAGCTTAAAGAAGAGTTAGGAGATCAATATCAACCATTGCTTATTAGAGCTCTGAACAAAGATCAGGTTTTGGTTGTCTATGGAGAAGAAGTTTTCGAATCGAGTGAAGATGTCTTGTACGATCACAAAATGTTCATTGTGAGCTTGTCAACCGGGAATTCGACCTTCAGTGAGTCATTTGATATTACGCCCGCTTTTGGATCCGTTTTGAGATACCCAACTTCTTATAACTTACGCTTAGACAACCTCATCAGCGATGATAGAGCGATCTGCGTTCTAGCTTCAGCTTGCTCTAGTGAAGTCACGGTATGGGACTCTGCAGAAGTCGTGCAGCCAACCCAGGACAGCGAAAGGGCGGTACTGCCCATCAGCAAAGAAACAGATAATGATACAAATCCCGTCGGTATGGCACTAGATATAAGTACGTCCGGGAACATTTCAGACCCTTGTCAAGGGGTCGACAGTGTTGAAAGATTACCACTAATTTACATTCTGAACAACGAAGGAAGTTTGCAAATCGTTGGACTTTATCACTCATCCGCTATCAAGAATGGAACTTTCAAAATTCCTCATGTCGAAAATTATGAATCACTTCCTGATCAGACAATAGATCAAGCGCTAAGGAAGCTGTCGGCATCTGAGGTGCCTCCAACGGATATTCACCAACAGTCAAAAACTACAGAGGAAAATACTGCCGATATAAATACTAGTACAAAAAACCCAGGTGCAGTCGAAGCATCAGACGGTGAGAATATCAAATCCACATTTGGTGGCTCAACCTCCACCAACGCGAGCTCCGGGCCGGCTTTTGGTCAAGCATCGTTTGGCAAGTCAGAGAACAAGTCAGCTTTTGATGCAATGTCACTGGGAAACACAGACAATGAATCGTCATTTGGCACACCTTATTTTGGAAACACAGGCAATAAACCATTATTTGGCTCATCATCATTTGGCAAATCAGGAAACAAGTCAGCTATTGATACAGGGTCTCTGGGGAATCCAGACAATAAATTAACATTTGGTACACCTTCTTTCGCAAATGAAGGCACTAAACCGTTGTTCGGCTCGTCATCATTTGGGAACACAGAGAAGAAGCAAACTTTTGGTTCACTGTCAACGGGAAATGCAGACAATAAATCGCCGTTTGGTAAACCTTCTTTCGGAAATGAAGGCACTAAACCGTTGTTCGGCTCGTCATCATTTGGGAACATAGAGAAGAAGCAAACTTTTGGTTCACTGTCAACGGGGAATGCTGAAAATAAATCGCCGTTTGGTAAACCTTCTTTCGGAAATGAAGCCAATAAACCGTTGTTCGGCTCGTCATCATTTGGGAACACAGAGAAGAAGCAAACTTTTGGCTCGCTATCAATGGGGAATGCTGACAATAAATCGGCTTTCGGAACATCTTCTTTTGGGAATGCGGGCAGTAAACCTTCGCTTGGTGCAGGAAAAACTGACAATAGCTCGACCTTTGGTACGCCTTCATTCGGAAAGACTGATAATAAGTCAGCTTTCGGCTCACCTGCCTTTGACTCACCAGCTTTTGGTTCACAGGCATTTGACATACATGGACCTGACTCGGCAACGGCCGGAACTGACAACAAATCTGCTTTCAGTGCGCCTTTCCCTAGCTCAACAGAAGCGTCCAAAGAATCAGAACCAAAGGGAACACAGCCAAAGCCGGCATTCGGAACGGTTTCGTTTGGCTCTGGCACAAATTCACCTTTTGGTGGATTTCCATCGGGCCCCAATGCCAGCGGTGCTCTAGAGCAACAAAAAACAGCTTTCAGTGCTTCTTCGTTTAGCAAGTTTGCGGGTCAGAATCCGTTCACATCCTCAAGCAACTCAAAGTCACCTTTTGCTCATCTCACCTCCGACACAGAAAAATCATCCCCACTACAACTTGATCTATCATCTAACTCTAAGTCAACAGTGGCCGCTCGTAGTAGCGTCGGCGGTGAAACAGCAAGGTTATTCGAATCGAAAGATGAAGGTCTTGACAGCTCAGAAGATCAAATCAATTCAGAGGATAGTGATGAAGGCGAAGGTAGTGAACAAAATGACGTATCGGAAGAAGAGGCTGATTCCGATTCAGTCCATGAAGATCAACTAGAATCCGACCTGGACGATCATGAAGATTCTGAAAGTCTGAAAGGGAAAAAGGGCGGGAATGACACAGAGTTATCTGACTCTACCATCGAACAGGCCACAATGTCTCAGCTGCAGCTTGCCAACAAAAAAGACGACAACAGATCTTCTATATCTGCCATAACTGCCCGTATCAAAGAAGGTGCTAAGATCTCATCAAGCGACCTAAAGTTCACACAGTTTGGGGGTCAGAATTCAACTCACAGCCCATCTCCATTCACTGCATTCACTGGCGATTTGAAAAAGGCATCATCGCCGGGTTTTACATTTGCTCACATCTCTAGTTTCAATGATAAAAGCGATAAGCCAACGTCGGAAGAGGGCTCGGTAAATGGTGCCAAGGAGATCGAATCTCCTTCTTCTGAACTAGCTAGCTCTCTTGAAGAGACGAATGCGAATGAGAAAGCGCCAAATGTGAAGGAAAACCCATTTTTGACTAATGTATCCGCTGCTCAAGACAAATCCGAGGCTAAGAGCGCATTCAAAGACGACATGGCAGATGCTTCAGGCAGACTCTCTGATGATGAGAGTGACATTAATGATTCTCAGGACAGCCACGAGGGTCAGAGCAATCCCTCAATTGAGGACAAAGAACTGCTTTCTTCTGACAAGGTATCCTCAGAAGCAATCAAGAGAACTAGTATTATGGACCGTTCTGGTTCCGAAGAAGATCAAAGTTCTGATCATCCAGATTCGAGTGAAGAGGAATCATACGATGCACTAGATGACGTCTCACCAGGGGAATTGGAAGAAGCCATGAAAACGGAAAAGAAAGAGGCAGCGGTTCCAACCACTTCAGACAAGACTACTTCCGTTGAGATTGATAAAAACGTTGAGTATGTTTCACAGGGCATTCAAACTTTTGAAGCTACTGATTCCACAACACAAACAGAGAACCCAGTCTTCGAGGATTTTGCCATCCAGTCTTTGGAAGATGACGAGTCATATTGCGCTTTGCAGAATATGCCAAAGGCCCTCCCGCAATATTTCACTAGTGCTAACATTACTGCGATGAAATATAGCTCACAAGATCCGACAATGAAATCAATCGAGAAAACATTCCAGGTGGTGTCATCTGAGCTAGCGGTTTGGCGGGAAAACGCGGAAAATATGAAGAAGTTTCTGACAGATCAGTCGACATCTCATCTCAAATGTAGGACCAGGGCGAGCTTACCCGATGTCTATACCTGGAGAATTTCAGAATCCCAGCAATTGCAAGACATCATCTCCGAGCGCTCCGGTTCTCTCAATGCGTGCGCAAAAAAAATCCAAGAACTGCAGGACAAGTTGTCTACCAGCCTGAAAATAGCACATGAATTTGAAGACGAATTGGATAAAGTGAAGAATGATTACTATCAGTGTGAAACAACCAATGCCAACCCAAGGTTTGCTGGTTTGAAGTATCACCAGCTGGAGATGCAGAGCGAGCTCCGCCAAAAGATGTCCAAGGCTGCCGAGAAACTGAACCATATTGAAGAGATGTTACAAATTTTGAAATTGTTCACGGTAGAAAGCGAACAGATAGGTAACAATGCCTATGTTCATAAATTGGCAAGAGATCTTGCTGACCGCGATAATTTGTGCAATGAAATAACGCGATTACGTGAAGAAGTTCATGAATTAGTCTCAAGAAACTTGCCAGCCAGTGAGAGCTCAATTTCATCCAAAGAATACACTATAAATACCCAGGAGATTCAATCAATTCCCGTGGCGGAACTGAGCCTGAAGCTAAGCACCAAAATGCAGATAGGAGCTCTTCTGAAAAAAAGATGAATCATTCAATCACAAGCCGGTTTTCTTCATGTAAATTTTGTGAATTAAATATAATTCTATTGTATAAAATCTATTTCTTTCTCTAATATGTGAAGCTGGAAGAGGATCATGTTTATTCCTTATCTTCTCCCAAAGCGTCCAGTTGCTTAGTGAACTCTCTAATCAAGACGTCGTTCTCCTCAGGGGTTCCAACTGTGATCCTTAAGCACCCAGCACAGCCGAGTTCGGAACCTCTGAATCTAACCACAACCCCCGACTCTGTTGCCAATTTGTAATACAACTTGTTAGCAAGTTTGTTGTCACCCTTATTGATCCTCAGAAGCAAGAAGTTGGCGTCTAAACCGCCAACGTACTGATCATCCACTAGGTCCAACGAAGTAAGAGCCTTTAGAAGACGTTTTTGCTCAGCATTGACCACTTTCGTATTCTCCTCCATTCTTTGGAGACTTTCGTTCTCAACAGCCTTGAGTGCGTACTCCGACGTGACAGATGAAATGTTGTAAGGTGCCTTCATTGAGTTGAGTACCCTCGCAAACTCTTTTGACGCATATGTCATACCTAGTCTAACACCAGCCAACCCAAAAGATTTGGACAAAGTCTGAAGAACGCAAAGGTTTGGATACTTGGCCACCAATGGTGCAGTAGAGTTCCCGCAGAAATCAACATAAGCTTCATCTACGACCACAATACCTTTATCCCAGTTCTGCAATAGTTTTTCAATCCTCTCGGTTTCAACTTTAGCGCCGGTTGGGTTCCCTGGCGATGTTATAAAAACCACTTTAATGCGAGGATCACTTTCCAAAGCTTGCAAAACTGCATCTGTGTTCATTTGGAAGGAGTTGTCTTCAGTTATCAAAGGACACTTAACCACCTCGACATCGTTGATATCTGCACAAACCGAATACATACCATACGTTGGAGGCATGGTCAGAATTTTCTCTTTCCCTGGAACACAGCAAGCTCT
This sequence comes from Torulaspora maleeae, assembly GCA_003708055.3. Taxonomy (NCBI): domain Eukaryota; kingdom Fungi; phylum Ascomycota; class Saccharomycetes; order Saccharomycetales; family Saccharomycetaceae; genus Torulaspora; species Torulaspora maleeae. Next base: position 318,200 of record PPNA03000009.1, on the reverse strand, counting down.
GATGAGAGCGTCGATGCTCTCATCGGAACCGACACCTAAACAAAGGTTTTCCGCCGACAATTTAGCTGGCAAGCCAGTGTATGAGCTTTCCTTGTTTCTGTATTCTGCAATAGCATTCTTAAAGTCGATTTGGTGAGGATCTGGATAACGGTGCAAACTGGATCCGACAAGATCTTGAGGAACTGGACCCCATGCATTCTCGTTAGCATCTAAAAGAACACCTTCCTTGAAATCATCTCTTGCACAACGGTAAGGTTCCAAGTTGTAAATCTTGGGCCTCACAATCTGGGATAGATCAAAAACCATCTCGGCGATTGTCGATAAATCTCGTCTTCACGGGCTACAGAGTCTGTGTTGCGGAATAGCAGACAGAGTATAGTATATATAACGAGTTTTCTCACTTTGTCAAGCAGCGTGAGTCACTTACATCTCGGCGAGAGGTCAAGTTTTCGTCGCGCTGCTAGGCTGGAAAATGGCGAAATCAGGCATCTTACTTTTAGAGACGACCAATTTGGTCTCAAACATCGTAATGAACTCCAGATCTGCCTCGCCCTTGAGCCCGCCGGAAAATATCCCGTACTCTTGATATATACCCGTAACAGACCACGCCTGCAAGAGTTTCCGTATGATTCCGACCACTACGCCGGCCCGATGCTTTCCCTTGTTCGAATGGATCAGTATGGGATAGTTGTCCACATCTACCACCAGCCGCAGCACTTCGTCCATCCGCTGGTGGATACCAGGATCTCGGCAGGACTCCATGTGGATCTTGTGAAACTGGATCTTCTCCTGGCGAAGGAACTCGTCGTATTCGGGCGACAGCTCCTCCTTATCTCCAACGTATATTATCGTTTTCAGATGAAGCTGGTCTCTTATGAACGGGTAGTTCAAAGGCATTGGATATCCCGACCTGTAAAGCGACACATCTGTGCTCACCACAGGCGAAAAACTCAGCGGCGGTATGTAATTTGCTGCTTCTCTCATCTAACTACTTTTCAACTCGCACTCACGGCTTCCTGCTCCTTCTACACCCCAGCAGAGATCGTGTTCTACAGGTTGTTTTGTTCGATCGCGGACATGATACTACTAGATGAAATCGCATTCGCACGGCAACAAGAGAGTAGAGTGATAGAAAAGACCTGAATGTCCCAGGAGCTGCTTTACATAAGCCCATCGACCAGGAGCGTATGGCTCTGGCTTCTACCCAATTTCAAGACTGTCCGAGCGCCGTTGCAGAAGGCGCCATGTGTCCTCCTGAGCAAGGCCGATCAATCGACTCACTGCTGCTCTTGAAACATGTCTGCTAGGCAGTGCTCAGACCGATGTCTATTCTTGGTTTCTCTATTGTATTCGTCTTGATGAAACAGGTCTTCTTCGAGAACCCTTTCAGGTTACCGGATCGGGAAATAGGTGAAACATTGTTGATGCCTTCATATATAGAAGACTGGATCTTCAACCGGGGCCTGGTTGCGTGCTGATGCGTGTAACTGGTCAGGAGGAGCCACAAGATGTCAGAGACTGTTGGGGTTGTGAAGGCTCTGCCCAATTTCACTACAACGTCGAGTTCTGAGACCGCTACGGCAACTGACTTGCAGACGGTCTCGAGCACGACAAGTTACTCGGCCACTGTAACACCTCCATCGGCTGCTGGGAATCCCAACATATGGAATCCGAATCACAAGCCAGACGGGACGGTTTTCATCGCTGTGGGTAGTATTGTTGGTGCGATGTTCCTGGGGATGATGCTTTGGTCGGTGATAACGAGCCACTTGTCTCGTAGAATCGCCAAGAAAAGCTTGAGAGAGGACAATTATCGTGGCCACAATCGAGGCGGCAGCGGGTTTTATGATAGCGGCGAGGACAAGGAGATTATGGCTGCGCTTTACAGTTCGGACTATGGGGAAACTGAGGAAAAGAGGAAGAAGTCTCGTCTGAGTCTCTTGGGAGGCGCGAGTAAACTAAGGGATTCGAGCTCCTCTGAGACACTACCGGAATTTGAGCCAGAATGCTCTGTGGTTGCTCAGGAGACGTTTAATCCGATCCAGGACACTTTCACGCGGTATAACAGGAACTCTCTATTCATATCGCCAACGATCGAAGTGGTCCAGAAGCAAAACATGCTGCAAAGCCAACGTGGTCGATTGGAAAAACCTTATAATCACGCCAGCGTTTCGGCCACTTCGCTATTATCGTCGGACGAGAACGTTCCCACGTTAGGCTATGCCTTGAACAAACCTGAAAGAGCAGCCTCACCGGAGCGTAAGGAAAAGAAAGTGCCCGTAGGCTACCACAGAAAGAACAAATCTTCACTAGGGTTGACCCCCGTGAGCTCAAGCCCAGCATCAAGCAATGACCCCAATGATCGTAGACCGAGAGGCAGTCACAAGAAGCAAACACCTTCCATGTACTTGGAAGATATGTTGAATGTCAATGATGCGAATAAGGGTTGAGCCGTTCACTCGAATATTCTTTGGTGTGGTCGATTAGTGAATTATGAACCTGTTTAAGTAATCTATTTAGGTGTGACCACTACATTATAGTACAATTTGAGCCTTCGTCCTTAGTGGAGCTCTTACCCTTTGGATCGTCCGTTAAAACAACACGGGCCGCCTCGGTGAAAGCCTCGTTGACACCTTTGTTCAGTTTGGCGCTGCATTCCAGGTAACGAAGTGCTCCAATCTTCTTGGCCATGGCCAACCCTTCCTGGTACGTTATGTAATTGTCGTTGTTACTTTCGTTGTTCGCACCGCCCATGTTTCTACCCGAAGACTCCAGATCAGCGCCAGACTGGTGAGTCCTCTGCTGATTGATCAAACCTGGTGTGATGGCGGTTGCTTCGTTGGTCGTATTCCTCAGGTCACACTTAAGCGCCACAAGAACCAGTTTAACACCCTCGCAATGATCGGCAATCTCACCTACCCACTTGTGCTGAACGTTCGCCAGCGAATCACGCGAGTCCACGCTGAAACACAGCATTATCGTGTCTGTGTCAGAGTACGACAAGGATCGTAACCGATCAAATTCTTCCTGACCAGCAGTATCCCACAGGGACAAGGTTATATGCTTGTTGTCAACGAAAATATCGTGGATATAGTTCTCAAAAACTGTTGGCTCATACACCTTGGGGAAATAACCACGGGTGAAAACGTTCAAAAGCGATGTCTTACCACAAGCACCATCCCCAAGAATCACAATCTTCTTCTCGATCGGGTTTTTCGAACCGGAAGACGATCCACAAAGTACACCCATTGTAGCCTCTCGATCAGATCACTCGCAGCCTCTAGAGCGGTCCCTAGCAGACTAATCCACTACCTGGGGCTGAGGTGTCTTGTTTATTTACATTCAGTCCTACGATGAGGCGGCGAAACTGAAAAAAAAGACCGTTACCCGGCACGAACGACGGGCGATACCGAAATCAAAGCTTCTAGCTATGGGGTAGGCAGACTTTCTTAAAAGCAGATCGACATCTGCGGGGTCGATTGCATCGATCAGAGCTTCCTGAGACTACGGTGGCTCTAGCTAAGATATCTGCCGGTTGGCAACGTGTGCTGGGTTTTCTTTTGGGGAGAAACAGGCGCGATGAGCTGAGGCAACGGACAGCAGTGCAGTTGCCGCGAGGGAGAATGCTCCAGCTGCTGAGAAATTTCAATAGCCAGCTTGAACGCGACAGGTACCAAGAACGAAGGCTGACACGCATTAGGTAGGCATTGCGCGGCTACGGTGCACAGAAGAGGTGATTCGAAAGAGAGGATACTGGTGGAACGGGTCGCTGCTGGCAGCGAGATTCAACGAATACCAGAGGTGAAGTGGGTTGTTGGGAGTGGGTTCTGTTGGGTTTTTGAATATTATTAGTACGGGTTCGTTTAGTAAAATGAGTGCGATCTGTAAGTTCGGCGAAATTTATACGAGCGGCGGTAGCAGTTGGGTGCTTAACGAAGTACAACAAAACCAAAATCGGAACAATCAGAGACTTGCCTAATTGTCGCAAAGGTGTGGAATGACCCATTGTGCTGGCGCCAACCCACATGTCAATGCTTGAGTTGTCGCGTTTTGTTGAGTAGTGCGAGGCGCATCTTATGTTTGAGAATGGACATGGGAAGTGTCTTGGATTCTGGTGCTCCAGGTGGGCCATTGCTCATTTATAAACGACATATTCGATGGGGATAGTTTCTAGAGCGATAGGATATGCCAGCGCTGCTCCAGCGGAATAATATCAAGAACATCTGTCAGATATGGTTAAGGAAGAATACAAGGTGGAACTTGCCACAACTTTGCTGACCGAGCTTTTAGCTTACCAATTTGCCTTCCCAGTCAGATGGATCGAAACTCAGGATCTTTTCATCAACGAATTCAAAGCGGAGAGAATTATAGAGGTGGGCCCCTCTCCCATTTTAGCCAATATGGCTACCAGGACCGTGAAAGCTAATGAAGCTCACGAATTGGCCTGCGGAAGAAATATGAAGAGACAGATTTACTGTACTTCAAACCATTTGGACAAGATCTACTACGGAACCGAACCAGTTGTTCAGGCTGATAAAAGTAAAGGGCAGGCACCTATCCAGCCAGTCACCACTGCCGCTGCTTCACAGACCCTGCCTGAGAAGACGTCTGTTGAAGCCGTGGCCAAAGTGCTACCTACTTCTCAATCCAGTGGCGGAGGATATAGATTTGCGGGCCAAATCAGTCTGAGTTCGAGACACGCACTCACTGCACTGGTATCTAACAAGCTTCCAGGCTGTAAATATGCTGACTTGAATTTGAACAAGAGCTTGAAAGAACTTTCGCACGGTAAGTCGACACTACAAAACGAAATAAAATCGGATCTGATTAAGGAGTTCGATGGCCTCAGGGATGACAGTTTCGAAGAAACTCCCTTGAGCGAGCTAAGTTCATCACTGGAAAAAGACACCCTAGGGCCTGTCACTTTGGCTCAAGTGATCAAATTTGTGGGCCAAAATTTGAACGGTAAATACAAGTCCCTCAACGGAGTGAGGAACTACTTGTCAAGCAAGTGGTCAGTTATTGATCCCAATCCTATTTTACTGTTCATGACCTACCAAGACTCATCATTCAAACAAAGATTTTCCTCAGAATCAGAAACTGAAGAGTTCATTGATGCTTGTTGCAAATCATTCGCAGCTACTGAAAAGGTTGGTGTTATTGCAATGAGCTGTAACACGCAAGACAACGGAGGAAATTCCGACGATGATGAGGAACGCAAGATGATCAGTGCAGAGGAGTACGATGCATTCAACGAAGAGTTGGTCGTCTTGTGCACTCAACAGAGAAACGCTTTCAATAGGCATTTGGCGGTTGAAAACCAGTACAACAAATTTGACGTGATGAATGAGGAGCTTCAAACGATCAGACAGAAATACAGTGACTTGGAAGCGGAGTTCGGCGAGTATTACTTGAATCAGTCCATCAAGAAAGTTTTTTCTCCCAGCAAAGTCAGAGTTTTCGATTCTGCTTGGAACTGGTCGAGACAAGACATTCTACTGCTGCTTCATTCCGTCACACTGAAAGAAGACCAGGCTCATATTGTACCAAACATTAGAAACATTCTAAACAGAGCTGACCCAACTACTTTGAAAATGTTGCAATACTTTATTGACAAAAAATGTCCAAGTGGACCATTGAAAACATATCTGTCAAAGCTTTACAAAAGATGTCAAGAGTCCTTAAGTGTTCAGCCCGTTTATACTGATGACGTTGGGACAGCTGTGATGATAGGCAAGCCAAGTGACGATCTGCAGTCGAGGGAGTTTAACTCGGAACAGTATATTAAGACAATGTCACTCGGTAACCATGTTGAGGACGTAAAGTGCGACTCGTCGGTGGTTTCCACGAAGCTTGATATGGATTCTTCGAGTTACTACAAGATCGAAAGTGAACTATTTCGTGTCTACTCGAAGATTATCCAATATGCCCTTACTGCAAGTAGTTCGAATCCTGATGATCTGTGGGGTCAGTTTGAGTCTCTATATGAGCAACTTTTGATTTTCATCAAGAACTCAGATCAAATTGCTTCTTACTTCCGTAACATTGTTAGCGATGCGCTTTCATCGATTAACAAATCAATGTACGAGAAGGGTAATGATGTTGTCATTCACGACTATAGTATTGAATGTTCTTCTGATGAGGATTCCGATATTGATGTTTTATCTGACGATGGTAAAGACGAGGTGAGTGCTCCTCAAGTAGTTCGTGGTCCTCAGGAAGCCGTCAAGCAGTCCACCAACGATCAATGCGCCATCCCTGTTGGTGTTATCCCATTTTTGCACATCAAAAGACACTCAAATATCAACGAGGAGTGGATATACGACAAACATTATACTCAAGTGTTCTTGAATAATTTACTGAAAATTGGCTCAGGTGGCTTTTCACTCTCTGGAAAGATAGCTTTACTGTTAATATCTGATGTTGACAGTAAGGTTGTTTGCCAAATCGTTCAGGTGCTCCTACAGGCAGGTGCTACAGTATTAGTTGCCGTCAATGAGTTCGACTACAAAGTAACTCAGAAATTGCAATCCATTTACCATCAATTTGGATCAAAGGGCTCTAAATTAGTCGCTCTGCCCTTAAACCAAGGATCGAAGGTCGATATCAAAGAGTTTTGTGGATACATCACGTCAAAGTACGGAGATATCGACTTCCTTCTGCCACTCAACATCCATGAATCGGAGAACAATATAACTTCGATAAGTTCGAGAGATGAGGTCACATTGAGGTCAGTGTCTGTGAATTTGTTACGTTTGCTTGGTCACCTCGTTGAGGCAAAGCAGGCTAAAAAAATGGAAACAAGACCCACTTTTGTTCTCCTACCATTGTCGCCTTTATCTGGATCTAGAGGAGCAAGCGGCACATTGTCTGAATCGTACGCATTCTTGAACAAGGTACTTGAGAGGTGGCAAGTTGAAGGATGGAAGGAAAGTTTAAGTATCTGTGGTTGCATGTACGGTTGGACTGACGAGGACAAATCCGATCCTTTCTTGATCAACGGATTGGAGAAGTTAGGTATTCGCACATTCTCGCCTGCCGAAACCGCCTTCAACGTCCTAGGCCTCCTCACTTACGAGATCGTCACACAAGCACAAAGTACGCCTCTAGTGGCAGATCTAAACGGTGGACTGCACAACCTTCCAAATATCTTACCCGTGTTACAGGCGCTGAAGTCCGATCTGATAGAGAAAATGAATCTTGAGGAGGTACTGAAAGAAGAAGAGGAACACGATAGATCCATCATGGGGATGATAGAGGAGGTAGCCAAAGAAGAAATTGCCCCAAAGGGTAATATAGATCTAAAGTTTCCAAATCTTCCTGGTTATTCTGTTTTGAAAGATGAGTATAGTGGCTCGAAGATCGAAGGTTTAGTGGATCCTGCAAACTTGGTGGTTATAACTGGGTTTGCAGAAGTAGGACCTTGGGGTAATGCCAGAACCAGATGGGAAATGGAAAGTACCGGTGTCTTTTCTTTAGAGGGATGTATTGAAATGGCTTGGATTATGGGACTAATTAAGTATAAACAGACACCCACTGTTAACGGTTGGATCGATGCAGCAACTTTAGAGCCTGTCGATGGTTTGAAGATCAAAGAGATCTACGAAGCAAGAGTTCTGGAGCACACTGGTATCCGTATAATTGAACCCGAGTTGTTTCATGGGTACAATCCTTCAAAGAAGCAAATGCTTCAAGAGGTAATAATAAATCATGATTTGCAGCCTATTCAAACTTCCGCTGAAATAGCAGAACAGTACAAACTGGAACAAGGTGATAAAGTTGATGTTTTTGCCCTTGAAGATAACCAGTGCTCAGTCAGATTCTTGAAAGGTGCCTCCCTCTTCATTCCAAAAGCTTTGGATATCGAGAGAATGGTGGCTGGGCAGATACCCACCGGCTGGGACCCTGAAGCTTATGGTATCCCCAGTGATATTGTTTCGCAAGTGGACCCCACAACATTGTTCGCTCTTGTCTCCACTGCTGAGGCATTGATTGCCTCTGGTATTGTGGACCCTTATGAAATGTACCAATACGTTCATGTCTCGGAGGTTGGAAACTGTATTGGGTCAGGTATTGGTGGTATGAGATCACATGAAGAGATGCAAGTCTTCAGGACCAGAGACGAGCCAGTGCAGAACGATGTCTTACCAGAAACGTTCATCAACGTAATTTCGGCTTGGATTAATATGTTGTTGATTTCGTCGAGTGGTCCTATAAAGACACCTGTTGGTGCGTGCGCAACTGCCGTCGAGTCTTTAGAAATGGGTTACGAAACGATTGCACTTGGTAAAGCAAAAATATGTCTTGTTGGCGGTGTTGATGACTTCCACGGGACCATCTCTCACGAATTTGCCAACATGGGTGCCACATCTAACTCAACTGAGGAAGCAAAGAGCGGTCGTGATCCTAAGGAGCAGTGCAGGCCTGCTACCTCAACCAGAAATGGTTTTATGGAATCGCAAGGTGCGGGTATACAGGTTTTGATGAAGGGTGATCTTGCCGTCAAGATGGGGGTTCCAATTTATGGTATCGTTGGAATGACAGCAACTGCCTCAGACAAGATTGGTAAATCGCTGCCAGCGCCCGGTAAAGGTGTTTTGACGACTGCGAGAGAAAGTCAAAATAAACCTAGATTTGGCTCTTCAAAGTTGAGCGTTGCCTACAGAAAAAGGCAACTTCAAAGAAGAGCACTAGAGATTGAAAGTTGGGCCGAAGGAGAGCTTGCAATGGGCGCAGACCCAGAGCTCACCAGCGAACTGGCTGCTAGTCAGCTCACAAGGGCTAAAATGCATTGGGGTACTGAGTTTTACAAAAATGATCCCAACATCGCACCAATCAGAGGTGCATTGAGCGTTTTTGGCCTAACGATCGATGACTTGGGTGTCGCATCCTGTCACGGTACGTCCACCAAAGCCAACGAGAAAAACGAGTCCCAGATTCTCAATAAGATGATGGACCATCTGGGCCGGTCTGAAGGTAATCCTTTGATCACTGTCTTCCAGAAACATCTCACAGGGCATCCTAAGGGTGCGGCTGGTGCCTGGATGTTGAACGGTTGTCTTCAAATCATGAACAGCGGTATCATCCCTGGAAACAAAAATGCAGACAACATTGACAACCAATTTGAGCAATACAAACATTTGGTCTATCCCTCACGCCCGATTGCTGTCAACTCTGTAAAGGCTTGTTGCGTAACTTCCTTTGGTTTCGGTCAGAAAGGTGCCATGGCCATGGTGATCAATCCTAACTTCCTTTTGGCATGCCTATCTGAAGCTGAATATGAGCAATACAAATTCAAAAGGTCTGAAAGAGAGAGAAACGCTAACAACCATTACAATACCGGTCTTATTAGTGGGAAGATTATCGAAGTTAAGTCGGCTCCCCCGTTTGATGAAGATCACGAGGAACAATTCTATCTGGATCCCCTTGCTAGAATCCAGGTTCCAACAAGGCAAAAATAGCTACAAGCTCGTTTATAGGGTAGAGTTTATATACAGTAATTCGATATTGTCTGTCTTCGAATATTAAACTGTCAGTATTTTATATTCTGACGCTTGAGTATACATCATTTACAACGTTCTTGATCATGTTGTGGAAAGAGCCTAAAGTTGGAGAGAATACAGTATTTGAACGACCGACTGCTTCATTGTTTCAACAGAGGCTCTTCAATCCGCTCAACAGCCAATTCCAAAATGTCGAGGGATTCTTCCTTGACACCCCTCAAGGTTCGCGTTATCGATGAACCTCCGTTACTGGAAGAACCGGAACGATTTGATGATCCAAATGCTTACTCGCCTGACACTCCAATTGCTATAGATTTTGGTTCTTTTGATGTCAGAGCAGGATTTGTCAATCAATCGACTCCAAGTCATGTCTTTTCCAATAGATTAACACGATTCAGAGATCGAAAGCTGAGTAAAACGATGACGTTCATAGGTAATGACGTCCATTTAGACCAAGCCGTCCGTGCGCAATCCAAAAGTCCTTTCGATGGCTCAATGGTGACGAATTGGGATTATGTTGAGGAGATTATGGAGTATACCTTTCATCATCTAGGTGTTAAGCCCAACGGGGGCATACCAAACCCACTTCTGATGAACGAACGGTTGGCTACGCTTCAATCTCAGCGGTCAAGCTGGTATCAAGTACTTTTCGAATGTTTTAACGTGCCTGGAGTTGCTTTTGGAATCGACAGTTTGTTTGCATTTTACCAGAACACTCAGCCAAATAGCACAGGTCTAGTAATAGGATGTGGAAATGAAGACACAAATGTAATACCAGTGGTAGATGGTCAAGGGATATTAACTGAGGCCAAGAGAATCAATTGGGGTGGAAGCCAAGCCACAGAATACCTGACAAGCCTGCTCACATTGAAATATCCTTACTTTCCCACAAAGTTGTCCAATTTTCAATTTAGAACAATGTACGAAGACTATTGCTACGTCTCACAAGATTACGAAAGAGAATTAAAGGGATTTTTGAATATTGAAACTTTGGAATCTCAAAACGTTGTATTAGAGGCACCGTTTGTGGAGATTATACAGCCACAGAAAACTGAAGAAGAGTTACGCATCCAGGCTGAGAAGAGAAAAGAGAGCGGGAAAAGATTGCAGGAGCAAGCTAAGCAGAAAAGGATCGAGAGATTAATTCAAAAGGAGGAAGAACTCGAATATTATAGCCAGGTCAAGGAGCAACTGAAAGATCAACCAAAGAAAAAAGTATTGTCCATTTTGCAGAACTCTGGGTTTGATGATGAACGTGATTTTAAGAAATACCTGTACAATTTAGAGAGATCCTTGAAAAAATCTCAAGCTGCAAATGAAGAAGGAGATGAAGTAGATGATGAGCAGGATGCAAACCAGAATAAGTTTGAATTACTAGAGATACCTGATGAAGATTTATCCGAAGATCAAATCAAGGAAAAGCGGAAGCAAAGAATACTGAAAGCTAGTCTTGAAGCTAGGCGTAAAGCGAAGGAGGAGAAAGAAAAAGCTCTACAGGAGGAAGAGGAAAGAATGATTAAGGAGCGAGAATGGCGTGAGACTGATCTAGATGGCTGGATCAAGGACAAGCGCAAGCGCTTGAATCACCTCATAAGTAGAAGGAAGGACAACATCAAAATGAGAGATGAAATGAAGGACAGAAAGTCACAAATGTCGCAAAATAGAATGAAGAATTTAGCGACATTAGCTGAAGACTCTGGGCGTGGCACAAAACGTACAAGACAACAGGCCTCTATTGATAACGATCCCAATGACACATTCGGAGCTAATGATGAAGACTGGGGGGTGTACAATGATATAACTCAAAACCCAGAAGCGTTAGAGGAATTGATAGAAGAAGAGTACAAGGAAATAGTGGATCTAGAAGGACAACTTCTTGAACATGATCCCAACTTCACAGAAGAAGATACAATGGATGCACAATATGACTGGAGAAATTCCATCCTGCATCTATTCCTTAGAGGACCTAGACCACATGATAGCGAGAGTTCTCACGAACAACATCAGATGCACTTGAACGTTGAGCGTATACGAGTCCCTGAAGTGCTATTTCAACCGTCAATGGGTGGTCAAGACCAGGCAGGCATTGCAGAACTGTGTGAGAGGACATTACTAGCGAAATTTGACTCATCTCCGCGTCATTTGAGTTCGATAACATCAAACATGGCCAGGAACGTATGGGTAACTGGTGGTAACGCCAGAATTCCAGGTTTGAGGGAGAGGATAGTCAAAGAGTTCACTGAGTTTTTACCAGTAGATACTCCGTTTTCCATCAACATGTCTGGGGATCCTTCTTTAGACGCATGGAAAGGTATGGCAAAGTTTGCTCAGAGTGGGCATGACTTTAAGAAAGCTGTCATCACTAAGAAGGAGTACGAGGAATTTGGACCTGACTACATAAAAGAGCACAATCTGGGAAACGTGAACTACTTTGAGTAAGATGCCAGCTATAGGCTCACATAATCAATTTACATGTGATATGAAACTTATTGTATTATACAGTATGTGCCCGCCGTCTAGATAGATGTAAAAACAATCAATGGTCATTATACGTACAATCATTTCTTTTGGGCTCTAGGATTGATACCCTTCTTTAGCATATTGTTCTTCTGGGACTTCTTAATGTATTTCTCATCCTCTTCATCTTCAAATTTAGCAAAATCGGAGTGAATGATACCTTCCTCAGCGGCCTCTTGTCTAGCAGCAAGTTCTTTCTCTCTAGGAGTTGCTTGGTTGTCATCGTTAGGAGATGGACCAATTTTTTGGAATTTTGCAACGAAAAAACCGTCCACGTTATAGGTGTGTGGATAATATCTTCTTGTAAGTTTTAGACTTGGATGGAATTTCTTACCCCTGAAGCTAGTGAACCCTTCTTTACCAATAGCCAAACCTGCGTCGACCAATTTGACGTTTGGTCTTTTCCGTAGTGCATAATCGACCACCATTTCATCTTCCTCGACAGCCACTGAACATGTTGAGTATACTATGACACCACCGGTCTTGGAGTTAGAGTCGACAGAGTCTATGGCTGACAGTAAAAGCTGTTTTTGAAGATGAGGTATTTGGATAAAGTCTTTATCCGTACGGGACACTTTCACGGATTGATCCTTACCGATAACACCAGTACCGGAACAAGGAGCATCTAACAAAATTCTATCAAAACCGCCGATAACTTTTGGAAATTCACGAGCATCATAGTTACAGACGATGGTGTTGGTGCAACCCAAACGGTGAATATTAGCGATCAAAGACTTGGTTCTAGCCTTGTTAGCATCATTAGCGAAAACGCAACCAGTGTTCTTCATGAGAGCGGAAATGTAGGTAGTCTTACCACCTGGAGCAGCTGCCATATCCAAGATTCTCTCATTTTCTTGTGGATCCAATGCAATGACGGGCAAGAATGAAGAAGCGGCCTGCAGGATATAGTTACCAGCCAGATATTCAGGGGTGGCACCGATTGGAACTTGCGAATCGAAAATTTGCAAACCGACCTTTGTCCATGAACCAATTGGCTGTAAGTTGACACCTCTATTCACCAAAGCCTGTGCCAAGTCTCTTCTTCTGCTCTTCAAAGTGTTGGTTCTGATGGTAATTGGTCTAGCGATCTCGTTAGCCTCGAAAAACTCCATAGCTTCAGCTGGAGAGAAAAGATCGAATAATTTCTCAGCCAAAAATGGTGCATAACCGAAATATTCGCAAATATCCTTGAGCAATCTATCAGTATATTCAGCTCTTGATCTCCCCTCGGCGGCCAGATTCTTAAAATCTTCCAAAACCTTGACGATTTCGATCATTCTTGTTCTGATGGAGGTCAAATCTGGAGGTTGCTGAGCCATCATCTCTTCCTCCTCCTTTGATGGCAGGACATCTGCTCTAGGCTGGGTTTGTTCAGCCTCTACTAATTCTTTCTCGGCTTCCTCGGCTTCCAGAGCATTTTCTTCGTCCAATTTCTTGGACATCTCTTCCATGTTGGCTGCGTTCAACTCTTCAAGATCCACATCTTCGTCGTCAGAGAAGACCGGACGTTCATCGTTATCCTCCTCGTCATCGTAGTCGTACTCCTGTTCCAAGTCGAACTCATCTTGTAGTTCTTCATCTTCTGCCTCTTCCTCGTCTTCATCATCGAACAACGATTTCTTTGCCTTGGACAACTCGTTCAGATCCACTTCGGGCAAGTCCTCCTCCTTCTTTTTTAATTCTTCCAACTGTTTCTTCTCCTCCTCATCCTCATCGTTCGCACGCTTCCTTGCCTTCTTTGGCTTCTTTGCATTCTTGTGCTCTTCACCATCTGGGACGACTCTCTTTTTCTTGTTCTTGTTGAGCTTCTTCTCCTTTCTGGCCTGGAATTCTTCCAGACTAGGTGGAGCCTGTTGCTTATTCTTGACACGCCTGCTACCCATTTCGACTCAATGCAAAGTGATCAATCTCTGCCCTCTATAAGCTGCCGTACCTACCGTTAGCCAAGCGATGAGCTTGATGAAGTGAAATTTTCCAGAGCTTGCAAAGAGAAAAAATGTTTACTAGACCCGTACACAACGATCTCCTGAAAAGTTTTCGAAATATCAACCACTTCAACTCATCGCATCGGTTAACTCACGGGCAGCACTAAGCCTCTGAGGGTCGTGTCGAGCGGAAATGGACCCATTGAAGCAACTAGCATTTGACCAGCATGTCATTCTGAGACTGCCGTCCGGAAACAGGAAAATCGTCGAACTGAAGGCCAACACCTCCATCTCGCTAGGGAAGTTCGGCGCCTTCCAGGTCAACGACATCGTAGGATATCCTCTGGGGACCACTTTCGAGATTTACTACGACGGAACGTACGAGCCAGACCTGAAAAACAAAAACAGAACGCCGATCGGGAAGATACGGTTGATGGGCCGCGACGACAGCGCACTCGCCAGCGACCGGGAGACCACGCCGCTGCCCTCGCAGCTAACAAACGTGATCAGCAGCGCCAACAACAAAGACCTCGTCAATATGGGAAACACCATCCAAGGCCTGTCGATGGCCGAGATCGAGGCGCTGAAAAAACAGAGCGCCTCAGGCGAAGAGATCATCGCCAAGATGATCGAGAACCACGGCAGCTTCGAGAAAAAAACCGTGCACTCGCAGGAAAAATACTTGAAGCGGAAGAAGCAGAAGTTCGCCAAGTTCTTTACCGCCGAGTACCTTAGCAGTTCCGCGATGCTTCAGTTTCTGCTAGAGAAGGGCGACGCTCAGCGGGTCCTTGACATGTCACAGGAGTCCGTGGGCATGCTGCTCAACCTCGCCAACATACGATCCAACGGCACCTACCTCTGCATGGACGAGACCGGCGGCCTGCTGGTCTACTTCCTGCTGGAGCGCATGTTCGGCGGCAACTGCGACGACGCGGCGCCCGGCCGCGTCGTCGTCGTGCACGAGAATGAGCACCCAAACCTCGACCTGCTCAAGTTCTCCAACTACCCCGATGAGTTCATCCGGGCGCACGTGAAGACCGTGTCGCTGCTGGATTTTTTCGAGCCGCCGAGCCTAGCCGAGGTGCATGACGCGTTCACACCGCTTCCGAAGGAGCAGGTGTGGGCGCTGAAGGCGGGCAAGAAGAACGCCTACTACCGGCGGCTCAAGTGGTACAACACGCAGCGACAGACGATCGCGTTGGCCACGGAGACGCAGTACGACGCGCTCGTGCTTGCCACCACGCTGCAACTGCCGCAGCTGGTCACGCGGCTCGCCGCCTCCGTGCACGGCTCCCGCCCGATCGTCTGCTACAGTCAATTCAAAGAAACACTACTTGAACTCGCTCACGAGCTATACGACGACCTGCGGTTTCTCGCGCCCTCGATCCTCGAGACACGCGCGCGCCCCTACCAGACCGTCCGCGGCAAGCTGCACCCGCTGATGACGATGCGCGGCGGCGGCGGCTATCTGCTATGGACGCACCGCGTGATCCCGGCGCCCGAGCCGTCCTCCGAGCCCGCTGCCGAACCCGCTACCTAAACAGGTCGCCAAACCCGCTATATACTCTGTGCAATGAGGGGTCCCCCCGCCTGTAACCATACACGACGCGCGGCTTGCCGTTGGCGTCGTGCCGCATTCCGACGTGCCACTCCGCACCCGCGTGCTGCGCAACGTACTCCGCCTGGCTCGCGTCGCCAATCTCGTACACGAACGACCGCGCGCACGGCAGCCACTGCTCGCACAGGTTGCGGTAGAACTGCTTATCGCCGACGAGCGCCAGCCGCGGCTCCCACAAGCGCACCGCGGCGTCCGTCTCGCGCACAAACGCGCGCGGCGCGATGTACGGCGGGTTGCACACCACCACGTCAAGGGGAGTCTGCGGCGCCAACCGCGCGCCTTCACGCAGCACGTCGCCCTGCACCACGTGCACAGACCCGACGTCATTGAGCTGCGCGTTGCGTATGGCCAGCGCCACCGCGTGCGGCGAACAGTCCACCGCCGTCACCTCCGCGCGCGGCAGCCCCTGTTTCAACAGCAACGCGACACAGCCGGTTCCAGTGCACAGGTCGATCACGCGCGGGCGGGTGCAGCCGCCCGCCCGCCACCGCCGCGCGACTTCCACGCTCCACTCCTCGGTCTCCCACCGCGGGATCAGCACCCGGCGCCGACACGCAATGCTCAGCGGGCCAAACGGCTGCGTTCCGAGCACATACTGCAGCGGCTCAGAGCGCGATCTGCGCGCGCATGCGCGCCGCACCAGTCCACCACACCGCAGCTCCTCGCGCATCCAGCGCAGCTCCCGCGCCGCAGCCTCCTGGCTGCGGCACACGGGCAGCAACAGCGCCAGCAGCGGGTCGAGCCCGCCCGCCTGTCTCATCTTTGCTGGCAACACCCGGGGCATTCTGGCGGTCTGTGCGGGCCCGGGCAGCCGCCGCGCGCACGCCGCGACAGTTATACGCGGGCCCTCCGGGGGGCGGCGACGTCACGCGCGCCTACGTATCTGCGCCCAACGCCCCGGGTAACGCCGACGCCCGCGGGCCTCAAAACGTTACCGTGCTCTGCACGGTAACGTTCCGATACGGTGCAAAGAACGCTGCCGCGGCCAAGCCGCAGCGGACGCTGCGGCGTATCCGCGCAATCCCTTTCGACGGATCCGCTCCATTTGTGCCACCAAGCGGCCTGCGACAGGATCCTTTGTAACGTTTTCAATAAGGTGTTTTAAACCTCTGGAGTTCTATATAACGGTTCGCTGCTGTGCCGAAGCCCAACAGCGAAGCCGGCAAATTTTTCTTGCGGAGCGGGCTATTAAAGCTAGTGGACAGCACAGGCAATAGGTATTTTCTTCTGTAGCAGAGACCAGTGCAGCGATATACTGGTGCTGTTTTTCACAGAGATGCCCGGGAAAGCAAAGACGGAAGAGGGCAGCGACAGCATGGAAAAGTACATCGACGGGATATTCGCCGGGGACGATGGTGGCCCGCAGGGTGCGGAGGAGCCGGCGAAATTGGAGGAGCGTGAACCCGAACGCGAGCCCGAGCCCGAAGAGTTAAAACGACAGAACTCGTCGTCGTCGGTGTCATCGTCGGGCTCGTCGTCCACGTACTCGATCGAGATCTCGCGCACATCGCCGCTGATCTCGTTTTCGTCCGGGGCGAAAAAGACCCGGAACAAGTGGAAGGCGTCGGAGGACTTTGCGCTGCTCGGGATGCTGCTTAACTACGCGCATCTGCTGACGTTTGTGGAGTATTTCAAGCCGATGAAAAAGTTCTGGATCAAGATCTCGCAGGCGCTGAACGAGCAGTATGGGTTCGAGCGCAACGCGCGGCAGTGCCACGACCGGTTCAAGGTGCTGTACTCGAAGGCGCTGCGCATCCAGGACGACCTGGACGAGGACGACACCTACAGCGGCACGCTCAACTCCGAGTCCAAGCAGTTGCTGCTGCAGGTGAGAAACACGTTCACGTTCTGCAACGGCAACATCACGCTCAAGTCGCAGCCGGCCGTGGCCAGCGGCCACCCGGACGGCGCGGCCGCTCCGGCGGCCGCTGCCGCAGGCGCTGCTGCTGCAGACGCAGCAGCCGCGGCAGCAGCTCCGCCCGCGGCTCCGCCAGCCCTCCGACCCGCACAGCATGACGACACCACTGAGACGGAAAGAAACGAAAGGGAAACCATGCATTCATATATCTTTCATGTACTCAGTAATTTACAAGAACAAATCGATCTCCTGAGGAGCCACCTGCGCGCCACCGATCGCAAGACCCAGGAATTGGCCACCACCCTGCAGGGCCTGATCTCGGCGGTCCAGTACCCGTTCCCCGCGGGCGCCGCCGACTCCGCCGCCGAACATCACGACCGCGAAGCCCGCAACAGGCGTGCCCGCTAGCACCTCCTCTGCATCTCATATAGACTGTCGATTATCTAAACTTTAATTACTGACGCTTCCACGTTTGTTTTTCCGCGCGCGGTTCCAGAAGGTTCTGTCCGTTTTGGAAAATTTTTTAGAGCTCATCGAGCCCGGCAGAGTATATTTCAGTGGTGACAGTAGCAGTTCATCAAGACACACTGGCTCCAGGGTAGTATCAGCTGATAGATTGCGAGTTGTCCTCTTCTAAGCGTTCCAAGATGGTCAAGGATTCCAAGTTTTACGATGTTTTGGGTGTGTCGGTGACCGCGACCGACATCGAGATCAAGAAGGCGTACCGTAAGGCGGCGTTGAAATACCATCCGGACAAGAACCCGTCTGAAGAGGCGGCGGAGAAGTTCAAGGAGGTGTCTTCCGCGTACGAGATCCTGTCGGACTCGCAGAAAAGAGAGGTGTATGACCAGTTTGGTGAGGAAGGTCTGAGCGGCGGTGGCGCGGGAGGCCCCGGGTTTGGCGGATTCGGTGGGTTTGGCGACGATATCTTTTCGCAGTTTTTCGGCGGCGGCGGCGGCGCCGGCAGACCTAGAGGTCCACAGAGGGGCAGAGACATCAAGCACGAGATCGCCGTGACGTTGGAAGAGCTGTACAAGGGCAGAACTGCAAAGTTGGCTCTCAACAAGCAGATTCTGTGTAAGACTTGCAGCGGCCGCGGTGGTAAGGAGGGCGCCGTCAAGAAATGTACCGGTTGTAGTGGTACCGGTTACAAGTTTGTAACCAGACAGATGGGCCCCATGATCCAGAGGTTCCAGACCGAGTGTGACCAGTGTTCCGGTACGGGTGACATAATCGATGCCAAGGACCGCTGTAAGTCGTGCCACGGGAAGAAGGTGGCCAATGAGAGAAAAATTCTGGAGGTTCACGTGGACCCAGGTATGAAAGACGGTCAGAAGATCGTGTTCAAGGGTGAGGCCGACCAGGCTCCAGACGTTATCCCAGGTGATGTCATCTTTGTCGTCTCGGAGAAGCCCCACAAGAACTTCCAGAGGGTCGGCGACGACTTGGTCTACGAGGCAGAGATCGACCTGTTGACCGCTATCGCCGGTGGCGAGTTCTCGTTGGAGCACGTCTCCGGTGACTGGCTGAAGGTCGCCATCGTGCCGGGCGAAGTCATTGCTCCGGGCATGCGCAAGGTTATAGAGGGCAAGGGTATGCCCGTTGCCAAGTTCGGCGGCTACGGTAATCTGTTGATCAACTTCAAGATCAAGTTCCCACAGAACCATTTCACATCCGAGGATAACTTGAAAAAACTGGAAGAAATCTTGCCCGCAAGAACCAAGGCTACCATTCCAGCAAAGGCTCACGTGGACGAGTGTGTGCTGTCCGAGTTCGACGCGGCCAAGTACAGCAGACAAAACGGGAGAGGAGCTCAAAGTTACGACGAAGATGATGAAGAAGCAGGCGGCGCCGAGGGTGTCCAATGTGCATCTCAATAGGTTGTTGATCAAGCCTTATTCCATCTTTTCAAGATTCTTTTCAATAGTTTTCGTTTTTGTCGTTTTTGCTTGCTAGGCACTGTATATCTAGTCTCATGAATAGTCATTCACACTCCGGTGTTCAATTTCAGCGGTATAATGCTTATTAAATCATTAAATTATGTGCAATCTATCTCTATCAAGAAAATGCCTTTTGGCATGCAAGTTCTGCTTTCAAAGCCCTCTGTTGTCTCCATCTCATGCCGTGCTTCATTGGGATCAACAGCAGAAAGTTTCCGACGAATACTAATCCGCAGAGGAGCGTGAAGGTGCCGCCCACGGTCATCGAACTCTTCATCTTGGCGAAGCAACCCATGAACAGCGCACTCAGGGAACATCTAATGAAGTTGAAACAGCTCGTCGCAGTGGAGGATTTGGCAGGGTAAAGATCCACCAGTAAGGTCGAAGAGGTGGACAGTGTGCTCATGGTACAGAAGGAACTGATAAAGGATGTGACCAACACCGCAGGGATGGCCCAGCCCTTGTCCACACTCCATCCGAACAATAGGAAAGATGCCACCGATATGAAGTTTTGAGGTAGAGCGGCAAGTAGACGAGCTCTGATGGTGTTGAATTGAGCGTCAGGCGCAATGGTACCTTCCTCTCTGCCTCTCTCAAAGTCCCGGATCGCTTTCTTATAGTATATATCGATGATCCTACCCGTTATGAAAGATCCAATAAGACCTCCAATACCAGCAGGTAGGTAACAGACACCGACAATAGTCAATTTGTAGTTGTATGGAGAGGCCGTCAGCTCCGATGAAATTGCGGAGAGCATCAACGTCCACATGGCAAATTGTAACCCAGCTGGGAATAGCGACAACATAATTTCCGGCAAAGCGGTGATCTTCAAGGCAGATGTGAGATCCAACTTCGGTATGTTCTTGTCCAGCGTTTCGTAGTCAGGGTTGTCGTATTTGAAGTGTCTTTGAACTGGCTTCAGCAGGAAGATTGGTGCCTTGTTAAGCACGTTTTTGGGTCTTATCGAAAGGTTACCAACCAACGTCCTCTTGGTTTCTGGTAAAAGGACAAAGACGATCGCCAAACTTACACCACAACCAATGACCAAGAACCAGAAAATTGCCCTCCAATCCCAGGCTGCAGCCAATGCAGCACCGATCAAGGACCCAAAGGCCTGGCCCAGCAGGGCAAAACCAGATGTCGCACCCACAAACGTTCCTCTTTCTGCCTTGAGAGTGAAGTCACCAACGACACCCGAACTGATTGCTATCGTAGGAGAGATACAGGCACTCTGTACGCATCTCAAGAATACGATCACCCCGTATGAATTGCAGCACGCCAGACCAACTGAAACGGCTACGTAAATAATCATCCCAATGATAATGACTGGTCTACGACCATAGATATCAGCAAGTCCACCACTCACAGTGGGCGCTATACCCTGGAAAAGCAGATAGACAACAACAGTAACGTTGACCATGTTTTCATCGATATTGAACTGTTTTTCCAGCTGCTTCAGAGCAGGATAGTAGATCGGAGATCCCAGTGACGACCAAAAGGTACACATCGTTAGCAGGGCAACCATACCCCATTTTTGACTGTACGTCAGCAGCGTGTATGGAGCTTCGCTCTCCAACCTATCATCGGGATGGAGTATACTGGAAGCCTCTGATTCCGCAGGCGACGTGGCGATTTCTCTTGTAGTCGTCTTAGACATTGTGCCATTATTCAAAATCTCCTTAGAGCCATTTTTGTCCTGACCAGGCTCATCTTTAATTGGATACGGAAGACTTTTCTCCTCGAAACTTATGTCTTCGCTCGCTATGCTACAGTTCTCCCTACTCATAGCTTTATCCTCACTGTTTGCCTTCTCACCATTTCTTCATTATACCTTTTGAATACGATCCATGGAATGCCAATGCCATATATATATACGTCTATCTTGGTGATTCCCTGCTGTAGATCACAGCCGTTCCTTTTTCCGATGACTAGTTCCTGTTCCTATATCTCCCGTCGAGACTCCGAAGAAGTGGAACAAGTTATCAAAGGCTACTTATCGTCGGCTGGTTTTTCGCGACAGCCTGCCGAGACACGAGAAATCTTCCGGTGAATTCTTCCGGCTGCCGAAGTTTTTTCCGGTTCTCGGTGCTCATCGGAAAAAAACGGAAGATAGTTGTTCCGATGGGAAGGCTGATATGGCAGGCCATAGCTTGCATCAAGTGCTTCTCGGACAGACGCCAGCAGATCACAGCGGTTTGAAGATCAGTGGACTCGTCGTGTCCTATTGATGCTGTGTAATTTTACATTATAAAATTGCTTTATTAAATTTCTTTAGAAAGGATGCTGGGGTTATCTAATACTAACGAAGGCTTTCCTTAGCTAGCAAGAGCGATCTTTGTTCTAGCGCTCTTTCCTTCTGGCGCCTCTTGTGACTTAATTTTTTACCCTGGGTCGTAAGAAGCAAGATCAAAAACCCTGAAAGGTCCATTAATGCGCCCAGAAAGGTGAACACACCGCCAGCTTTCATGCTTTCGGTCATTCTGCTCAAACACGCGATGAAAATGGCGGAGAGTATGCACCTGAACAAGTTCAAGCAGCCGGTAGCTGTGGAACTTTTGGATGGAAAGAGATCCACGATCAAAGTGACAGACATTGTCAAGATGCAATTGGAGAAAAGAGATGCAAATCCGCTGGTACACAGTACAGCGGCTAATGGTGCTTTGACGCTGATGCACCAACCAAAGGCTATGAAGCCAGCGCTGCTCAGGAGAATCGTGAGCAGCGCAGGTTGCAGTCTTGCCCGGAAAATGTTAAATGTGTAATGGTAGTCATTTTCCATCAGGTCTTTCACCAGTAGTTGGTCACCGCCATGCTCTTCAAGCAATAAGGTTTCTTGCTTCGAGATCCAGGCCTTGTGTTTTTCCATTTGCCGCCTGTAGTTGTAGTTCAAGTATCTTCCCGATGTGATGACGCTTATTAGGGTGCAGATACCCGCTGGTAGGAAACACAGCCCAATCTTGGCCACAGAAAGATGATATCTGTTACTTAGCGCTGTGGTTAGGGCAGTCTGATGCGTTGTCCATGTGGCGAATTGTATTCCGGCCACCAACAAGAGTATGCTTACCTCAGGAATGCTCAGAATTGAAAAAGGTGCCATCATGTTCAGTTTATTGGTGTGTTCCAAAGTTTCAGTATCTGGGTCATCCAGATGCAGTTTTCTTCTGGCTGCAGGAAGTATCAGTATGGGTGAATAATTTAAGAATGATTTTGGCGTCACTGATCCATTCCCAACTATACTTCTCTTTGTTTCAGGTAGTAGAAAGACGGAGACTATTAGGCATGCGCCCGATCCGATGGCTAAGAACCAAAATATAGATCTCCAACCCCATCTTGACGACAGTCCCGCTCCAATAAGGGCACCGAAAGCACTACCGATCACTTGGCAGCCTGACACATATCCAACAAACCCGCCTCTTTCCTTCCGTGTTGTGACATCACCCATTATACCACTATTGATAGCGATGACAGGTGAAATTCCAGCAGCCTGCAAACATCTTAACCCGACTATCTGAGCGTATGTGTTGGAGCAAGCCAGTCCAATGCACGCTGCAAAATAAAGAAATACCGAGAAGTTGATGATTGGTCTTCTGCCCAGATAATCGGCCAGACCACCCATGAACGTGGGGGAAAGGCCCTGGAATATGAAATAAACCACAACCGTTATATTTACTTGCTCCTCTGTGATATGAAACTTACCCTCGATGACTGACAGGACAGGATAGTATATCGCACCGGCTATGGTAGAGAAAAACCCGGTGAACGCACACTGGACTACTAACATCGCTTTCTCCCGGCTTCCGAACCTAGAATAAGGAGCTGACGGTATTTCGGGTTCCGGTATCGAGCTTTGAATTCTCATACAATCACTCTCGGGAAATTCCTCCTCGGCTGAACATTTGGGCTCTTCCTCGTGAGGATTAGATCTGTAAGCATTTCCTTGAGTAAAATCTCCCCTCTCCTCTTTCAGCTCGTCTAGACTCATAATGCATGCCAGCACAGTTATGTCAAGGCTATAATGCAAGTGAGAGTGTTACCTTGGTGTGAGTGATGAACAAGCCCTTTGCCAGCTCGTGTATCTATATCTAATTATATCATGCGAAATCTAACAAGAAATGCCCAGAAAAAAACATTGTCAGATGAGCAACGATATCTGTGCGATGGCGATCATGAACCATTTGGGAAAGTGGGCTTTGCGTCATTCCCAGTGAAAAGAGGCTTGTAATGTGGCACCCGTTCAGCATGAGTAAGTAGGTTCACAATAGGTCGGGTCTTGAAGGACAAGCATCCGAGCCGCGTCGCAGGTCAGCCGAAACCGGAGTAAGGTTACTTCGATCGGCGATAAGGCTTCAAAATTCGGGAAATCGAGCTTGTTGTTCGTCACAGGCCAGGAAGCTGCGGCTTTATTTGGGATCAACCGGTGCCAACGCCAATCGTATCTTGATATGATCGTAAAGCAGAATTGTGGTGTTTCGTAAACTTAGTTTTAGTGACATTGGCATTTTGGTTCGAAGTCCTGAACTTGGGTGATTGCGACTATCTCTTGAATGGTTAATCACTTTTACGATCATCTACGATTTAAGTATTGCAGCTGCACGTCTGCTCTAAATCCCACCGCCTTTCAACTCTTGTGAAATTTCAAACACAGCCAGCGATAGACGGTTCAGCAGCTGCTCGTTTACAGGATGTGAATCATCACCTATTTTCTTGCAAAAGGCATAATCGGGTGGCCTATGTAGTGTAGATACTTGAGAGTGGTTGGTTGATGGTGGAAAAATAGTATCTCCGCGATCGCTGATATTCAGTTCATCGAGTTTCATACTGTGGTATCCATCGGACATTGTTTGAAGAGTGGAAGTAAAAGCGAAAGCTTCTTCCTGAAGACATATGCGCTGAAGAGCCGGAGTTTAGATTAATGATGACGTCGATGGATTTCAAATCCAAGAGGAACAAATCAAACTTCAGAAGATCAAAATATTCTCATTTCGGAGGAGGATGCTTAGGTGTGTGTATCAGGAAATTAACCGGTTTCTGTGGAGAAGCTTGCAGCTCTCCGGCCGGCGACCTTATAGTGTTTATCCCACCGGCGTTCGGCGGGAGAACGTTGATACTTTGAGATCTTCGGTGGCCCACTAATCTTCTGTGCGACACTGGTTCGGTTTTGATCCTATAATGAGGCTGAGCCTGCTGCGATGACTGTGAAAACCCTGTTGAACTTCTTTGAGGTGATTCTGGACGCATTCCAATCAACGGAGCGCGATTACCGGGTGCAGAAGGTTGATATGCCCCGCCTGCCGGATAACTATTTGTTGCCAACTGGATGGGGGAATACGTACCCGGATGAACTCCGGCCTGATTCTCGTTGTTCTGCGTCATGCTAGACTCTCTTGATCCCGTCATTGTCATTCCGAGTCCCGCTTGGAATGAGCCTTGGTATGGGTTCTGGGGCGCTAGCGGAGTGCCAAACTGCTGAACATGCCACGCCGTGTGACCTCCTCCAGCGCTATGGTGTAGTAACGGGTATGGGCCCTGCATGCTTTGGACCTGCGGCAGATGCGATTGTACATCCTTCGCACCCATACCGAATGTGTCAGATGTGAATCGGGCGTGATCCGTGGGACTTAACATCGGTGATGCTAGCTTCCTCTTTTTCAGCCCTGACTCCATGCCAGGGCTTCTGTCCTCTTCGCGGGATACACACATGGCACCCAATATCCTACCAATCAGTTCTCCACTGATCTTGTCGCTTTGTATGCATTTATCAATAACTGTATTCAAGGTATTCAAGTTTTTACTTCGTTCTTCTTCAACTTCTTTACGCTGCTGTTCTATTCGGCTCTCTAAAAGTTTCTTGAAGAATTCGTCATCCCTCATTTGAATTTCGAAATACTGACCAAACCCCATCTCGTCCATAAACTGCCTCTTTAAGCTTGCATATCGTTCAGCTGGCGTCTCGCTGCCCGGTAAATCAGTACTCGTCTCAGCGCTCCCCCTCTTGGGCCCTTCAGAAGAATCTCGACTTGAAATGCTGATCTTCTTCTCCTCTTCCGGTTTCTCAAAGATCTCTCGCATCGATGACAATTATACCTCACCGGCTCCCTTCCCTTCTAACTCTCCGTATTATTAATGTGTCGTAGATAACACGAACAATAGGGCGTGCCCTCACAGCAGAAGCCTGTGAAGATGGCGAATTTCTTCAAGTGAGTGATCTTCTCAATGCAACGGTTTGAAAAGAAAATCTACTCAAGCTTTACTGCAACTTGAAATCAGCCTCGGATCTATTACGGCTTGCACTGCCTTAGTTATCCCTATAGCTGTTCAAAGTCTTTCCAGAGCCAAGAACCCACTTTGGAAAAACACTGAAATTTCACCAAGCTCGCCAGGTAAATACAAAAAAAGGCTGTCGAACATCCCCGGAGCCTAAACGGTTTGCTGACACTTTAGGTAATTTTCGTTCGGATTATTTGGTCGTCAAATTCTTGCGCATATTTGTTCCACAACCCTTCATCTCAATACATTCCCATTCTTTGCATCATCTTCCAGTAACCAAAATCGAAAAGGGGAAAGGTGACAGGCTCAATGAGGAAGCAGTCAATTCCAGGAGGCTATTGTGTTCTTTTTTTAAAAGACCTGGGTCCTTCGAACCTGAACTGAGTCCTAATAGCTTGATTCCACCGACTGCAGATCTACGTGCGTTCAGTGTACCTACCGCAAACGAAAAACACGCAAGGCGAACTAATTGTGGGTGGCCAGAGCTACTGGCTGAAAGGCTCACGGCCTGATACTTGTTAAGCTTGCATGCCCCTTGCCTAGCATGGACGGCAAATATGGAAAAATCCCAAAATTTCCTCATTGGGAGCTATTGTTTCGTAGCCGACGCTTCCAATTCGGTGCAAGATCAAGTGGATCCGCGTAGGGCCTGGGAATGGTGGCCCAGCTGGATGGGATACGTATTCCAGGGGTTTTTCAGAGTAATAGTACAAATCTGCCTTGAAGGTATACACGTATGTGGGATATAAACGGTTAAACAGAAGAGGCTGGAGGTCATTGTTGCAAGCTCGCTTGCTCGAGAAAAGTTGATAGAGGCTCAGCAGATTCGCAGTTAAGAAGGTTGAAAAAAAATCGGCATCCCTGCTTAGTATAGCACAAAATGAGCAGAACCAGAGGTGACGGCGACGGTACAGCCGTCGGCGCCGTTACCGTTGTAGGTACCGTTTTCGTAGTAACACTCACCTTGAACCACTGAGGAAGAATCGGAAGCAACGATCTTGACGTTGAAGTTCAATGGGCTCTTGTTGTTTGGGTTTGGAATCAAGGACAGGTAGCTGATGCCACCGGTGTGACCGGCACCAAAGTTCAATGGAGCCCAGTTACCGAGACCGGAGCCATCAGTACCCCAGACACAACCGTCCTCGAGGGAGACACCGGCGTTGTTGACGTAGTACTGAGCAGAGGTCTTCAGACCTTTCCAAGTGTAGTAGGTGTCCTGGTCGACGACAGTTAGAGGTTTTTGCTTACCAGCACCCACATAGGTTGGGATAACCATGTTTTCGGTACCTGGGTAATCGGTTCTGCAGATGGCGACGTCCTGGTCCAACTTGGAGACAACATAGGCGGTTGGCTCACCCCATTCACACAGATAGTCAGCGTCGGTGTTGGAACGGTACAAGTAGCCGTTCTGACAGTACAGACCACCGATGGATCTACCGTCGGAAGGTTGGCTGGAAGGCCATTGAGTCTTGGACATACCAGCTTGACAAGCGTAAGAACAGTAGGAACCGTCCTGGCAAGAACCACCGGTAGAAGTGTCAGCGTTTTCAATACCGGACCAGCCACCTTCGCCGATCCAGTCGATTGGGATAACACCTTGGCCAGATGGGAACTCGCTACAAGGAATGGTACCATCTTGGAACTTCTCGGTTGGGTCCGAGAAGGCATTCAAATCACCATCGATACCGCCAGAGTAAGTGGAAGAAGAAGTAGCCTTGGCGGAAGAAGAAGTAGAGGAAGAGGTCTCAACAGCCTTGGATGAAGAAGTGGTAGCAGGGGTGCTGGTGGTGGCAGGGGTGCTGGTGGTAGTTGGGCTGCTAGTCGTGGAGGAAGTACTCTTTTGCTCGGCACTGAACTTGGCAGAAGTGGACACAACAGCAGCGCTTGAGCTAGAAGTGGTGACGGCTCCAGCAGAAGAAGTAGTCGTAGGAGACAACGTGGAGGTTGGAGCAGTGGACTCAGCGTCAGTCACAGTGCTGATTCTACCCACGGTTTGGCCCTGACCATCAACAGTGATGGTCTGGTAGACATACTCGACGGCAACAGCTCTCTTGTGCTGATGAGCGTCGGAAACGGTAGTCACACAATCCTCGTCGCGCTTAACGTGCAAGTGAGGCAAAGCAGACACAATTGCGTTAGAGCCAATCAAAGTGGCAGCTAAAGCAGTGCAAAATTTCATCGTGGTATTCTAAAATCTGTGTCGATGCAATCTATCGTTAGTAAATGAAAACTCTGGTAGCCTCAAAGATCAAAGAACAGATCCACCAGTTGCCCATGGACAACAGTCGATCGCGCGCCAGCCACATCCCGGATCTATCCAGCCTCCGCCTTGGTCCCAGCAATCCCATTAGCGTAGTCAGGACCGCGCTCACGGGACCTCTTGTAGTCCAGACGCGAAAACAGGCCTGTCGCGAAAACGGAATCTCAAAGCGGAAAAAAGTTTTCCCGCCGCGTTTCAAAGAAAATCCGAATGGCTGGGTGCGGAATGCAGATCTCGAGCCCAAACGAGGTGGTTCCTATCGTTCCATCATCATTGTTTTCAAGATCTCCAGCGCAAGCAGCACCCGTTGGGTCAAGCTCTAGCAACGCTGTTGCAGGGAGTCTTTGATCGATCCTGGTGGGCCATGCTCTGGTCTATAGCCTCGCGAATCGTCGATACATACTGGTAGTTGGAGCTTTTTAGTGGACGTAGAACTGTCGAAATAAAGACGGGGTAAAAACTGATCAAAGGAAAGTAAAGTAGTTGGATAAACAGTCGTAAATGAGAGTTGGCTGTTCAAAAAGGAATGTAAATAGTTGGAAGTTTGAAGGAGTGTAGTTCTAAGCTCTTGCCCTCTCTTGCGATATAATCACGGTCGTTCTTTGTTTAGTTTCGATCACAGTACTCTGCTTAAGTAGCAAGTTCAGAGTGAGAGTTAAAAGTTCAAGATCCAGCGATCTGCCTTGTTTTTTTTTTTCCCGACGGGAGAGGCTTACCCAGCGTCAGAGACGTTTTGAAAAACAGCTGGCGACAGTAAAGGCAGACGTCGCTGGCCATGTCGGGCGTGCAAGCCCGTCGTAAACAAACAATAGACCGTCGCAGCTGTCGGCGGTAGTAGACAATACGATTCGAGATTCAAGGCGGGAAAAAGAAAGACCGAGACGCTCGGGCACGACGCTGAGAGTCTAGTCCTTCTTTTGTTTTAAGACGTTATACACTCTGTCTAGCTTGAACTTCTTGGAGACGAAAAATTCTAGAATCCAGTAGGGAACGATGAGCATTACCCAGGACATCCGGGTGGACATGGAGCCTCTGTAGACGTCTACGGGGTCTCTGTCGCTGAGGATGTCGCCCACCATCTTTGCGGCGTACGTTTCAGCGGACATGGGGGAGTTTTTTTTGGACATGAGCTGTCTGTACTCAAAGGCCTCGATTCCTTCTTTGAAATTGAACATCGAGGATGCAGGCAAGGGTCTCTTGTCTGCGATGTCGGTGTTGACCCCGCCCGTGATGGCGTTGATGACTCTGACACCGAGCGGTTTCAGCTCGAGATGCAGGTCGCGGGCGTACTGGTGGATGGCGGCCTTGGAAGCACCGTAGATACTGCCGAAGGGCAGAACGCCGATACCTGCAAGGGACCCTGTGAACACGATGGTGCCTTGCGCGTTGATGAGGAATTGTACCAACTCACGACACATGTTTATGTGGCTGAAAACGTTGACCTTGAAACATTTCTCCATCATATCGTTGGTCACATCGACGGCTGGGTAGGTGCAGCTTTGTCCGGCGTTGTTGTACAGCAGATCCAGCTTACGGTATGGCAGCTCGGCTGCCAAAGTTCTTTTCAACTCCAGAATCGCTTCCCCGTTCGTCACATCCAACTTGTATGGGATAATCACGCCAGATTCGAACTCCTGGGCAAGAGACTCCATTGGTTCAGTCCTTCTGGCACAAGCATAAATTTTGTAACCGTTGTTCGCTAGCTCTCTCGTGATGGCGAAACCGATACCGGACGAAGCACCGGTGACCACAGCGATCTTTCTTGTTGTCTCTTCTCCCATCTTGCTCCTTGATACTTGCTAGACGACCCCAGAATCAGGGCTCGTTGTTTAGTCCAGCTTCGATGTCTTATATAGCATGCCCCCCGATATCGCTTGCCAGAGGCGCGCTTTGATGCAGCCGCCCTAAAGGGATAAACCCGGTGAGGGTGAACAAAATCAGTTAATCGTTAATATATACATACATAAGAGAGCTAAAACTTGTTCATCTCAATATATAGAAGTAAGTGGACGAATAAATAAATAGAGCAGTAGTAATGTCTCGATCACGAAGAGTTGAACACATCGTTTAGGAAAGCTTCCTCTTCGGCAATATGCAGGGCCTTGCTACCAGCTGCCACAGCACCGCTTGGATTTCTGCCGCAGTATCTGACAGCGTGGTCTTTGTACTTTTCGGTTTCCTTCAGAACTGTGGCCAATCTTGGAGCAGCGTAAGACCAGGAACCCATGTTCAAAGGTTCTTCTTGGCACCATACGATGTCTTCCAAGTTTGGATAGGAGTTGAAGGCATCACGCAGTTGGGCAAATGGGAATGGATGCGGTTGCTCGACCTTTAGGAAAGCGGTGGTCTTGTCGCCAAGGTCGGCACGCTTCTTGTGCAGAGCGGTGTAGACTTGACCTGTCAACAATACCAATCTCTTTGTTTCCTCCTTGGTTCCGATGCTCTTGCCGTGTTCGACATCTTCGATAATCCATTGGAAGGATCCCTCGCTGAATTCCGATAGTTCAGATCTGGCCAATGGGTGACGTAGCAACTGCTTGGAGAACAATAGGGCCAATGGTTTACGGAATTGACGATGCTGTTGTCTTCTCAAGATGTGGAACAAGTTTGCTGGAGTGGTTGGGTAGACGACCTGGAAGTTACAATCCTGGTGTTGTCTCTGTAGCTTCTCTTCGGAAGGGAAGAATCTTGGGTCCTCGTTGGCCAACTGCAAGAATCTTTCCAATCTACCAGAAGAGTGTTCTGGACCTTGTCCATCGTAACCGTGTGGCAAAGAAAGAACCAAACCAGAACGTTGCTTCCATTTTTGCTCACCACCAGCAATGAATTGATCGATAATAACTTGAGCAGTGTTGGCAAAATCACCGAATTGAGCTTCCCACACCACAAAATAGTCTGGATCGGTCAAAGAGAAACCATATTCGAAACCCATAACACCGTACTCGGACAGCGAAGAGTTAGATATCGTGAAATCACCTTGTTTCTCGCTCAAGTTCTTCAACGGCGTGTAGATCTTTTCAGAGCCTTGATCATGCAAAACTGCATGACGCTGGGAGAATGTACCTCTTTCCACATCTTCACCAGAGACTCTGACATTGTAACCTTCTAATGCCAAAGTACCGAAGGCCAAAGCTTCACCGGTGGACCAGTCAATACCTTTACCCGTTTCAACGGACTTGCCTCTGTTAGCCAAAATTCTCTTCAAATTTCTGTGTACTTCGAAATTCTCCGGCCATGAAGAGATAGCCTTACCGACTTCCTTCAAAGTTTCAACCTTGACGTTTGTAGGCTCGTGTGGCAAAATCTCGGTGGCTAACTCCCTTGGGGACTTAAAATCTTCCCAGGCGGCGGTCAACCATTCTCTTGAAGTTGGCTTGTAGCCCTTACTCTTCTCGAAAGCTTCTTCAAACAGATTCCAAACCCACTTCTTGTGCTCTTCGATGTCAGCCTTGGTGAACGACCCCTCAACAACCAACTTTTCGGTGTAAACGTCGATGACGGACTTTTGCTTGGCAATCTTTTGATACATCAGTGGTTGAGTGAAGGAAGGTTGATCAGTCTCATTGTGACCATGCTTTCTCCAGCCGACAACATCGATGATGGCATCGGTGTGGAAAGTTTGTCTCCATTCGGCGGCCAAGTTGAAGATGAAAGTCACAGCCTCCACATCGTTAGCGTTAACGTGGAAGATTGGTGCATCGATAGCCTTCGCCAAATCTGATGGATATGGCGTAGATCTTGCAAATCTTGGATCAGTAGTGAAACCAATTTGGTTATTGGTGATGACATGGATCGTACCACCGGTCGAGTATTCAGGCAAGTTAACGAACCCCATAGTCTCGTAAACCACACCTTGACCTGCAAAAGCAGCGTCACCATGTAGCAAAACAGCGACTGCCTTTGTCTTGCTTTCCAAATCGTTCTTCGACTGCAAGATGGATCTCGTTCTACCCAGGACGACCGGGTCTTGCGCTTCCAAATGCGATGGGTTGGCGACCAACGATAGGTTCACGTATCTACCGGAAGTAGTTGGTCTCTTGTAGTTCATACCTAGGTGGTACTTGACATCACCTGAGCCCTCTGCTTCATCCTGAGCACTGGAACCCTTGAACTCGGAGAAGATAGACTCGTTAGGTTTACGCACCACATTGGACAAGACGTTCAATCTACCACGGTGGGCCATACCCAAAACAACGTCTTCCACTCCCAACTCGACGGAACGATCGACCAAAGTCTTGATACCGGGCACAACGGCCTCCAAGCCTTCCAGGCCGAATCTCTTATCGTTAGGGAACTTGGTAGCCAGGAACGATTCAAAAGAAGTGGACCACGTTAGTCTATCCAAAATCTGTCTCTTCTGATCGATTGTATACTGGTATGGAGTTGGAATCTCGATTCTTTCTCTCAGCCATTCACACTTTTCCTTGGAAGGAATGTGAGTGTACTGAACACCGTAGGACTGACAGTACAGTTTCTCCATGACGTTGATAATCTCTCTCAAGGTCATCTTTGTTCTGCCATCCTTGGCGAATCTGGGCAGGATACCGGGACCCAAGTTGATCTCTTTGTCGAGATCACGCTCGGTAAACCCGTAGTACTCCAGAGTCAACTCCTTGGGGATCGGCTTGGACTTGTCGTCACCAAACGAGATCTGCAGCGGATCGATGTGCGCCTTCAAGTGACCTCTCACCTGGTACGCCCTACACAACAACTGTACCTTCAGATGTACCATAACGTTTTCGTCAACCGAGGGAGCGCTGTCGAGACGTAGATTCTCAGCGCCGGTAGGACCGCCAACCAGGTTTGGTGGCGCCTGGAACGCGCTCGCGGGCGATATCTTCAAATTGCCCATGTTCTTGAAATACGCGTTCCACGACGCATGCACCGAGCTGGGATCGGCCTTCCATGCCTCGTACATCTCATCGATATAGTTGGCGTTCGAAGTCGACAGAAAGTTGTCTGTGCTCGTAGCGAAACATCTCTTCTTCCCGCTCACACTGGCGCTCAAAACCCTGCTGCTGGCCCCAAGCACAGATATCCTCCTGACCAGACAGCTCTTCAAAATCCGGCTACTTCCGTTGCACGACGACGACACTGATCTCAACATCCTGTCCCGTGTCTCGCTTGTTTGCTTGTTTGCTTGTTTGCTTGCTTTCAGGGGGAAATGTGGCAATCTCCAAAAACCTTTCTCAGACCTGTGCTCGAACTTAAACCAAAGAACCAACTAGTAGCTTTCTTCTTCAGCTCTCTTCGCTCTGTCCAGTCCCTATATGACTATGACTAACGCACACTTGAGCAACCTTTTAGGCGATTATCGAACGCAAACACACCTACTATTGCACAGGAAAAAAAGCCAGACAAAGCGGATCTGCTGCTGCCCTGTGGAAAAACAACCAAGGTGTGTATCTATATATACGCGTGCAAGAACTTCGGCGAGATGGCTCGGAACAGGCCACAGCACGAAGACCAATAACCAGGAAGAATGGCGAACCTGCTCCAGAGTCGGCGCAAATGCGTTACTTTCCAAATCGGCGTAACTAGTACGGGGATTCAAGGGATCTGTGGTTGCTTCGAACGGCGGCGCTGGCGCCCCGGACAGTCTGCCGGGCCCGCGGTGGCTCGGGTGCGACCACGGAGAAGCGGCCGGGCACGGCGCACGACGCACGGCGCGGCGAGCGATCGAGGCGCTGGCGATATTGGTGGGCGATCCGCCTGGATCGGCACAACTTTATCGGAGCGGCTGGGCGTGGTGCAAGGGGTTTAGACGAGTAGTAGTAAGAGCTTGTATGCGGTTAGAAGAGGTGGCGGAAACGTAGGTGGGCTCTGTATTGGTCGAGCGCTAGCAACGTTTGCCGGGGATCAACAGAGGCAGCCTTCCGAAGACTGGATCTGCGGTCCGGACTGGCTGCCGGACCCGAGGTCGAACTCGGGCCTGGCAGCGCGGGACTGGTGGGTGCCTATATAAATGGGATATGTAGATGAGCGGGTCACTCAGGCGTCCTGCTCGATGACGCCTTTTTCGGAGACGTAGATACCGTCGAGGAACTTACGGATATCTTTGTTTCTGACACGGCAGATCTGCTGGACATCGGCGGCGTTCTGGGAGACGTCTTCGACGGAGTTACCCGACAAGACCATTTCGTCCTTTTGAGCGGTAGAGAACTCAACGTCGACCCCGGCTCTGACTGGGACCAGTCTGACCTTCTTGTCACCCAAGAAGTTTCTGATCTCGATGAATTTCTTGCCATCCTTGTCGATGACGTTGACGTTGATGGGGAAATGCGCGTAGACGTATCTCATTTTGTATTTGTAGCCCTTGGTGACACCGGTGATCAGGTTGTCGACGAGAGACTTGACGGTTCTCAAAGCAGCAACGTGCTTTCTGTCACCGTTGTGAACAGCAACCTTGATTTGTCTCTCGCTGATCTTGGTGAAAGTGACATCGATGTGCTTCAAGTTCTTGACTAGAGTACCTCTTGGGCCGGTAACCTTGACAACTCTGGATCTGATGTTGACGGTAACACCTTCTGGGATTTCGACGAATTGCTCGGTTTGCACGTACTTCATTTCAGGTTAACGATGTGTATTCACAAGGAGTTGGGGAAAGGTAAGACGTGTGTGGTTAGTAATGGTGGTAGATGATCCCGGGACTGATTTATATAGGTGGTGAAAATTTTTCACTTTGGCAGCTGTGCGTCGGTGCAGGTCAGAGATCGCCTCCGACGGTCAGTTTACGTCTCATAGCATTGTTACAAAATTAATAGTCTGTTACAAACGGCTTCCTACTTGTCCTTGAACCATTGATCGGTGAACTCGTTCAGCTTGTCAGCATCGTTATAAACCCAGGAACCTTCCTCGTTGTAAAACCTTGCGTTGTCAAACATTACCTGCAGGTCCTGTTTGACGTCCTCCAGTGTTGCGTACTGGCCCTTCTTGGCATTCCTCAGTATCGTGTCAAGCGCGACGGGTTGCTTGATCAGCTTGAAGTAGTCGGGATAATCACGTCTCGATGGTAGTTTCTCAAAGATAGTGGTCCGTGGGTGGTCATCGGCTTCGTCGGTTTGAGCCCGCATCTGGGATAGCAGATCTTCCACCAGAGGAAGTATGTCGTTTTGTGGTTTCTTAGCTTTCTTAGCCTTTGATAACTTGGCCTTGTTTGCCTTCGGTTTGGCTGCCCCATCGGCTTCATCCAGTGGTTGCTGGTCTTCGCTCTTTAGCGTCAGTTTGATCTTCAGCTTAGGTTTTTTCCTCTCCGGCTGCTTGGCTTCCGTGTCCACCTTCTCCTCTTCCGGAACCTCATCTGTGTAGCCATCGCCGTCTACTGAAGGGGTGGTTCTCTTTCTCTTACTTCTCGCTCTCTTCTTAAGTTCGGATTTCTCGGGAGATAACTCTTCGGCCGGCGGAGCCACTTCCCCATCTAACGGTTCTTTCACGTTAGTCTCTGGCGTGCTCTCGAGTGTGTCAATCTCATCTTCAAGACCACTTGCTTTTTGCCTCTTAGCACGAGCTTCACGACGCTTCTTGATAGCTTCCTCCAAAGTGCTACTCTCGTCTTCCACAGCCTGCAAAAACTGCTCCTCGGTTAAGCCGTCATCGTAGTAGACTTTCTTTCGCTCCCTGATTCTCCCAACAGCTACTGGTTCGGGTTGGAGATGCGCGCTGATATCCTCGGTGAACACCTCTGGTAGTTCAGGCAATTCGATTAATCTCGGTAATGGATTCTTGAGGCCTGCAGCTTTAGCCTCTTTTTTCTCTAATTGCAACCTTTCTTCGTCCATCTGATCGAACAGTTTCTTTTCATCCTCGCTACGTGCCAAGATTTCGTTCAACTCGTCGTCATCTAACTCCGCCTTTCCTTCATCATCCCTGCTACTCTCGCTCTCGATCAGTCTTCTTAAGAAAGCCTCTTGTTCTTCTGCAGTTGACTTGTTGTCAAACTTACCTGCTTGGATAACTTTACCATCAATATCCAATTTTTGCATAGCCCTCTCCAGGATGACTTCTTCAACAGAGTCTGTTGTGATCAATCTGAGAATCCTCACTTCATTCTTTTGCCCGATTCTATGTGCTCTATCTTGGGCTTGCAAATCTTGATGAGGGTTCCAGTCTGTATCGAAAATTATCACTGTGTCAGCCGTTTGCAGGTTAAGACCAAGA
This sequence comes from Torulaspora maleeae, assembly GCA_003708055.3. Classification (NCBI taxonomy): domain Eukaryota; kingdom Fungi; phylum Ascomycota; class Saccharomycetes; order Saccharomycetales; family Saccharomycetaceae; genus Torulaspora; species Torulaspora maleeae. The sequence goes on along the minus strand of PPNA03000009.1, from coordinate 282,155 downwards.
CCACCAGCTCTGGTGGACAGCAAGAAACAAAAATACTCAGAATCGGGGGCATTGAACTCCTTCAGCATCTCTGTTCTATCTTCGGTTTTAGTACCACCATCTAACCTCATATACTTGAGATTCTTCATCCTCAAGAAATCTTCCATGATGTCCATAACTTGGGTCATTTGGAAAAACATTAAAACCCTGTGTCCTGTCGCTCTGAACTTTGGTAGCACACGGTCCAATAATTCAAACTTACCAGCCACACGATAAAGAAGAGGACCGTTCCCTCTAGTTGGATTGATGACACCTTCGACTTCGTCAAATACGAACGGATGATTGCAAATCTTCCTCAGCTGCATAATTTTATTGTTCAGACCCTTAATACCACCTTTGGTGGCACCTTCAGTCCCAGCTCCAACAAAGAGTGCATTGTGCTTGAGCATTTGCTGGTATAGTTGGTGTTGTAATCCGGATAGTTTACATTTGATGACTTTCTCGACCTTGTCAGGCAAATCTTTCTCGACTTCTTTCTTCAAACGACGCAATAAAAATGGTCTCAAAACTTTGTGCAATCTTCTTATGATCAGTAGTGTCTCTTCTTCTGTCAACTCTAATTTTTCCTGGGCACCGGTATTGGCAAATGGTGTATTGAACCAGTCTTCAAACGTCTTGGCTGAGTTAAAAATCTTTGGTAATACGAAATTCAACAAAGCCCACAACTCCGGTAGATTATTTTGAAGAGGAGTACCCGTCAGAATCAATCTATTTCTTGTATGGTAGTAGTGTGTGATTGTGTATGACAATTTGGATTGGGCATTTTTCATTCTGTGACCCTCATCGATTATCATGTGTGCCCAATCGGGCTTTGCCAGAACAGAACGGTCCTTTATAATATATTCATAAGTCGTTAATAGAACATCGAAGTTCCCTGATCTCACTTGGAATTGAAGAGACCTTCTTTGATTTGGAGTGCCTTTGTATATGATAGTGTTTAAACTTGGTGCCCATTTTTCAAATTCCAAAGTCCAGTTTGTGATTGTTGATAATGGAACTATGACTAAAAATGGACCTTGTTCCTTTTTGACCTCGAAAAGGTATGTGATCAATGAAATGGATTGAATAGTCTTACCCAAACCCATTTCGTCTGCCAGGATACCGTTCAAGTGATTATTGTACAATGAAACCATCCATTCCAAACCACGAATTTGATACTCTTTCAAGGTACCACCGATAAGAATAGACGGCTGCTTAGTGACCTTTTCCTTGACCCTGTGTGCAACTTCATAATAATCGACCTTCTCTCTTTCTTCGTCGGTTATCGGCGGAATCTCTTCACCTCTCAGGATCTTTGCCTCATTTTGTTGAACTTTCACAGCCTGAGCCAAGGAATCCAAGAAAGTGTTGGTTTGCCTCAGTAATTGAGTAATTCTAGTGTCCTTTGTTTGGTCAAGCAACTTCAAATATGCTTCTTCATCGTTGGATTTCAAAGCAGCCAAACGCTGCTTAGCTGTCCTTTCCATCCTCTTCTGCTCTTCTTTCTCTATCTGGTTGTGAGCCACTTGGCCCAGTCTACCGAACTGCAGACAACGATCCCAGTGAGACCATGTTTCCATTTGTCTCTCCTTGACAAAATCCACAATTCTATTGACTTTTTTCATATGCAGATTCCTCTCCTTCTTACGCTTTTCTAACAGCTGCTGTCTCTCTAATTCCTCTGCCAATCTCACAGTCTGTGGAACAATGACTTTGCTCCTCACCTGGACCGACCTCTGCGCAGCTACAGTGAATGGTGAATCACGTAGATATGGGATTGTATGATGTGCCTGACTGGTAACACTAGTGATAAGTTTCTGTCTCAGAGATTTTTGCTTCGTCAAGAGTTTCAAACCCTTCAACTCTATCAGAGCTCTAATTTTTGCTTCATCGATCCTCGAAGGGATATCGTCCTTTGTAACAAAATCCAGCGAGTCATCTAGAGAGTAGGTGGCCAGATTGGCTGGTAGTCTTTCCAATTCCCCGATCCTTTTCGCGATGCGAGAGGAAACTTTGGACTCAGTCAAAGGACTACCCAAATCTGTAGAAGAGCAATTGATAAAACTATCCGCTAGCCCCAGCTTCTCTGCATTCTTTTCAAAATTCAGCGATATCTCGATTGGTTTAACCCCGCTCACATCTTGAACTCCGTTCTCCTTACTGACTTGGTCATCGAGAAGTAACTCTTCTGGGAACCCCATATCGCTGTCCAGAAACTGTAATGCCAGCAGTTGTCTCTCCAACAATCCTTCGTCATAACAAAGTTCCTGTTTGACCTGGCTCCTCAACTGTGCGAGACGCTCCAAATAGAGGTCCTGGTCTGCTGAGACCTCGCCTAGGACACGCTCAATAGCTTCGATCTCCAACTTGCTCTCTTTCTTGCTCTCCATTATTGCCCTATATCTGTAAATCAATTGCTCCAGTTGCATTTTCGTGTTCGGTTTGGGGATCCGGATGACAGGCTCAGCTTCCTGCTCCTTGCACGCCAAACTTGGTGGTCCACCTTTGGTCGCCGGCGTCACAGCACCGTTCGCAGACACCGTACTCATCGTGTCGTCTCACTCTATTAGGTTTTTGAAATTTTCAAGGGTACTTACAACTCGTATTTGTAGAACCTACTCCAGCCGCTCGTCTTCTCGTGAGATGATGCTTTGTCTGTGTCTTATTTTGTTTTTTTTCTTTTTCCCTTTTAAAATTGAACTGTCAAACCCTGTCGCTAGTTCGTATTACTTTATCGTGTACTGATCCTTTGCAAGATCACTTGCAATCGACTTTAGCTTTCGTGTGATAAAAATCTTCGCCACTTGCAATTTTCAACGGAACGTTTTTCTGGACTTGAAAAAGTTCACTTAAGAGCGGGTAACTATGGAGCTCACGTGACTGTTGAAAAATTTGGTAATTTAATGAAGGAAGAGATGAGATGAGATGGAGGTGAGAAGTTGAATTGAAGGCTGTCTGTGTGGTTGTTTGGGTCCGTGATAGATGTCTAAGAATGGTGAGTTACAGGCAACAGATGCTGTAAACCAGCTTTTGGATTCTTTGCTGCCCGGAGCCAAAAAATTATGTCCTGCAGAGGGAAAACGCTCTTCCAGACAGAGCAGTGGGAAGGGCTCGAGAGCTAGACTGATAGATCGTAATTTGAAGAAAATGGTCGAGTTGCAGGAGCGTGACCAGTTTGCTCTGAGGAAACGCCAGAAGAAAATGAAGGCGGCTGCCGTTAAATCGAACAGGACAAACAGAGACATGGTAGAGCAGGCTGCCAAGCTGAAAGTATTGGATGAGCATGTGAGGCAAGGAAACTTGTCGGTCAAGGAGCAGAAGTATTTGAACAAGTTGATGGAAAGAAACGCCAGGAGTTTGAATTCTTGGGAACTGGAGGACGACGACAGGGAGGATTTGAGAGAGTTGCAAGAACGGATCATCAGTCGGACTTCTGTGACAGGTAGTGGTTCCAAGAGGAGCCAGGCGAGGAGGAAAGGAGTCAAGAAGTTCAAGGAAGATATCAAACCTGTGGCGACAGATCGTAGGTATCCCGGCTTGACGCCGGGCTTGGCTCCTGTCGGACTCAGCGACGAAGAGGATAGTAGTGAGGAAGATTAATTACTTAGTGTATATGCATATTAAAGGGTACAAAGAATCAATCGAACGGTACTTGGCCCAACTCGAAGAAAGCCTGTCTGGTCACCACGCATTGTTTTCTGACAATTCGTCTGCTGTCGTCGAGGACAGGCTCTAGGCCTCGGATGATATCGTTCTTGTAAGGCAAGCTGTAATTTATTGGAACCACAGCAGATAATGTCTCCAGGAGCTTCAACGACAATAGTCTCACTTGGACGTGGTTGTGCGGCCCAGGTACGACTAGTTTGAGCAGAGTTGGATACAAAGATTGAGCGTGTTCCGTAGCCAGCTGATTGTGCTTTTCAGCCGTGTCTTTCAAAGTTCGTAAAGCTGATACTTTAACTTCAGCCATTGGTAAGCACAATGCTTGAAGCAGAATAGGAGCTAGTTCAGCCATATAAGGCTCCATCACTTTGCTAGAGATATGCTTGGCGGTCAGGGACAATGCAGTCAAGTAGTTGGCCTTGATGGAAAGGTCTGAACCTTTCTTTTGCAGGTCCACCAGTTTGGGGAATATCTCACTGAAAAATTTCTGCTTATACAAAAGCCTGACGTTGTTACTATGCGCAACGCCTTTGTATTTGCCCATCAGAACCAAATCAGTGACAAGGACTTCGAATTTTTTAGCAACAAATGATCCGAATTTTTCGTTAGAGAGCTTCTCCGCCAAATTATCTTGGAATGTGAGGCTAGAGTTGGAGTTGCGCATAATGAGACCTTTTGCAATCCATATAAGGATTTCTATATTAGCAAATGAATCATCCTGCCAATCACATAGCTCTTTTACCGTGTCATCTGAAACCCATTTGTTACTCAAGACCATCAAAAGCTCTAGGTATCCGAGTTTCTCGAATTCGGAAATCGTAGAGTTATTCTTGATCAAAGCTATAGCTTTTCCCATCATGAATGGAGCATCTTCGAGATTTACATTCTTACTCACTGCGGCCAACAGTTGCACAAATGGGAAGACGGAGGGGGTTGGCTTCTCCAGAATCTGCAAAACACCGTCAAACAGTTCTTTGTATGCTTTCAACGATTCTTCATGTTCTTCAGCCGGTACCTTCAGATTGATAAAAAAAAGGACGTTGGAAAGCATTGTTCTAGTGTGGTTATCGATTTTGGTATTTGAAATCACCGTGAGTAATTTGAGTAAAGGAGGTTCAACCGTTCTTTTCAACATTCTAGCATCTGAGTCTCTAATTGAATTAACATTATTGGACATCAAGGTGAACAAAGCAGATGCAAGCAGAAAGTGATAATCAGTGGAATTTTCATGACTGACGGCTGCGCTTAGCTTAGAAGTGAGACCAATTAGGCTTTCGTTGACTAGCCTATGCTTGGAAGTCGTGAAGTCTAGGAGCACCCTTAATATATTCTCCTTCTCGATTTGCTCATCATTCAATTTAATGGTTTCATCAGACGAAGGCAAGAGTTCAAGCATCCTTGTTAGAGAAACCTGTAGTATTATCTCTTCATATGCATCCCCTATTGTCTTGAGACCTTCCAAGCACGCACAGTAGATGTTTTTGTTATCATCTGTGAGAATCGTTTCGGTCAAGTACTGAACGATAAGAGCGATTTCATCTCTATCCAGGTATTCCTTCATCGTGGTCATTTTGGTAAACTGGATGACGGCAAGCGTGCGGAGTGTTGTTTCGACTTTCGAGGTCCCTGTCAGAGCCTTACTCAAAACCATTAAAATCTCGTCCTTAAAAGACAATAATTTATTACTTTTGATGTCCGCCCCGGATACAGAGTTTGAATCGTTGAAAACCTCACTGTAGGCTTTGAAAAAAAACGATAGATTCATGATGATTAACTTGAGCTTAGCAGTTGCAGAAGTGTTCTCCAGGAACAGGCTTATTGCTTGTTCAATAACCTTGTTGAATGCTGTTATATTCGCAGAAGCCATCGAAGCTAATATGCAGCAACTTTGCTTGAGATCTTTGTCATAAGTGAAATTGGGCTTCAATTCTTCATAGATGTGTCCAAAGTATTTGTCAAAGGCGGTCTCATCGAATGTTATCATTTGATAGGTCAAGGATTTGATGACGTCTAGAGCGGCTTGATAGTTGTTGACATTGTTATTGGAATTACCGATCTGCTCGCTAGGAGAGGTCGCATTACCATCATCATTATTGTGAATGATCTCAAACTTTAAGGCGTTCCATAGAGGCAACCAATTGTCGAGCAAAACTTGCCCCCCAAAATTATCCACACAGGCCTTCAATGTCACAAGTGTATCGTTTTTCACAACTGGTGAAGAGGCAGTTAGTTTATCAATCAAATTTCCAAAAGCGTCCTCAGCAAACTCTGAGGTGGATGACATAGCACACCTTAATGCTGCTTTCAGGTCAGCGTTAGATATTTTATAAGGATCATCTTTAGGCGGTTTAAAAGTGATGGGGAAGTAACAGAACAAAATATCAAACAGCTCCTCTTTGAATTTGTCGATGTTTTTTAGGTTAGTGCTTATCATCTTGTTTAATCTGAAAGAAACTAGTAAGTTCCGGGGATCTTTTTCACCACTGGCAACATGAATAAAGCATTTTATGAACTTGTCGGCAAAATCGCCATCCTGAACCAACTTTGCTTCATTTTTTGTGTAAATGTTTTCCATTATCTTGAAACTGAAGAATCTTACTGGTGCCAAGAAAGATCCAGATTGATATTTTTCAGTGAGTAACACAATCAAAGCATTGGTATTGTCAAGTGGCAAGTATCTCATCTTGGCAAGGGAGGATAACCCTTGCAGCGTCTCCTTAATCAGCTCAGGATCCTCGTATTTCGACAGATAGAAGGAAAACACGACAGATGCTTCGTTCTTCGACAATTGGTCTTCAGGAAGTTGCAAAAGAACACTTGACAAACAGAGCAGTGCTTTTTTTCTTTGGGAGGCCTCTTCTGACAGGAACTCTTCCTTGAGAGCGACTATCAGATCCAAAAGTTTGAAGCTGTGCTTCACGACACCTTCACTCAAGCGAACAGCTAGCTCGTTGGCCTTGCTCTCATTGACATCCACATTCGCTATAAACGGGATAATCAACAATTCCAGGTCTTTGGTCATCGGGTCTTGATTTAATCCTTACTTTTCACTTTTAGAGTTTGAGTGATAGATGGGTGTATCGCTTTGAAACCTCTAAGACCCGCCTTTGTCAGCGACGCAGCTTGAAAGGCGCAAAACGAGAAGGGTTTAAAAACTTGTAAAATGGAATCGTGGAGCCTCTCTACTCTCAGACCCGATGACCCTGCGGCTAATGCGGATTGTTATGGCTTGATTTTGGTTCTGTTGCTGTTTAAGCACTAGTAAGGATCTACCAGTCAAAAAACATCAGAAAAGCTCATCTCGCGGACAGCATTTCACCTAGTAGGACCGAATTAAAGCTTGGATCTTGCACTTGTTGATTGAGTGGGTACGAAAGCTGTGCGTGGTCATCTATAGGGCAAAACGGTTCGTCAGACAGCTTAATGTCTTGTAAAACAGTCCCTGTCATATTCTATTAAGTAATTCTAGTAATTCAATTAGGTGATTACTGCAATGGTAACTAGAAAGCGTTAAAGGAGCCCCCCCTCTCTATCTGTGGCTTGTATTTCTACGTTTGCATGATTTAACATTTAGGCGCCTACGTTTGTTTTCTGCATGATTTCAAGGTAAACCAAGTCCTTATTTTACTACTCTACAATGCACCGTACGCCATGTCCGACCCCCCCGGCGTGTACCGTGTGTAAGTTCATCAGCTGTATCAAACCGAAGTGTGAAGATGTTAACATCGTTTCAACCTTTTAGCACCTAACAATGATTTAGTGCTACAAGCCTTCATTTACCCTCTGCCAGCCGTAGGAGATAGAATGCTCCATGTGGCTTTGGAAAATAAACCTTACGAAGAACAAAGGAACGAGGGACCCCACTTCTTTCCTTTCAAATCAGGCCAGGGAGGAAACATAGTGAGCTTAAAAATAGCCGCCGAACTCGTATCACGCAACAGCCAGCAACTATAAAGTTAAGGATAAGAGAAAAGCTGAGTTAGCTCAAAGAGGTTCCAGAAACGGCAATCCACTCGCGTTTCAGCAACACGATGTCATTTACAAGCAAAAATACAATCGTTTCAGATTTTGAAAGGAAGTATAAAAACATTGTCAGTTCTCGGACCCTTGGACGGCAACCATAGATTGCTCAAGTCTGAGACTATGACTCTCTAATACCACTCCATGTGCATGGTCATAGTTGCGACGACTATCATTTCGAGGCGTTAGCGCCCTTCGATTTCGATGCTCTTCGAAGCCGGGTAACCCAAAGTAAAGAAATATATGGTTGGGGTTGAGACCTTGAGCTGCAAGGTGCTTCAAGTCTATTGAGGTTAGAGACGAGCTTGATCTATCCAGTAGACACTAGGCAGCCTTTATTCGTGAAATTGGAGACAGGCTGGTTTTCTGTTTCTCCCTTTTCGCTGCGCCGTCATTGATCCGATCAGCTTCCGCACTACTCATAGCTTTAGAAGGAGTTGCCGAGAGGTTGGAGCATGAATTCCGCATTTACGTTTCCGTCGCAACCTGAAGCCTTGGAATCATTCAAGTTCCCTATATCAGAAGGGAATGAAACTTCAACAGCCGGTAGCACGTCTGAAATAAGGAATGGTCTCCACGCTGAATCAGATAACTTAGATGATACACAGGAAAGCCGTCAGAACTCGCTCCCGCCAGTTATCGATATACCACCACCCGTGGAGTTTATGGAGGATGTTGTGCAGAAAGCGAAAGTAGGTCCAAAGGCAGGCACTAGCGAGGTTGTGTTGGCGGATGATTTTATTCCGGTGCCAGGTGCATCGCCTGAGCAAGTCTCTGCAATAACACCAACAGAAACCAGCAGTAAATCTTTGGCAGAAGAATATGTTACAAACTTAAGACAGCAGTTAGCGACGGATTGGAAGAGTCCCTCTGAATATGCTCTACATGTGCTGTTCACGAAATTTGTTCGTCATGCTGAAAACAAGCTCAACCTTTGCTTACAACATCCTTTAGCTTCGGAACCACCGATAGTAGATATTTTGGGCGAAGGTGTCGATCCGGTTTTTGACAAGATTATAGAATCACTTGGACATATAGCCAAGAGGAAACCCAAGCCTGTAATTGATGCTATGATGTTTTGGAGAAAGACGAAATCAGAGATTGCAGGTGTTGCCTCTGAGGTAGTCGAGAAGCTCTTAATTGATTATGAGAACGAACAATCAAGACCCTTACCTAATAGGCCTAATCAAATAAACCAGACTACGGCTCCACTAGTGCATACCAAGTCCCTGAGCAATGGAAGTCGATTCACACACAAGAGAAATAACTCGTCCAAGTCATCATCTGGGAGTAAAGGCATAAATGAGAACTATCGTTTGAGGGAGCTGGAAGCTCAGATAGAGTCTGCTAAAGCTACAGCTTTCAAAGCCGACAGAAAATCTTTGATAAGCATATACATTCTATGCAGGGTTTTGATTGAGATTGTGAAGCAATCTTCAGGCGATGGAGATGAGGATCTGAGTGACAAACTTGAGGAGATTGTGTTCACACAATTGAAGACAACAGACCCATTGTCCATTTCTTCAAGCATGATAAAGTCGTCTAATTGGAATTCTTTTGCAGAGCTTCTAGGTTGGATGTCAGAAAAGAAGTTCATATCTGTAAGTGATAGGTTCATCGCCGATTTGGAGAAGATACCGACGTACATCAACCGCGATCTCGAGCCAGCCGTTCATTTGCTGATTCTAGGAATGAGATATCTAAGATTGAAGAATTATCCTCTGGAAAGATTCGAAGAGACAGCAGACTTTATCAAGAGCATAGCAAAATTCTTTTCAAAGGCGGAAAACATATCGGTAAGCTTGGCTTATGCAGAAGTTATCAGTCAGCTGCTTTTACCTCTCGCTGGATCATTAACAGCTGAAGTCAACCATCCTACATGGGTTGAGGCTATGACAACTCTTCTCGCTGCAGGCAACAAACTACTCTCTGACAATAAGTACTGGGCAAGTGGGTTTAAGCTCACCATATCAGTACTTTGCGCGTCTCCAGCGGAACTATTCTCAACCAATTGGACACTTTTGGTGGAAAAGAATGCTAAAAGGAGTAGAAACAAACAGCTAGCCGCCAGGGGTCTCTTTGCAGTAGGCCTTTCCCGTCTTATGTGGGTTTACCTTTACAGATGTCCCGAAACTTTGAACAACACAACCAGGACACTCCATAAGCTTATGGCTTTGTACCTTAACAGTAAAAGGAAGGAGAGTTGGATAACTGCTGACTTGGAGTTAATCAATCCTTTATCCGACGCTTTAGTGACGATAGGGTACGCTCACCCGAATTTTGTAATGGAACACGCAATGTTACCATTAATCAGACAATCATTCAACGGTTCTAACTTAGATGGTATAAGCTACGAGAAGTTGATATTGGCAATCAATACCTATCGCGCACTTCTGATGACCAATAGCAAACCGGAATTTCCAGAGAGCGAAAGCCGATACTATGAGCTAGGCCTTAACGACATTTCAGTTAAAAAGACAGAAGCTCTTGTTCTGAACCACGAGGAAATTTGCAGCAGTTTTTACAAGCTTTTTCTCATTTTAGATTCCAAAATTGGATCTGAGGTGTGGTCGCCAGAGAACCAACACAATAGGGAGCCCTCGACTCCCTTTGAGAAATTTTCCTTCAGTTTTTCAAATGATAATAACAACAACAACAACAGAAATCTGAACGTGGCACTGTTTGCTACCTTGATCGAGACAATCCCAAGTTGTCTGTGCGTCTCGGGTCAAATTCCTTTCAAATCAACAATCGAAGTTTTCTCCAGGAATGCTGTACATGCCGATCTTTTGATTGCTACCAGTTGCCAAAATGCTTTAAAGGCGTTAGCTTCAAAAAAGAATCCTTACACATTGATTACCTGGTTTGCAAAGTATTCTTTCGATTTTGATGAAAAGACTCAGTCTAGATATAACATGTCCTATCTGTCTTCGCCAGAATACAGGAAACTTCTTATTCTCTACGTCGAACTGCTGGAGTGCTGGCTCGAGGAGTTTCAATCAAGCAACGAAGATGGGAAAAGACGAGAAGCCGGACAAGAGGTCGTCAACTTGGGTCCGGACTTCTCAGATCCAGTTGAGCCAAACGAGGTGGAGATGCTAGAGTTGAAAAATACTGCGACGGTCATTGAAGAAGTGGAGGGGAATGGTTTGTTCTTTCTCTGTTCCCAAGATCCCGCCATCAGAAAACTTGGTGTGCAAGTACTGAGAATAACTTCAAGATTTGATGAGGCTACGATAGGAAAGACAGCCAAGATGCCTGGAGGACATTCGAGATCTTCCTCTCGATTTGCCGCCGATAGCGGAACAAGACTAGTCGACTTGTTGAACGAGAGTGATTACAACAGCCTTATCGATTCAAAGAAGGTTTTCTTAAGTGTTGTCGAAAAGTCTCGGATATCCAAACTGACTTCCAAATACAAAAAAGGTATGCTCATCAAATTAGCGGAGTCTGAGTATGGAGTAGATGCTGCCCTTTGGCAAAGAGTCTTCCCAAGACTTCTATCCGTTATATTTGAGTCATGCCCGATTACAATGGCACTCTGTCGCTCCATAGTTTGCATTAGACTGGTACAGGTTCATGGAATTATTTTACAGATCGCTAATAAAACAGATGGAAGAGTATGGGACGTCTCACCCGAAGTTGTTGCAAATCAGTGGAAACTCTACCTCATCGTCGCCTGCACTTCTCTTACATCGACAAACGATCAAAAACTGCACATACCCAATGCAAGTCCTCAGCATGGAAGAAAGAAAAGTCAGCAAATCTTCACTGTTCAACATCAAAAAATCAAATCTGCCACTTCTATATTCAAAATGGTTCTTCCACTCTTGAATGCAAATTGCGCTGTCGTGAGAGATGCAATCATAGCCGGCTTGAGCTCAATGAATGTCAACATATACAAAGCTTACATCGAAAATGTGGACAAGTTCCTCACCAGCTGGAAAGTCTCCAGCTCAAATAACAAAATCCGAGTTGAAATGTTTCATATTTTAACTATATTGTCAAGGTTCCTAGAAGAGCCTACTGTTCTCCAAGATGAATGGACATTATCCAAGCTATCCGTTTTCTTGAGGCATGCTAAACGCTTTCTTGAAGAAGATGCCACGCAGTTTTCATACGCATACCAGCCCCTGCGCAGCTATTTCGCTGAATTCTTGAAGAACTATTACGCAGCTATCAAGGCAAAGGGGTTACTCGGTCAGTCATTTCCATTTGCAGCTCGTGCATCATGTTTCAATTATCTAAAAGAGTGGTGCGGGTATGGTGAAAACGCCTATGTTGCTGATGAAAGGTACTCAGCTATGATAAAAAACACCAGTAATAACAGAGACCGAACTGCGATCACAGCTGGGATTGAATTTCAAAAGAGCAGACTAGAAAAAGTGGCTTTAGAGGCCATGGTAGTACTATGCTCAGATCCGATAACTGAAACACTGCATCATACCTCTAATCTCCCAATTATAGTATCCTTCGACACTACTGGTTTATTGTCCTGGATCGAAGCTCTGTTCAATGCCAACGAAGAAGCAATCAGATCAATTGGAGTTCGTGCGCTGGAGAATTTACTCGGGAAGAACAAAGAGAACTCCAGACTTTTCCGAGACGTGGCCTTACAGTGCGTTTCATATCATAGTCAACCAATTGTTTCCCGACTATACTACACGACCCTCTGTAAAATTGTCCTCGGAATGGACAACTTGATTTTGGATGAAGATGAACTCGTTTCTTTAGGTTTATATGGTCTTGTGTCTGACAAGGAAGACACAAGAACATATGCCGTTGATCTACTTTGCGTAGTTGAAAGCCAACTACATAACTCCTCATACACCAAAGTTTTCAAGGAGAGATTGGCAAGTACATCAAAGGCTGTTTACAAATCCACTGCAAAGGAAATATCTAGCATTTTTGCGGAACTTCTGTCTCAAGATTTGTGCTTGAAGATCTTCTCAAATCTAGTTCGCATTCTGGACCTCTTTGCTTTTGATATCAAAAAGGATCTACTAATACTAATGGTACCATGGGTGAACAAGTTTGTTCTCAAGTCTATCGATGAAGTCGATACGTTCATGGCTTTGAATAACCTTTTTTACATCACCATTGATCTCAATGACGAATTACCACTAGAAGTCGAGCAGCTATGGATCTCCTTAGGTAAAGGTAATTCGTTGCAGAATATTCACGTATCTTTGGAATACATCATTACTTTCTCCATTAACCATAGAAATCCAGCCTTTGTTCGGCATGCAAAAGACGTTGTTCTTTATCTTTCCAATGTTCCAGGTGGTATTGGACTGATCGACACTTTACTGAACAATCTTGAGCCCAAATGCATGATCCCAACTAACAGCTTTTCAATGATTAGTCAACCAGAAAGTGACAAATTTTATTTTGTTGGCAACATCTGGGATCGTTTGAACTATCATGGCAAAAGTATGACCTTCTCGAAAGCGCATCTTTCAATTATATTTCTCGTGAACTTGACTAGCAACCCCTCAGAATCTTTGAAAGGTAATATTCCAACGTTGTTACATATCTCGATTTGCCTACTGGACCACTATATGCCGCTGATTCAGGAAAGTGCGTCGAAGGTCATTTGCGACCTAATATTCAGTATGGCGCCTGGTCATGAAAAATCAGATATCACTGTCAAAATGCTTAGAGACAAGCACAGTTTATGGTCTTACGACAACTTGATGAAGGACAAAAATGGGGCACGCTCACCAAAGGCAATGGACGCTTTGACACGTAATATTCTCTCTATTTTCTCACAAGTTGACGGCTTCCACGCGGAGTGGCAAAGAGTATCGCTCAAATGGGCGACCACCTGCTCGGTCAGGCATGTGGCGTGTCGCTCTTTTCAAGTGTTTCGACCTTTGCTTACCTTTGTGGATCAAGAAATGCTCCGTGACATGCTCCATAGACTATCAAACACCATATCGGATGTAAGTCCAGATATTCAGGGGTTTGCAATGCAGATCCTCATGACTCTGAACGCTATAACGGCTGAGCTGAATCCTGCCGACCTGATTAATTTCCCGCAGCTCTTTTGGTCTATCACAGCCTGCTTGAACAGCATTCATGAGCAGGAATTCATTGAAGTCCTTTCATGTTTTACAAAGTTCTTGTCGAAAATTGATCTGGATTCTCCCGACACGGTTCAATGTCTTGTGGCAACTTTCCCCTCCAACTGGGAGGGTAGGTTCGATGGTCTACAGCAAATTGTCATGACTGGGTTGAGGTCAGCCAACTCGCTGGACATTACATGGAAGTTCTTAGACAAGCTAAATCTATTGAAAGATAGCCGCATCGTCGCAAATTCAGACTCACGCTTGCTGTTTGCTCTGATAGCCAACTTACCGAGGTTCCTCAATGCCATGACCCATAAGGATTTCAATGGTATACGGCCAGCCATAGATGCGTTAATTAACTTGTCTGAAGCGTATAAACAGCCTTCTCTGTCACGCTTAATCGATTCTCTCTCGAGAAACAAGTTCCGATCTAAGAAAGATTTCATGAGTCAGGTAGTGAGCTTCATTTCACGCAATTACTTTCCTGAGTATTCTGGGCAGACTTTGGTGTTTTTGTTAAGGCTACTGCTTAACAAAGTAGGATGGGTTAAGGTTGAAACGATGCAAATTCTGAAATACCTTTTCCCGCTTGTTGACCTCAAGAGACCTGAATTTACTGGGGTAGGTGCTGATTTGATCTCTCCACTTTTGAGACTTTTGCTTACTGAGTACGAATCTCAAGCTTTGGAAGTCCTGGATTGTGTGACAAATGTCTCAGGGAGTAAGATGGACAAAGATGTCCTGAGAATTAGCATGGGAAATAAAGATATTAAAACAAGTGGCAACATGACGACGACACTCTTTGGCATCCCCGAAGAAAGTGGATGGTCGGTTCCAATGCCAACGATGACCGCTGCAACTACTAGACACAATGTTCACGCTGTTTTCATGACTTGCGCCGTGGAAGTTTTGGGTGAAGCATCACTGGAACAACCTCCTACGATGGAAGACATCGTTGAGTTTCATGCAGACACAGACTACGGTCTTGGAAGGACTGAAACCAATGACTCCGTTTCTCTCGCTGAAGAGAAGGACGCATCTCTGAGTCATATGTGGGCGGAACTCGACAACCTTGATAGTTTCTTTACCAAGAATACAGCGACAGCTTCAGCTGCTCCTCACGCTGGTCTTGGTATTCTTCATGATAGAACAAACTCAGTCGACACGACACAGACGGAGCAAACTTCTAACTTCGAGTCGGCTCCTCAGCTCTATGACAAAAAGGTTTCAGCTATTTTGAATGGCAGTCTGACTAAAATATCCTCGAACGTGTCATTTAAGAAATCGCTCGCAGATTCATTCAACACAAGTACCCCCAATGACAATCTTGCCAATGAACCTACATCAAGATCGGCTTATCACAGCCCTCATCTTTATGGAGACGATGTAACAACACCACGATCTCGCAATCCAACTTTATTGAAGTCTCCTGGTACCTCGGTTCTGGGCGCTGTTTCAACTAATCGTTCCCGAGGTGTTGAATCGCCTCAAGACAGTCTCTTCAGGTTTGAAGGCTTTTTGAAAAGCTCTCAAAGAGGCTCGCGGAGAAAGTGGCAATATCATCAGCAACATCAGCAACTTCTTTCACAAACGATACATGAACAATCTTTACAATCTCCATATGAAGGGGAGAACATTACTCCACCTCTAAGAGCGTCTTCAGCGTCGCCAGTTTTGCCGTTGGGAACCACGTCGGTCTTTGGCAGTACTTCTGATAGTGGAAAGGGGAAGCAAGGCTCGTTGAAACAGAGCAGTGGGAAGACGGGTAGTATGAAACAGAGCAGACACCAGAAGCATTATCATTTACCACACTTTTCAAGTAACAAATCTCAAGCATGGATGAATGGCTCAAATTGGGACAATGAGCAAAAATAGTAGTACAAGGTAACATCTGAGAGATGACTTGGTCTAAAGCTACTTCTATAATCCGTAATTTATAAGTAATCCTAGTTTTACAAACGGAACACTGTATTATATTTTTTTAAGTTCCTACGCCTCTTATGCCCATGATAACTTCATTTTCCGGAGTCACTCGTACCACCTTGATGAGACATGTATGGAGGTAAATACCTACCAAACAGTTGAACATCAAGTTGATCGAATACGCCGGGTATGTATGACTCTGAGTCTATAGTTTCATTTTTGGTGCTGTCCGAAGCAAGACCTCCAGAGCTCTCGGTCACAGGCAATTGACCGAGTCCTTTGAAAGAGTTATTTGGTAATCCTGCACCTCCGAAGATATCGTTGTTAACCCCATCAAACATGAGAAGGCCCTCCAATGGGGTAGAATCAGACTTCGTAAAAATATCGTTATCACTGGCAGATACATTAGAAGTTGCTGCTGTGTTCAAGGTGCTGACCCCACTTATTGCCTTATTGAATTTGTCTGGAGATTTATTTGGATCGTTTGCAGTGGATTGAGAGTCTTGCGATGGGAAATTGGTCGATAGTTCTGGAGCAAAAAAGCCGCCAGTGTTTTGAGAGTCTGCAATCTGTTGAGGAGCAATTGTGGTTGGTTGCAGAGATGAATCCTGCTGTTCATCTTTCCTAAATTGTCGCTGCTCTGGGTTCCCACCATGAATTGCTGAAAGTCTAATAGTCTTGGAATTCAGTCTTTCGAAGATTTTGTTCAGCAAATTATAGGTTCTGTCTGCTGCCATACTCGTATTCTTGAGTTGTAGCAAGACATTTCTACCTATCTCTGCATCCTTTAAGATCTCCTCGTATTCTCGAGCGCTTTCTTTATCCGAAGGCTGCGCCTCGTGAATGTAAAATAACAATCCAGCAACAGAGTAGAAAATGGTATAGCTTCCATACCAATAAGAACCTGTTAGCAAGTTTTTCCGCAGCATTTCTTGCGCTAACTTCACCGCAGATCTTGCCACACTAATGGAGTTTCGAGCTCGTTGAATTGAGAGCGAGTCTGGATTGTTTGCTACCACTTTCCTGGACAAATAATGAATGAATGGCCTGTAGAGTATCAATTGAACGTGGAAAAATGAGAGATGTAACAATTTATTGGCAGTTTCGTACTTCTTTGGCACTTCTTTCAAACCGGGAATTAACTCAGGGGGCAACCCGTCTAACCACTCTCTGAGTTTCATTTCCAGTTCAGTGACAACATCGTGAGATATCAAGTTATTCGTTTTCTTAATAGGATATAGCTTTCGCACAATTACGTCCAAAATCAAAATCAATTTCGTGTGATGATTAGCGATACCTGCACTGGAGAGAACATTATTTTGACCCTCCGTGAAGTACCCATCTTCAGTGATAACTTCATCGGAGAGTTCCAGAGGCAAAGTTTGGTCAAAGTCACCCGGTGAAATTGATCTAGGCAATCCCAACATGGCATTGACATAAATGTCCAATTTGTATATTGTGTAAAATAGCCTCTTCCTCATCTCTATTTCAATAGGAGTAAACCCTGAATCCACGGTTAACGATCTGTGTAGTCCCTCACGTAACGCACTTCTCATAGCCACCCCAATATAGGAATAACAAGTGGACAGTCTTGCTGAACATTGGAGAAAAATAATGAGCATCAGAATGGTTTGAATGGAATTGAGATCTCGGGCATTCGTTATATCTATCAGTTTCCTTGCCGCAATGAAATACTTGTAACCTTCATCTTCTAAGAACTTATCTCTCGACACACAATCATCATCATTGTTGTTCTCACTATTGTTGTTCATTTCTTTGTCAGTGTTTGGCGTCTGATTCTTCATTACATTCATAGATTTGGAAAACAATGCACCTACAGCCATGGTCGAATAGCATAGGGGCAAAAACTGCATTTGATCATGGGTATAATTTTGAGGATCGGTTTCATACAGTTCGTCAAATTGCTTTATGAAACTCGGCCTATGGTAAAATCTTAGCAAAACGCAGCAATGTTCCCAGACATTTCTCAAGAATTGTAATGCTATTGATTTTGGAGGCAATATTATTTTAATCTCTCTACCCATATGCGATTGTATGGATCCATCAATAGACTCGACCACATCAGCACCGAGGAGACTATTGCTTCCACTACCCGAACTACTTCCATCCGGGGTAGTTGTCTTTGAAGAGCACGGAGTCGCATCGTTGGCAATCAGTAGATATTCCTTGATGGTATCCTGTAGTATCGAGGAAGAATACTGTGCGTTAGAGCTAAAATTGCGAAATATCTGAGTAAACGTTGGAATGTCCAGGGAATCTATATCTGGCAGATCCGGGAGAATCTCATGAAAGAGTGCCTTGTATCTGTTCACTTGTGATTGTAATTTTGATTCTCGACTGGTAGATTTCTTTGCTGGTGCTGCCGTTGTTGTGCTGATCATAGCCATGTTACTGTTAGTTGATGCACTAGAGTTGACACTGCCTGCTTGTCTTTGCCATTTCACGCTCTGTGATTGTTGTGTGGGCGCCGAAGACGATGTACTACTTCTCTTGGTTGGTTGATTGTAAGTACATTCGTAGGAATACACGGTACAATGAATGCAAGGTTGTTGGCCATCGCACTTTACCTTCTTCTTCCTACATTCGTCACAGGCTCTTGTCACCCTTCTTCTCTTATTCTGTAATAACTGTTGTTGTAAGTCCACCATTGTTTCGAGAAATCAAATAATAGTCTTGGCAAAGTTGCGTGTGGTAGGCCACTAAAGTGCCAGGTTCATGAACAATGAGAAGTAGCTACGGCACAGTAAAGGAAGACAAGCGGCCACAAGTCAGACTAATTTACCTATACTGCGCTACTCATCTGAGTACCCTCTCAACGCCAGTGTGACATGCCTTTCCAGACAATTTTTCAGTTTTTTTTTCCAGGCTATCTCATCGTTTCTTGTTTTCTCACAGAAGGACCCGCAGCACGCGGACATGTCAGCCATGGCGGTGCTGCCACACGCTTTTTCGCAGATGGATCTTATCGCATCAAATTACACGCCTGGCGAGAACACACCCGGGTCCCGTGACCCGCAAATCCGGCGAAGCGGCGTGATTCCATAACCGCTCCACAGACGTTTATATCAGCCTGCAGCAGCATCTTGTTGATCTTGCTGAAGTGCATTGTTTCAACAAGGCTTGGCCGTTCCCGTGACCAGCTTTACGAGCGGCTCGTACAGGGACCCCGCCAAACGATACCGTAGATCTTCCATAGTCACACTGCTCAACGACGACGGACATACCAATATCATTCTTTTGCCTTGGAATTTTTAAATCGCCAGTGAAATCACGACTAACCCAGGAGAATTGACTCGAACCCCCTTAGAAATCCCCCTCTGTGCACACTTCAAGCCGCCAAACCGCCTCGCATACCGATAGCAAGGACATCCTATCCCAGCTAACGCTATTTCAAAGTCTTATTGATATGGGTTTGGGCCAAGAGTGGCGGTTAAAGAAGAGGAATCGGGTCTCTGTGTTCATCCTTTTAATTTTGCCGCCGAGCACCTGAAAAGCCCTAAGACCCAGCCCTGTATATCGTCTTGGACGATACAAAGAAAGCGAGGTTTTTTTTTGCCCTTTTGCTGCAAAAGGTTGATTCTGATTTCCCTAATTCTCGGCCAAAAAAATTGATTAACTCTCTTAAAGATGATGTTTTTCTTTTCCAAATGGTAAACAAACAAACTTGAAGAACAAATAAACCTGCAAACTGGTCAGTGCAAGTGGTCATCTGTTAGCTGTTGGATGGTTAGTGATCGTTGTGCTTAGAGAGACTGTTCTACATCGATAGGAACATCAGGAAGAGAGCTTTGGCTTTGGTTTGAGTTTCTGGGAGCAAGATATACTTGATAATCCCTGATTTCACTCCTTCATGAGTGTGGGAGAGGTTGTAAGAGATTGAGAGTTTACTGAGAGTTTAAACAGTTTGTAAAGAGTAGAATGTCACACGAAAGCCCTGTAGACAAGAACATGAACCGGAATGGTGACTATTTAAACGTGGTTAATGCCAAGGCTTACAGTCCTCAGCAACACCAGGGACTAACAAATGCGGTAATATCAGTGTTGCAGGGGCCTGAGCAGGCAACGATGGTTTCGAAACAGTATTCTAACGAGCGAAACTTGGCTACTGAAGTGCAGGCATATGCGAAGATTTCCGGAAGGGACTGGACGTACTATGTGAAAGGGCTAGAGATCTCCATTGGTCGGAATACTGATACGGCAGTGAATATACCGAACGTGGATGTCAAGGACGGTTCCAACGCTATTGATATCGATTTGGGACCTGCGAAAGTTGTGTCTAGAAAGCATGCGGTGATAAAATTCAATATGCAACACGGTGGTTGGGAGCTTCTGGTTTTGGGAAGGAATGGTGCCAAAGTTAACTTTAAGAGAGTACAGGTGGGACCTGCTGCTCCACCTGTTCTGTTGACATCAGGTACCATCCTGGATATCGGTGGAACCCAGATGATGTTTATACTTCCGGAGCAGGAGCCATTTGTATCGCAGACATGTATCAATCATTTGATTCCTAAACTAGTCGCAAGATATGGCACCGCGGTGAATAATGGTTATCGTTCTAATGACATAAACGCTCTGCTTTACGATGTCTTGAAGGAATCGGATTATCTTAAGCGTCAGCCGCCACAACAGCCTCAGCAACAACAGATTAGAACTTTCAAAATGTATGGTAACGGTACTAGTAATCATGGAGAGTTCGGTCCTGCAATGCAGTTGAATTCAGATGCGCAGTTTATTGGTGGACCTCCCACCCTGAATAATGGCGGAGTCATGCTTACACCAGGAACAAGCAACGGCCAAATGGATCATAACAATTTGAATTTATCTTATACAACTCCTAATCCATCGTTGTCACAGATTGGTTTTCCACAGTCGCTTGATTTTGCCTCGGATTTGTCTAGAGATGAAAATAAGAATGTCAAACCTCCACATTCATACGCTACAATGATTACTCAGGCCATTTTATCGACAAGAGAAGGTGTGATTTCTCTGGCGGACATTTACAAATACATTTCTTCGAACTATGCGTATTATAGATTTGCCAAGACCGGCTGGCAGAATTCTATCAGACACAATCTTTCTTTGAATAAGGCCTTTGAAAAAGTTCCCAGAAGGCCCAACGAACCGGGAAAAGGTATGAAGTGGCGGATCAGTGAGGACTATCAGCGTGATTTCCTGAGTAAATGGAATGCCGGGAAGATCGGTAAAGTGAGACGTGGTTCATCCGTGGCAAGACAATTGCAGTTGCATCTGTCAAAATATAATTCCTTGCCATCACAATCAGACTATGCACCTGAACAGACGGTTATAAAACTGCAGAATATGCATAACCGGGCAAAAGTTAACAGCCAGCCTATTCCACAATCGCACCCACAATCACAGCTCGATTCATCGTCCATGTCAGCTTCTCCTGCAGATGCTGTTTCAGTACCGCCATCACAGAATTTGGTGCCATCAGACCAACAACAGCCATCTTCTCAACAACTTCAGTCCACCCGACTGATGCCTCCACCAACCTCAGAGCCTCGCATAGATCAGAACCCCACCAACAACGCGCTTGTGTCCTTTACAAATGCATCTACTTCCACAGCTTCAGCTGTTCCATCATCTGGATCATATTCAAATCCACCAAGGAATGTCCCGCCCATAATCACTGATTCGTCAGCGTCTCATCTTTCCCCTTCAAACTCCTCGATATTGCGTTCTCCTACAAAAACTTTCCATATAACAGCCATGGAAGCTTATACTCCGGAACGCGGCAGTGCTCAGCAGAGTAGATCTCCTGTGGTTAGCCAGAATAATGACGCCAACCTTCTCACAGTTGACAATTCGGATAGGAATGTCAAGAAAAGCAGTCAAAATGATGGGGCACAAGACATGTCAAACGGTGCAAATGGTGAAAAGCTTAACAATAGAAGTTCTCCCGGAGTTTGGAATCTACTGCAGTTTAGTTCCGTCAATAACACACCAGCAGTGATGAACAATAATGACAGAAAGAATTCAAGTACCGAAGGCTCTTCGAAGTCGGGACTAAATCAAGAAGTAGCGGGTGATTTGGATACAAAAGATGTGTCATCATCACCTCTGAAAAGACAACAGAATCAGCAGGGTGGGAAGGAGCTAATGCTGGATACAGAAGGTGCCAAGATAACCATAGTTAACGAGTGACGAGATAAACTCATTGAACATTGACTATCAATTATCTCTGTATGTGTATTGGATATAAGTTACATATTGAACTGATTTTTAATGTATATATACTAGACGCGGACCTCATCGCTCGTAAATCACAACTGGTGCCGGGGGACAATAGGATGCTTGCCACGGATTACAAAGATCTTAAGTTGCTGTCAGTCTGGATATCGCCACCTAAGAATGACCTAGCCCAGTTGATGCGACAAATGGTTGCCGACAACCTTAACAGCACACTCTACTACATCGACGCAACCAATCGGTTTCCCTTGAAAGAGTTTCAACTGCTCGTGTCGCCAAAGAGCAAAGATATCTACGATCGTATAAGGATTATAACATGTCTAGACCTCACGGAACTAGCTGTCACAGTTAACAAAGTAGTTCAAGTGCTGAACATGGACAAGATTCAACAGCAAAAAAGACAGGCCGATAGCGATGCGACACCAACAAAGCGCAGACGTGTCAAGATCCTCCTAGTTCTTCAGGGATTTGAAATAATGTTCAGAAACACGCAGTTGAACTGCTCACCGAGTGAATCCCATTTGGCCCTACGGGATCTACTATTGAAACTACGAGCGATCGCCAATAGCACGATTCCAGACAGTCCAATGCTCAGAACCATCCTTACGTTCCCACGCGAGGAGCTTTTCAAATTTACCAACCGCCAAGGCAGTGACATCAAGAGGTTGAAGGGTAGTCTTATAAGTGGTAATACCCTAGGTGAGTATGTCGCCAAGTTCTACGCTGACATTGTTATTTGACTCCAACTTCTCAAGTGACTTTTCATAGTACATCCGTACCCCAGCAGACCCTCAGGAAAACATCCGTGAACCCTGGATTTCGCGGCAGTTTTTCACTTTTTCATGCTTGAGTCCTCCAACCGGCGCGCGGCTTCTCGGCGCCAGAAACGTCGCGTTTCCACACGGACCTGCTGTGATGGTTTCGCAAGCTCTGCCTAGCACCCGTGTGTCAGCCTGTCCATGCTTCCTGGTAGCGTAGACAGAGCTCCCAGCAAGCCGACGGGTCGAGCTCTGCCTGGACATGCGCCCTCTGCGGAGGCCTCCCACCGAATGGGCCTGTGGTTAGTGGGAAGCACAGGCGGACGAGCAGGAAGCCCCGCAGGTGAGGTCGCAATACCGAGTGAAAAACTATGCTAACTATGTCGATAATTCAATAGTAGTATAACACATAGACGTCTATAATTCGCTTGATTCAATTTTCGAATTGTTTGAGGATTAAACAGCCAAGCAGAAAAGATGTCTACTTTCGAACCAGTTGTTGTCATTGATGGTACGTACAATTACAGAAGCATACGAATAGCCCAATCGCTGAGATCACCGGCCGACCTAAGAATATTATGAGATCCCGTTTTACATGTTGTGAAAGTGGTAGCGATGATCACCAATGGTTGTTGCACTGTGTCATAGATTCAAGTGATTGAGCTATTGGATATCAAACACGGTGTGGAATGTTTTACTAACAAGATTATTTTTAACTAGGTAAGGGCCACTTGTTGGGTCGTTTGGCTTCTACCGTTGCTAAGCAATTGTTGAACGGTCAAAAGATCGTTGTTGTCAGAGCTGAGGCTTTGAACATCTCTGGTGAATTCTTCAGAAACAAGTTGAAGTACCACGACTACTTGAGAAAGGCTACTGCTTTCAACAAAACCCGTGGTCCATTCCACTTCAGAGCCCCATCCAGAATTTTCTACAAGGCTGTCCGTGGTATGGTTTCTCACAAGACCGCCCGTGGTAAGGCTGCCATGGAACGTTTAAAGGTCTTCGAAGGTGTCCCACCTCCATACGACAAGAAGAAGAGAGTTGTTGTTCCACAAGCTTTGAGAGTCTTGAGATTGAAGCCAGGTAGAAAATACACTACTTTGGGTAAGTTGTCTTCCTCTGTCGGCTGGAAATACGAAGACGTTGTTGCCAAGTTGGAAGAGAAGAGAAAGGTCAGATCTGCTGAATTCTACGCCAAGAAGAGAGCTTTCAACAAGAAGGTTGTTGCTGCCACTGCTGCTTCCGCTGAATCTGAAGCTGCTAAGAAGTTGGCCACTTTCGGTTACTAAATTCAACAATGAGAATACTTTGGTATCAAATACATCAATTTTGTTTCTCGCTCTTTCTCGCTTTTGACTTTACTGCCCATTGTGGCATTCTTTAGAATTAAGTGAACCCCCATTGGTATACTATTGTGTTTATACTTACTCATTTGTACCTTACACAAAATTAATACAATTTTTATCGAAACAGGTTATGAAATCTTTCTCATATGAAGTTCTTTATATTTTCATATAGGCAGAATGTGATGCATGTCGAGGGTATGGCACGAACGAGATTAGCCGACAACCCTTTATAAAAACCTGATAAACCTTCAGCCTCATGAATTGATCGTACCAATTCTGTAAAAGTGTACTGTTTCCTTTCGGCCTCAAAACTCTGAAGATTAGACTTCAGTAATTGAAATGGATAGACGGCTGTAACAGAGACGATCTTGCTGACTGATGAAATGAAAAAGGTCTCAGAGTTTTTGAGTGTCTTTCTTTCGCTTGGCTCGCCTTTGTAATGACTGATAGAGCTGAATCGATGTTTTAATGTATCGTAAATCATAAAATAAATTGCACCTTGTGAAACTCCGAGCAATGAAGGCATAAGACCTCTCCATAATCCAACTATTCCTTCATCTCTGAGTAATCGCCTGAATCCATCGGTTGTGGATCTGTATGAGCTCATTTCTTTCCCACTGGTCGACATTATCCTTGTCTTGATGACCCATATTGGATTAGTGACAATGGATGTCATCGCTCCACTCATTGCTCCCGCTGATAAATACATCCATGAGGACATTTCAGCGTCTCTCTTCAAATGGTCGTCATTTATTTGAGATTTCAGAAATTGTGATTCGTAAACTAGATCTTTGCTGGCCCTGTACAGCCCAAAGTATAGTGCCCAAGCCGTTGCATTACCAAACCAGTTGATGCCTAGTCCACGGTATGCTTCTTTGAGTAATTGACGACCATTTCCATTGGCGCTTTCTTTCAATGATCGTATAACGTATCTGTATCCTAAGTTATCTGCATTAGTTGCTAATAGTTGTAATCTAACCTTGACCAAATCTAGTGGATGAGTAACAATCGTTGTGATGGAACCCGTAGTAAGACCAGCAATTACCTCCTTCTGAAAAGGCGTCAAGCCAGAATCCATTTGATGGTTCTCTCTTTTATCTGTTTGGTATGGTTTCTTTATCGATCACCTGCATCCTTTAACCATCGGTGTGTCCTAAGGTAAGGAAATCAGGCTTAGGATTGAAAGTTAGCCAGTTGCATTCCCAAAAAAGCTTGGATGGTTTCTAGATGAGTGTTAAATTTTCAGTTATTCAAAACCTAGATACATGGAGATTATATACATGGACCAACCTGTTACCAAGTGAAGCAACGAGTTCGCAGTCAAACCATGCACGCTCAAACACTTGGTAGTGGCGATAGCAGGTTCAACACGTTTGGTCTGTTGGAGGTGTGAGCCCAACCCAAGTACAGAATGAATGGAATCCACCCGTAGTGAGCTACTGTGTGGGTCATGTTGATGATCTTGGAGATATTCTCCTTGGATTCGTCACTCAAAATGAAGGAGGGGAAAAGAGCCATTGCGGATATATACACGGTACTTTAGCCTTGCTAGAGATTAGTAAGTTCCCTCCATTGACATCCACCAACCTCTTGGCTTCAGGTTAGCTATACTGAAAAATGGAAGGTCGTTCATGGCGATAATTTTCACAATGATTCATCACTAAATAAGATACATAGTAGAGTATATTCTATTCCACCTTATTTGGACTAGTCTAGTTCAGTTTATTGAATATCTACCTGCATTTGAAGAAGCTAGCTCCACGTCATGGCACATCTTGTCTGTCTTTACAATAGCAATTCTAGAGGGTTTTCGATGACCGTCTTCAATTCTTTCATGAATTCACCACCCTTAGCACCATCGATGGTTCTGTGGTCAAAAGTACCTGTGACGTTTATCTTGTCATCAAAAGAGATACCGTTCTCGGATCCTGCGTCTTCTACTGCTACTCTCTTGACGGTACCGATAGCCAAGATGGTCGATTGTGGAGGGTTAATGATGGAAGTGAAGATTGAAACAGCATCGTTCATACCCATGTTGGAGATACAGATGGTACCACCTTGGAATTCTTCAGGAAGCAATTTGTTAATCTTTGCACGGGAAACTAGCTCCTTCACTTCGCTGGAGATTGTGGTCAAACCCTTAGAGTCGGCGTTCTTGACGATTGGAGTCAACAACCCAGTTGGAGTGGCCACAGCGACAGAGACGTCCACGTTCTTGAACTTTCTAATGACACCTTGCTCTTCTAACCAGTAAGCATTAGCGTCGGGAACTCTTTTTGCTGCCACAGTGATGGCTTTGATAAGGATATCATTGATGGATAGCTTGTACTTCCCGTTTGCGGAAGCGTTTAGAGATTTTCTCAGTTTCAACAATTTTGAGACGGAGATCTCAGAAGATACGATATACGATGGGATGCTTTGAGTAGACTCCAGCAAACGCTTACCAATGATACTTCTCATGGTAGTGATTTCAACATCCTCATAAGAAGCAGTAGCAGATGGAGCCACGACACCAGCACCTGACGAGGCAGCTGGGGCCTTCTCCAAGTAGGCCTCGATATCAGCCTTGGTGATTCTACCGTGAGGACCGGTACCGGTGACGTTCTTCAAAGCAATACCCTTTTCCAAAGCAATGTTCTTAGCCAATGGAGAGGCAAAGATTCTGTCCGTTGGAGCAGAAGATTTGGCAGGGGAGGATCCCTTCTTTTCACCGCCAGTGGACTTGGCTGGCTTCTTTTCCTTGCTCTCTTCAGCACCCTTGCTCTTGGCTGGCTCGCTAGCGGCCTTTGGCGATGAGTCCTCGATCTTGAAATCTTTGAAAGCAGGCACATCGGCCTCTTCCTCAACGTAGACAGCAATAGGTTTGTTGACAGGAATGTCCTTGGTACCTTCTGGAACCAAGATCTTGGCAAGGTAGCCCTCCTCCTGGAACTCAAAGTCCATTTGAGCCTTATCAGTCTCGACCTCAGCGATCACCTCACCAGGGCTCAATTTGTCACCCTCTTTCTTGCTCCAAACAGCCAAATTACCTTGTGTCATGGTTGGTGACAGCGCAGGCATACCTATCACGGTGTGTGGTGGATAAGATGCGTAACATCTCAATTGGAACTGGTATCTGGCAGCAGACAACACAGAAGCCCTGGTGGCTCTTGGAATGACCCTCAACAACGAAGACATGATGAATAGTACCTAAAGTTTCGAATATCAACAAACAGAACGTGACCTTAAAAGACGGGGATTGGATTCTACTGTGCTAAATCGTTTCAATCACAGCCAAAAAGACCCAGAGAAAGTTCTTGTCCCAAAAGAATAGGTCAAAGTAGTCAGTCTCGAAACCTCCAGTCTCGTCACAAAGTTAAACTTTCACGAAAGATCGCTCTCTTGGTAGACAACTTCACCTCCAAAACCTGGGAACTGTCCCTGCACGGTAACTCCTCATGAATTTTCCAACTAGCCCGTCTGCCAAGTGTCGCGGGACACGGCGTACGACCAGGCTATCTATCATCAAGCGGAACTTCAAGTACGACCGCTATGTGGGCATTCTCGCTGTCAGATCTGCTCAATTGAACCAGTTGTCGAGCGTAACGAGGGAATCTTTGTTGGCAGCGGCCTTGGCAGCCCATTGCTGGGCCATGTTCTTCTTGGAACCGATGTATTGTTCTTCCCACTCGATCGGGACACTACCGGTGGCCGTGTTGTTCATCAGCGTTTGGCATGTCTGCCAGGAGAACCTGGTCATCTCATTGGGCCACCCAAAGAGCGGTTTTTGGTTGCTGCGCAGCCACGCCGTGGTCCTAGGGTCTGACGGGTACCCAGAGCCTATCTGTTCGTCGGGATGCCTTCTGGATTGCTCGACGATGATGTCTCTTGTCACTTTGGCCACCACACTGGCGACACTCACGACACAGTAGAGCGAATCTGCCTTCTTGGCGACCGTGAATTTCACATTGGGGAATCGCTCTTCCAGTTTCTTCTGGTACGACGCTGGAGGCCCCACGGTATCGACAAAGACATGATCCAAGTTGACACCGCTGTCGATAACGCCCTGGATCAATCTCATCGTCACGTCGTGAGCTTGTTCGTTCAAATTGTAGTTCTTGGACGGCGGGAAACGCAGCATGCCGCTCGATATATCTGACGGAGTGATGCATGTGGTAGAGTAACCAACACCGTTGATCTCGCCCTGGTATATCTTGGCAAACAGATCACGACGAACCTCATCTGTCAGTTTCTTCGAGTCATCGAACCCGTACTTCGGAATCAGAACCGTATCTTGGTATTCTCGAGTGCAGTAACAGATTCCGTAGACCATTGGCCCGAGTACGGGACCACGACCTGCCTCATCAACACCCAGAATGATTGGTGATGTTGCTTCCACGACTTCCTGAGGCACGGGCGATGAGCTAGTGGTGGTGTGCAGGGAACGGAGGGCATTCTCAACCGTTGGTGGGAAGTTGGACATGACTAGAGCCTTGGTTGTTTTTGTGACGTGTAGTGACAGCCAATTGATCGATCCCTCTGCCTTAATGACTAGGAATCTTTGAAGTGAGACGCCTGATTCAATGGCGTTTTTTTACGCGTCGCTAGGTCAATTAAGTATAAGCATCAAGTCTACTGGTAGAGCTACGGCTAGATGTGACAATGGTAGATGGAGTCGGCCTAGTAACTGCATCTTCAACAGTTACGATCTCTTGATGTCTCTTGCGGGCTTTGCCCATCGCGGTGAGTTTTACGTTTTGTTGTCATTCTGTGAGATTTGTACATACATGCTCGTCTATTGTCTATTTACATCGTCGAGGCATCCAAAGGCTAAAACTTCTTCGATACGGGTCTTGTTCAACAGTAACATGCAAAGCCTGTCAATACCCAGACCAAACCCGCCGATTGGCGGCATACCCCATTTCATTGCCTCGACGTATCGGTGGTCAATACTGAGGGACTCCTTGTCCTTGTACAGCCTATTAGCCTCGTTTTGCTGCTGGAATTTAGCCAATTGCATCTGCGGACAGTTTTCTTCCTCGTAAGCGTTGATGTACTCCTTGCCCTTGATGAAGATCTCGAACCTCTTTGTGACTGTTGGGTCTGCTGTGTTCGTCTTGGCCAGAGGGGACATCACCGTTGGATGATGGTACAGGACCGTGGGCAGCAGCGAATTGCAATGTCTTTCCTCGATAAAAACCGAGGCGAGTTTGTTCAGTATCTGCTGTGGCGATAAATTGCGAGGAAGGTCTAGCTTTGGTGGTGTTAACTTGTACAGTGCTTCAGTATCGTTCAAGTCGATCTGCGTAAAATCCACACCCAGCTCTTGGGACAGCGTTGGCAGGAACTCGACTCTGCGGAATCTCCAGTTTGCACTCTCGAGCTCTTTGATCAGAGCCTCGAGTATCTCGTTAGAGTGGTGTTTGCGCAGATCCAAGACGATTCTCTTGAAAAGGGACTCAGACAAAGAAACTAGCTGATCCATCGACAGGAAAGTTTGGTAGAACTCGAGAGTTGTGAACTCACAGTTGTGAATCGCATCGATCCCCTCGTTCCTGAAGACTTTACCGATCTCGTAGACTTTATCGAACCCACCAATTACCAGTTTCTTAAGCCATAATTCTGGGGCTACCCTCAGTTCCAGCGTGGCGGACTCTTTTGGTAGAGAGTTGGACCTTGTGACGAACGGTTCAGCAGCCGCACCGTTGCTCTGCGCAGACAGTATCGGCGTCTCTACCTCGACGAACTGACGTTCGTTCAGCCAACTACGGATCGAGCTGATGATCGTTTGACGAAACATCAGCGTCTCAAGCGCTTGGCGGTTAATCTGGTAGTTGACGACTCGGTTCTGCTTGACCTTGGACGCGTCGCTGAGCCTGGGCGGCAAAGGCAGCTGGGCACAAGAGAGGACACGAGGCAGTTCGGTGCATTTTAAAGACACTGTCCTTTGTCTTTGCGAAAGACCTGGGTATCCAAAACCTTGAATAAAATCGCCAACTTTCAAGAACCGTAATTCAGACTCGAACTGCTCGTGAGACGCTCCATCAACCTTGTTGAAATTGACGATCAATTGCAATGACTTCGAAGATCGTGTGTTGTAAAGATCGATAAAGCATATTTTCTTACCGGAGAAGCGTATATTCTTGATTCTACCGTTCACTCTGCAAGAAGCCTCTAGATTCTCACCCTGCAGAGACGCATAGACGTCGTGGAACTGCTCAATGCTCAGTAGACTGTCGCTCGGTACAGTGGACAACGATGGGTAACAGCTGGACAAGTGTTGCTCGATCACATGATTCCTCCTGGTGAACTCCAACTTGCTAGCGTCGATGGCAGAAGCACGAGAGTTCCACCGCAGGAACAGCGGCCTCCACAACGAGCGACTCATCATACCGTCCTCTGGCAGACCACTGAGCCTCACACACAGAGTAACAAGTGCATAAAAAAATGCCGACATCACATCCTACTACGGCAGAGACAAGATAACTCTACAAACTGTGTTCCACGCAAGTCAGTCAAAGTTACGCTGGTTTCCCGGAACGCATCCACATCATGTAGTTAAACAGTGATGATTTGACACGCACCATCAATACGATAACGCAGTAAATATTTGATCATCACACCTTCTAATGGAAGACAAACTACTTGTCACTTGCGCACGACACCTTACTACTACTATACTAAGATCCGTGCACCGCCGGGACTCTGCTATGCTAAGATGAAAACCAAAGGGTTAATGGAGCAGCCACACTGACTGCTGGGTTCTCGCCTTTATATATAGTATCGCGAGGGGCGTTACCCGCACGAGAGCCAAGCCCTATCGGAGCGATCGCCTATCGCGCATCACGTGCGCAATGGGATCTGCGGGAATCTATAGATTGCAGACGTCAAGCCGAGCGGCACGAGCATCTGTGTTTGGTGGGGCGGTAGCACGTCAGGCCCGTCTCTTATGCCAACCTCTGGTAGACCACTGCCCAGCCAACTAATCTTGCACATCACAGGCCCGTACACCCCCTATATCCCGACAGTGGCTGAAGTTTCTGTCCGTGTCCGTGATGTGCCCCAGAATTCTCGCACCAGGAATTCCCGCCACGAGACTCACAAGAATTTCCACCTTGGCACACACCCAAGCTCCGATTAACCTCGAAAGATGCAATACAACTACACTACGTACAAGCCTCGAAGCCGCCGACACTTGTCGCGTTCTCCCATCTGCTGCGCCAAACGTCGCGGCATTTAGCCGCCATCGCCCCGATTGGCCTTATATACGCGCCGCGCGAGTTACCCGCCCGCCTGCGGCATTTTGGCTCCGCCGCCCCTGGCCGTGCGCAGCGAGCCACCCCCTGATTTCTGCCCCCTCCAGCGCGCGCTGTGGCTGCAAACTGCACCGCCCGCCTGACAGTGTGCGGCGCACGTGACGCGCGAGAATGCCCGATCGTTGATTGTCCAGTGTGCCTTGTCCTCTCGTCTAATCTCTTCTTGCCTCTTGTTTCTTTGTCTCTGTCCAACAGACACTCGCTTGCTGGCCAATCTATCTCTCTCTCTTGCACTCTCTTCCTTGCACTCTCTTTCTTCCGGTCGTTTTATGCCATCTTGTTAAACCCTGGTGGTTTCCCTCTTTCCCTGTCTCTTGTTATAAAGATCCGGCAATCCACAACGTTGAACAAAGTTGATATAGAACGTTACTTCGCAGCACGGTAATCAGCACAGCACGTTAGTATGAGTGTGACCGAGGCTTCGCTTTCGCGCAGCAGCACTCGATCCTATTCTACATGTCCTCCCTCTCCGACTTTGAGCGATTCGAACAACTCTCTGATTTTTGAAAGAAACGTCGAGGACCCGGGTCTGATGACTTCCAACTCGCCCAACAACACTCTATCGAAACATGGCAGCACCGCGAGTCTGTTGTCCAGACAATATAGCAACCAGTTTCCGGGGCTGCACTCACGTGCCAGCTCGACGACTTTACCACACTCGCCTCCGCTAGAGGGACACTCGCCGGAGTACGTGATGCCCAGCCTGGACCATCGCCGCACGCTGGAGAACTTTGTCGCGCCGGCATTGGACGCTGGCTGCTCCATAGTGACCGACGACAACGCGGACCTCGACGACATGGATATCGTCTACATGCGCAGGCCCTCGACCATCGGGCTCGACATGGCTCTTGGCAGGACAAAGAGCAACTCCAGCGCCACCATCACGTCTAGCAATAATAATATTATCAATCACAATAGCAGTGCCTGCGGGAACTCGCCCTCGTCTCCGTCGATTCCCCCGCTGTTGCTGTCGAGGTCATACTCGAATTCACAATCCGGCCAGCAGGAAAACCCCAGGACTCTCAGGTTCTACTCCTACGCAGACATGCTGTCCGATGAGATGGCACACAACCCACAGAACGGCATGAGGAAACCGGCGCTGTCGCATTCCTTCTCGTCCTCGCACATAAAATCCGGCCAGCAGAGGCCAGCGGTCACGACGAATTTCTCCAATCCGTTCATCAAGAGACGTGACTCCAACACAGGCGCCGCCCCAGGTTGTACGCTCACAAGACGGTACTCCAATTCGCTTTTGACAAGGTCGCCCACCACGCCGGCCGCTTCCTACTCTCGTCCACAGCAGGCAAGGTCGAGAAGCTCCGCTAACGTGTCGAACACGAGCACAGGGAAGCAGGGCAAGGCGCTGCCTCGTTCAGGCAGGTCAAATTTCCACATAGACTCTAGCGGCAGCGACGAATTGTCCACTGACGAAGAGGAAGAACTGCCTCACCACTCGTCGCTGCCCCCACCAGCTGCGCAGCCGGGACAATTCATGGGACCCAGAATCTCACGCTCAAACACACAAAACAGTGTCAACAACGGTGGAGGCACGTCACCACTGTTTGTAGCAAGAACTTACTCAAACGCGGGGCCATCGACGAGTCTCGGTGGGCCCTCAATAATAAGAAGACGAGAGAGTGCCGGCATGTTCCCTCAACCATCAATCAATAACGTCTTGATGTATGACGATACTTTACAAACTGAAAAAGTCGGCGAAGCACTGAAAAGAAGGATAAGCAACAGAAAGGAAAACGTTGCAAATTAAAGGAACTGTTTTTATTTTATTTTATTTTTTTTCTGTCATCACTAATAGTCATAGTTCGAATTCAATTTCACCCTACTAACTCTATCTATCCCCGTCTCGTTGAAGTTTGTTATTTTTTATTTGGTTTATAGTCTTTATGGTAATCAAGATATCACATAAATGTATAAAAACTGTGAAAATACATTAAAACCTTACAAATAATCCTTCCGTGCGGCTGTCCTGACAAATCTTCTCAATTGCCACTCCACGTCTGCGTCTTTGTTGTCCAAAGTGCCCAGTCTCAATTCGAACAGTCTCATTTCAAACCTGGGTCCCACTTCAGCGATCTCCACGCCTTCACGAGTACGCACGTAGACGTGTTGTCTGACACTGATGAAGTCGCCCTTGTTGACAAAAGTGATCACTCTGGGCGAGTCCTTCTTCGGTCCCGGTGGGAATAGATGCTTTAATATACACTCCACTCTCTTCCCCAGCGTCGTGGTGAAATTTTCAAAGATCAAGTGTGGGTTGACTTCACTCTGATTCCCACGGTTCAGTATGTCGTGTCTCAGCACAACGTTATGCAATGTGAAATAGGCCGTGGGGCCGTGTGGGAAATGCGATATGGTCAGCGACGTAGGAACACCTCTATGCTCATGCAATATGACTAGATCAGAAGTACCAGACTTGACACACGCACCAACAAGATTGCTCATGATGTAGTTACCTCTGTTCAGCCTCACTGCCGTGGGAAAAAGAAGCTTAATCTCCTTGGCGAACTGGGAAAGCCTGGTACTTGGATCTCTCGAAGTCGTTACAATGATTCTTGGATCGCTCAGTCCACTTGTTGCCGCATACTCATCATCTACCGATTCCTCGGCCGCTGTGTCTTGCATGCCTTGATCATACCTGTAGTCCTTCTGCAATTGCTCATCTTCGGCCAGCTCCTTCGGTAGCGGTTTACCTTGAGCTAAAGCATTCTTAATAATATCTCTCTTTTGTTGCAACTGAGACTCTTGTAACTCCTGTGCCTTCCGGTACAGGTATTCCCTCCTCTCACGGGCCTGCCTTCTAAGCATGACGATTGATGATGGTCTTGTGATGGCTATTCTGTGTGTGAATTTGCATTGAAAGGCTAGCTCATCTCATCGCTGGTTGAAATTTTTTAAAGTAGGCCTTATGGAAAATAGAGCGCTTCGTACAGAGTGAAAAGTTCAATAATAATTAAATTAGGATTACATTACAGTTGATTATAAACTATAAATTTCGTCGCGAGTAGGCTCTAACGAAGTCCTCTTCTTTCGAAATCTCCATTCGAGTCTTGATAAAGCTGTTGTTTTTGTTCTTGGAGGGTATATCCATCGATTCACGTCTTGTGGCTTTCCCCCTGGACTCGTATGCTGGGGATCGTCTGGAGTCCGTGCTTGCAGCTGCTGCCATGGCTAGCCTTTGTTGATGAACGTTGTTTGGTAGGAACATGTGCGTAGATAATGCTGTCGGCAGGATAGTTTGTGCTGCTGGTGGGGCGTTCGATTCGCCCGTGTATCTTTCCCTGGTCTGCTCCGAGACTATGCTACTGAAGCTTCCGCGACTTGAACCCCTGGTATTTCTGTGAAGACTTTCTGGTAGCCTCTTGTCTGGTGGGGTTACCGACCCCACGGCGTTGACATGGCTAGTACCAAAGACTGCCCTCTTGTCGTTATGGATCTGAGCCGCATGATTACCTGTGGAGACGACTCTGTAAGATGTTGAACCTGAGCCATTGGTTGTGGTGACAGATGACGTGGCGGAAGCCTTGTTGTTGGCGTTTGCTTGTTCATTGATAAATAGCCCACTTAGCAAACTTCGTTTTATTTGATCATGAGATGATGCTGAGTTTGGCGTAACGTTGCCGGACGACTTGGCAGATGTGTTTTTGGCGAAAAGTAACTTATCCCACTCTTTTCTATAATACTGGTCTTCCTCATCATCGTCGTGGTCAAAAGCGTCGTCGTCCTCGTCGTAAAATGGAGAGTCATCGTCCCAACCGGAATCGTCATCGTCGTCCTCCTCACTGCTAAAGAACAGACTGTTCCGGTCACTTGACGTAACAGCGTTCTCTGCTGTCTTTGGCTTGCCAAATAACGACTCCTGTCTGGATGGTAATGCCTTTCGCAACGTCACAGTGGACGTGCTATTTCGATCTGGTTCCGGCGAGGGCGTAGCCTCGATGTAAAATGTGTTCTTTATCCTATCTCCCGGCTTCTTAGTCTCGCTGGCCTTCGGAGGCGATGTAATGACTGTGTTAGGGTCGAATCCTCTCACGATAACTTGCGGTTCCTCCTTCTTGTTGCTCTTTGTCCGCTGAATGTGACTCAGGGCACTGGTCGATTTATGCTGCTTTGCGTTGCCGAACAGCGACTCCTTGCTGTGGCTGACCTTCGAGCTGGCGCTCGTGATCTGTGTCTTGGCCAACGTTTCCATTCTGGGCACCGCCTGCTTCTTCAGAGCTGACGGCGATCGCAGACCCGGCGTCGAACTCGAACTAGACGCATTCGATACCACGTTCCCGCTCGGCTGTTGGCCCAACGGTTGCTTATTAGCTATGGGATTCAACACGTAGTACAAGTTTTTCAACCCGTCCCGCTTCTTCGATCTGTTTATATCCTTGTCCTTCAACAACGCCTTGTTCATTATTCTCCAAGAAAGATTGTGCAATCTTTCCCCCTGCTCAATCGACTTGCTGCATTTGATCAACGATGTGTAAAGGTCCAGCGAGTCGAACAGATGCAACCTTCCTGGCGTAAACAGATTCGGTGTCACTTTTAAAAACTTTTCCACTTCATCATCCTTCATAGACCTGCCATTAGATCCCCCTTCCCTATTGCCATCAGACATTTCTGTATAACTGTACTCTTATTCTTGCTCCTTATCCTCAATGGATCATCGAAATGTCAATTAAAGATACCTAAAACTACTGAACCTGACTCCGCAATCTCAGAGTCTCTCAAACATATCAATTAATTGCCACTGCAATCGTCGATAAGCGATACGATAGCCTGCTCCTTGATCTACAAAGGTGATGATGCTGTTAACCTTTGTTTCCAGTTGCTAGCTTGAAATTTTTGGGTCACATACACATGGTGCCAAAAAGGAATGAAGCGGCTTCGAGATCGAAGCCCGTTCTGCGTGACGTTCGATGGGCAGCAGGACTACTCCTCGACGGTGACGAGGACGGCCGGCAGGCCGGCAGTGCTGGTGGTCATTGTTGAGATATATGAATAGATAATTACGTTACTCCTCGAGTAGCTGCTCCTGGTCCAGCTGGTCGGAGTCGCCGGTCTTCTCCTGGGTCTTGGAGCGGGCCTTGTTTGCGGCTGTCTGGGCTTTGGCGGCGACGTTCTGGGACACCTTGACGACGTCGTCGGCGCTGCTCCAGAACTTGGCTGCGGTCTTGTCGGACCACTCGTCCAGCGTTTTCTTGGCGGATTCGTAGTTCTTGACCGCTTCGTTGTACGCATTCTGCGTCTCGTCGGCCAGCTCGTTTGTCTTATCCTTGCTGGCGTTCCACCAGCTGCTGCTCTTCTTTTCGACGGTCTTCTTCGCTTCTTGCAGTTTGTTCCAAGCCTCGTCCACGGCTTTGGAGGCTTCCTCGCGCGACGTGACGGTTGCCTTGCGAATGGACTTTCTGCTCTCGTCTAGCTCGTCTTGGGCGAACTGCGCAGCGCTTTCACCCCAGCCGGCTAGGCCCTGGGCAGCTCTCTTGGCCACGAGTTCTTCCGACTCGGCAGACTTGTGGGGTTGGAACCACCCTTCCTTCTTGAACTTTTTCAGCTCATCCAATCTTTGCTGCGCTTCGCTGGGCCCGATCTTCTTGTTTCTCAACTGATCCTCGATCTCTTCTTCGCTGAAGAATTGGGCGTTCTCTCCAAACCCGGCAAGAGACTTGCTGTTCGCAATGCGATCGACATCGTGCGGTTTCTCGTCACCTGGCACTGCGCTGCCCTTCAACCATTTGAAGAAACCACCTTCTTTGCGAATCTTCTCGTCCTGCTCGTCCAGCTTATTCGAGATCTCATTGAAGTTGTCCTTGGCGTACTTAGCGTACTCATCCGAAGCCTTCTTCAAGTCCTGCTTCTTCTGCTGGACCACTTTCTTGTAGTCGTCCAGTTCCTGCTTCAGGATTGAGTCTCCAGAGTCGAAAAGACCTCTCTTGGACTCGTTGAACCGCTCCAATAAGATGTTGTACTCCTTGTTGGCCTTGTCGTACTCACCAATGGCGATCGCCTTGGCCTTCTCGGCTTCACTGAACCCGTAGTTGAATATAGACTTCGATGTGTCCTTGGCACCTTCAGCAATGTCCTTTCCCTTCTGTTTGATCGTGCTCACGGACGATTGCGGCTTCTGGGCCACGCCCAGCAGAGCATCTTTGATGCTCTGCGAGTCCTCCTGCACGCCTTCCTTGATACGGCTCCAACCCTTGGACAGATCGTGTGTCGTGTCGTCCACGATCTCGTTCACGTTACGCCTCTGGTGACTCACCTCGTCTGCCAGGTTCCTCTGCAACTCGCCAGTCATCTCGGTGGCCTTGGCCTGTCCCAGCTCCTTCTGGTCCTTCAACCACTTGGCACTCTCGTCCTTGCTCTGCTGCAGATCCCGCTTCAGAGCCGAGGTCTGCCCCTTCAAGCCGCCCGAGGGCTGCAAAGCAGCGGGATGCATGGCCTGTCTCTGCCTCTCGTTCTGCTGCTGGTACTCATAAATCATGTAACCTGCTGCCGCCGCGGCAGCACCTCCAATAATCAATCTCGACGACATCTTGCGCTTCTTACTTGCCCAAACGACCTCCAGAACATTCTAACCAGTTCCTCAGACCCGGCCCCTTTATATACAAACGTCCGGCGATCCAGCGGCCGACCATCTCGGCGGTACCCCTAATTTGCCAAACTCCGCCTTTTTTTTTTGCTGTCCGAGCAATAACGCCAAATCAAGTTGCAGCTATATAAGCCGGCCTGTTTTACAATCGGGTGCTCGATCGGCGGTCGCCGGTAGTGCTTAGTGTATAGTGCAATTTCCCGATTCTTCGCTCACAGGCGTGTCTGGGTCTTCGTAGCGTCTGCGCTTCTTCTTGGAATTGGACTCTCTTGGCTGTTTTTGCATCATCTCGTCGAAATCTGGCACAAAGTTGCTCAGCACATGGTCCTCGATCTCGACGCAGTCGTCCATGCGACTGCAGATCTCGCTGTCTTCGGCTGCGATCTGGTTCTTGACCGCTGGGTCTTCCAACAGCGCGTCTCTTAGCTTCTGGACCGTGTCTGCGGACAGTGCGTCAGGAAAATCGACTTGGAACTGGATGTAGAGGTTGCCGTGTCCTGAGGTGGCACCCGAGTCGTCGTAGCGGGGCATGCCCATGTCCTCGATGCTCTTGAAATGGTTGGGCTTAATGAGTTCTCCCGGGAGGATGGCCACCTTGAGCAGCTTGCCGCTGGGGTGGCCCTGCACGTAGATGTTGCCGCCACAGAGGCTGGTCACGAGCGGGATCTTGAAATTCCGCATCACGAGGTCGCAGCCGTGCTTGTTCACTCTTTGGAAACTAGCGTCTCGCGTCTGGTTTATGGTGATTATCACGTCGCCCGGAATCACCGTTTCGTTGCCGTACGTGGTCTTGATCACTTCATCTGCTTCTCCAGGCAGCACCACGGTCTGGCCGTGGTACATGCCGGGTTTGACCTCGACATCGAATATTTTGCGTTCTTTGACGCAGCCGTCGCCCTGGCAGCCCTGGCAAACATCGCTGCTCTTCATGTAGCTGCCGGAACCGTTGCAGTCGGCGCACGTTTGGGTCCACGTCTGTACCATGGGCCCCATCTTCCTGGTCTGCGTTTGCCGGCCCTGACCACGGCACGTGTTGCAGGTCCTCATGTTTAGACCACCAAGTCCCTGGCATTTCTTGCAAAGTCGTCTCCGGTTCAGCCCTAGTTTTGTCTTCTTGCCGTCGTAAAGCTCGGCCAGCGTACACTTGAGATCGTGTCTGATGTCGGGACCACGCTTCAATGACGACGAACCTTTGGTGTGGCCACCAAACGGATGCGTAGACGAGCCATCGAAGAACTGGGCGAAAAGATCCCCGGCAGACATCTCCATGGGCGAGGAAGAACCGAAGAAGGACGAAGATAGAGGGTTCTGTCGCTGCTTCATCTGATAGATTTCCGACTCATCTGTCGTGCCGTACTCATCGTACAGCGACCTCTTGGTCTCGTCGTTCAGTGTCTCGTAGGCTTCGCATACCTCCAGAAATTTGGTCTTTGATTCTTCCGAGTGGTTGTTCTTATCGGGATGATGCTTCAAAGCGAGAACACGATAAGCCTTGCGTACTTCGCTGTTGCAGGCGTCGGGGGATACATTAAGGACATCGTAGAGCCTCGTGTCCTTCACCATCGTATTGAAATTCCTTTTAATACCTTATCTGATCAATAGATGTTTCGCGATCCAACTATTCGATAGAAAGAGCCGCCACAGCCTTACCAAACATCAAAATGCTATTGCAGTATCAACCGCGATCTTAGTCTTGCTAAGCCACCTGATTATGCTGTGTAACGGTCAATTTAACGGCTTTTGTGGGGTTGTTGCACTCAATTTTATGTATTCCATCGCTTATAGTGGGTTTATCATCTCGCGTTTAAGCTCTTTTTTCCATATTGTTCTACAAGATTCGTCAAATTGACCTGCCAAAATAACAACTTGGCGCTCAAGATCAGATACTTGAGACTCATTACTGGGCTGGGCCAAGATGGCAGGAAATGAGTTGTTGCAATTGAGCAATCCGATTGTTCCTACTGACTATGTGATTCAATTGGAGGTGGATCCAGTGAAGGTCAATTTCAAAGCTGCGCAGACTATAACACTTGCTAAAACAGGAAACAAAGCAGTTACTCGACTTGAAAGCTTCAGATTGCACTGCAAAGACTTGGTTATTATACGTGCGAGCTTCGACAATGGGAAGCGAGTCTCTGTTCAGTACGACAAAGCCAAAGAACTGGCGACGTTTGAATTGGACGAACCTCTGGATATCTCGGGATCAGAGCCAATCAATTTGAAACTTGAGTATATTGGCAAGATTAAGAATATTCGCACCCGTCAGGACGAAACAACTGGTGTTTTCAAAACAAATTTTATGAATCAAGAAACGGGGTCATCCGATAATTTTATCATTGCAACTCATTGTCAACCGTCGTTTGCAAGATCAGTGTTTCCCTGTGTCGATGAACCGTCTGTGAAGACAACTTTTCAGCTCACGGTGAAGACTCTGGGTAGGTTCAAAGTTGTGTCGAATATGAAGCAATCTGTCTCAGTACCCGAGAAGGGTGGATCTCACAAGACCGTGAGTTTCAATAAAACACCACTGATGACTACCTCCGTTTTTGGATTTGTCATTGGAGACCTTGAACAAAGCGCTTCCGTTGTTTCCTTGCCGCACTCTTCGAGACAAATACCGATTGGAATCTATTCGCCAATGAATATCAACGATGCTGCCTACTGTCTGGATATTGTTCAGAGATATTTGCCTGTCTTGGAGAGTTATTTCAACACCAAATACCCACTTGACAAGTTGG
This sequence comes from Torulaspora maleeae, assembly GCA_003708055.3. Lineage (NCBI taxonomy): Eukaryota > Fungi > Ascomycota > Saccharomycetes > Saccharomycetales > Saccharomycetaceae > Torulaspora > Torulaspora maleeae. The sequence goes on along the minus strand of PPNA03000009.1, from coordinate 241,497 downwards.
ACTTTGTCCTACTGCCATTCTTGACCGACATGGCAATGGAAAACTTCGGTATGATTTCTGTCCAGATGGATCATCTGCTATTACCTGCATCTTTGTTGGCCGATGCCAACACTCGGAAACAGGTCGAGCAACTTGTGGTTCATGAACTGGTACATCAATGGTTGGGCAATTACATTTCATTCGAATCTTGGGAGTTCTTATGGTTTAATGAGGCATTTGCCACTTGGTGTGCATGCGCTTTGCTTGAAGCTAATGGAGATTTACTAGACTACTGGATTTCGGATGACTACCTGTTCGATCAGGTTGAAAAGTCTATGTGTTTGGATGCTGATGTTGGAACCCAAAGTATTGCGACAATATCAAAAAAAGCTGCCAGCACTGGCCCCTCACAGACGCAGGATCTGTTTGATCCCCACTCTTACATGAAGGGAATTACAATTTTGAGATCTCTACAACTTTGCGTGGGGGAGGGACTATTCAAATCAGCATTAGGACAGCTTTTCCAGGACCAAAGATTTCTCAATAAGTCTGTTAAACCTTCAGATATCTTTGTTCGCTTGGGGACTATTTTGAAGTCAGAAAATGTAGCTCATTTCTTCACATCTCTATCTCAAACTCCTGGGTTGCCTGTTGTTAGTGTTAACATGACAAAGAAAGACAATGAAGTGAAGACCGAACTAGTACAACACAGATTACTGGCCACAACTCATAGTGATTTAGAAGACATTCCTTATCACGTACCGCTCTTCCTTCAATTACCCAATGGGGAGCTCGACAAGAAACATGTGCTGATGACAGATCGAACAGCCACTTTAGACTATGCAATTGTTGTCTGCAACCACGAAGCCCAAGGTTTCTACCGTGTGTCCTACGAGTCAGTGGAGTGCTTTAACGAAATTTGCAAACAAGTAAGCACTGGCAAATTATCTGTGGTCGATCTCACCAAGATATTCAGAGACCTGGCTTTCTTCATAGAGAGTAGCTCACCGAAGGAAATTCAATTTATCGGGTTATTTCATTTCTTGAAACACTTAGCATCTAACGAGATGGATTTGATTGAGAACTCACAGTATTGGCCTGCACTGTTGGAGGGTTTACAAATACTGAAAAGCCAGAAGTTGAAGGGGCTCAAGTATACTACGACCACGAAAGATGTCTTGGATTACCGTGCTGAAGTTCTAAAGCCCTTAGCCAACAAGATAAACAGAACCAAGTCAAAGAACTGTGAGTCCTATCAAACAAAGGCGATGTCAATAATGCAGGAATTGAAAAAGGCGTAGAAGACCTTGCACATACAATAGCTCCTGATGCATTCAATTATGAGTTCTTATAGATATATATCCTATGCGATAATTATACAATCAACAACGCAGCGACTAGCAGTTCAATCGCAGCGACGAAAGCCTTCTATCTGTGCTTGTGATGGATGATTTAGTTGAACTTGCGTAAACGGAATGATCTCTGGTCATTCCTGCCTCTGCATTTTCGTAGTTATACTTTGACAATGACAGGCGCAACTCTAATCGCTGAGCTATCACCAAAGACAAATATTCCTTCCACAAATTGTGTAATGCCCTGGTTTCCGGCGAATACGATCGCCGCCTAATGTTTCGTACCGCTGCAGGGCATGTGTTAGACCTCTCAATCCTACAAGTGGATAACCTTCTTATCCTTGGCGTTCTAGGAGAGTCCTGATTGGGTATGGTAGGGTTGAATTTGTTTATTGGAACTTCTGAGGCAACTTTGACGCCAGGACAACGTTTTATTATAGTTCTAGGTTGATAGACGATGACCTTTGTCGACGATATAACATCTTCAGGTCGAAACGACCGCAAGTTTGTATAAGTCAAAGAAGCTTCAACTTCGGCCCTACTCTTTGGACGTTTACGTCTTATCGTTGATCGCCTGGTAGCGGTAGATCTCTTAAAAAAACCCTTGTGGAACAGAAACTTCTTCTTCTGGGCCTGTTGTTTCAGTTCCTTTCTGGTGGTGAAACCCGTCCCTCTCACACTTGGATGCCTGCTCAACAGTGATCTAGCAGGCTTCAAGTCCGGCACATGTTCCCTCGTCTGCCTGTATTGATCCCACTGAATGAACTCGCTCAACAAACTTTCCTGCGATTCCTGCGACTGCAACCGCCCTCCCATGCTCGTGAACCTGAACTCGGTACCGCTCGATACCGATATCAGCTCGTGGTTCCTAGGGGTCATTAGAGGACTCATCAACTTGTTAATCACCGGCGTGAGAATCTCATTCACCTCCTGCTGTAGTCCATTCAGTGGCAGAGACTTCGATGGTGAAGAAGAATGAGTAGGACTCGAACTGCTCACAGTAGGTCTATACGGGATATCGGAACTCAGATCCCATACTTTCACCAGGTCGACCGCCATGGCTATCACTCAATTCCCGCTACCTGGGCTGAAGGCAACTAGAGAAGTTGAGGTTGTAGTCGAGCACATCTCCAATACGGCAATCACAACTATTTTAGGAACCATCAAAGTTCTCGCTTGACACTCGATTTCAAGTCTAGCACCATTTTGACCAGCCATCTTATTTTACTGAGCACTACTCTCCTGGGTAAAAAACTACCCACCAGAGAAATCACGGTACCAAACCCAGTGACAATGCATTCGTTGCATCGGCCAAGAGCAACACAAGAATTGATGGGGAATTCTAAGCTCCAGAACTCGATTGTTTAATTGTGTCGGTCTCGACCATCGTTCCTCAGCCTCCGAGTAACTTCGCCGCTACACCCGGCCTCGTAGAAGGCATATTAATAACTATCGAGTGCCAGCTCAGATCCACGGAAGTGATCTAGACTACCCGACAACCTCTTGAAGCTCTTCTAGTTGAGCTCATCCTGAAGCTTGAACCCGATGATCGATGCGTCGTATAAAAGCATAAGTTTAGTAGGGTTCTCGGTGGCGAGGATCGATCTGGGCTTGTTGATCCTAAACAACAACAACTGGAACCTGAAATGAGGACGTGTTTCAAGTGATCAACTGTAGTTCCAGTCAATTGTATAGAGTGAATTGGGTCCAGAATGGAGAAAATCAGAGAGAAATTGAACAACTTGAAGTTGGAGGCTGAGTCGTGGCAAGAGAAATATGAAGAGTTGAAGGAGCAATACAAGCAATTGGAGCAGGACAATGTCGAGAAGGAGAACCAGATCAAGTCCTTGACGACCAAGAACCAGCATTTGGAGGAGGAAGTGGAAAAACTTGAAAACAACCTGACCGATTCGAAGCAATTGGCCGAAGATTCGCACAACTTGAGGTCCAACAACGAAAACTTCACCAAGAAGAATCAGCAATTGGAGGAAGAGTTGGAAGAGAGCGACGCCAAGTTGAAGGAGACCACCGAGAAATTGAGAGAGACCGACTTGAAGGCCGAGCAACTGGAGAGAAAGGTTGTCGCTTTGGAAGACGAAAGAGACGACTGGGAGAAGAAGCACGAAGAGATCTCTGTCAAGTACGAAGAGGCCAAGAAGGAATTGGATGAAATTGCTGCCTCTTTGGAAAATTTATAAGAGAGCCCCTAAACCAGGGTTTAGACCACGGCAAGCGGCTGCTGTTGCTATCTATCCTGATCGTCATGGTTGCCACAGCGTTGCTCCATGCAATTGAGTCCCACTGACCTATCATACGATATATACATCCGTAATTACCTTGAAGTTTGGTAGCATTGGATCAAATTCTCGAGGTCGTCGATTGCGACCTAATAAAGAGTGAGGTTCAAGGAAGGCAGATGTCAATCCCGATGAGGGCTGATAGCTAATCAAAGATTGAAGAAGCAGCAGCTAGGTGATAAGCTTACTAAAGACTGTATACTGTGGCCAATTGTTTCGCTTTGAGGCCTAATGGAGTTCCGCTCTAGGAGGACTGGAGGAGTTCTGGACACCGCAGGTGGTGTCAATACGGTTCATCACCACCATCATCATCACTATCTGCTGTGTGAGTCTGGCGCTGGAGGCAGTCAACGACGGCTTCTAACGTCAAGCAACAGCTCGAACTCGGTCGAGACGTCGATGCCAGAGCTACGAAACGGTGGAAGTGTCGGTGTTAACCAGCATGCAAAACGACAACCTACTCCACCGCTATTCCAGGCTTACAGCTCTATCAAGACTCTGTCATTGAGTAATTTGACAGCCAAGCAACATCTGCTGATGGCCATATGCAGAGATGTCTCGCTGTTACCACCTTTGGTGCATATTTTCACCTCTTTGCAACAGGCGTGGAGAATTTCATTCAAGGCCAAATTGAAGTTGTATGAACCACAATCACTGAGAGACACTGTGAGAAATCTTCTGGAGAGCTGCATTGCCAATAGGACAGTATCCCAAAACCAAGATTTGACCTCAAATGGAAACAGTCTGTTGCTCTCGACCCTGACCACTGCAAGAGCTTCTGAATATCTGCTTTGTGCTCTGTGGTGTATTGTGTCTCTATATTTGACTTACTCCATACTCGATTCGCTTATGGTACGATGGATTGTAAAATATTCGACACTCGCGGCGATCTTGAGGATGTTTTCCATGTCGCTGATCATAATCACCGTGGAGCTCCTGCTATTGGCCTCTTTATCGCCCGATGGCAACTACTACCTGCATACGTGGATCCTACTCAGCTGCATCATGACCACGGCCTACATTTGGCAAAGTTACCTGACCTCCAATTTGAATTACGTGAGCCATGGAGATTACGACCCTGCCGACGAAGAAGAGAACTGTAACATAAGAAAAAGCCATAGCCCCAATGGCAGCATCGATGACACACCATCATCCGATAACTCTTGCACTTCGTTGGCTTCTTCATGTTCATTACCAAAACGCAAAAATAAAAGGAAGCTGCGCAAAAACTTCAGATTCACAAAGAAAAGAACCATTGATCTTTACAACATCATCGTGTTTTGCGTGGTGCCCGTGGGATTGGCTAGTTTCATCACGATGATCGGTTTGTTACGAAATTTAGTCATTCAGAGACTAGACGTGGAACAACTGGGCCGTATGTTACAGTCGACATCCTACGTTCTTGACTAATGCATCCACATATTCTGGCTATTTAACACAATGAGGATCGCCCTTGATCATCGCTTACATATTTAATGTACCATTAATGAGATATCTCTCGAAATCTTTGTCGTTCTACACGCGCTGCGCTTAGTTCACCAGATTGATCAAAGCTCAATTTATCAAAGTCTTGATGAGTATAGATAGCAGATAGTAAGGTACTTTAAGAGTCGAGATAGCATGGTTGTACATATTCTGGGCAAGGGTTTCAAAGGGAAAGAGGTTATCAGGATAGCTCTCGCTTCAAAATTCTATGGTATTGGAGAAAAATCTGCTGAAAGAATCTGCTCAAAGTTGGGATTCTACCCATGGATGAGAATGCATCAGTTGTCGGAAGCTCAGGTTATGAGTATCACTAGTGAACTCTCTACAATGACCATTGAAGGTGACGCCAGAGCGGTTGTCAAGGAAAATATCGGTCTGAAGAGAAGAATTGGATGTTATGAAGGTATGAGACACGCCATGAATCTACCAGTGAGAGGTCAACGTACCAGAAACAATGCCAAGACGGCTAGAAAACTGAACAAAGTGGACAGAAGAGGTTATCATACATTGACAAACGGTATGTCCCCGTTGGAACTATGGAAAAGGACGTTCCAATTCTAATTACCCAATATCCGCATTATAACAATCATGTATATATAAACTAATCGTGAATCATGTCCCTACATTTCGTAGTCGCCAAAGAAGGAGTTCCAATCTTGCAACTCCATTAAGTGACGCATTGTAGGTCGCCCGTGGGGACAGTTCCACGGCTTGTCGAGTTCACTCAGATGGCGAACAACTTTCCTCATTGTACTCCTCGCTAGGGGCTTGCCAATCATAATGCTACTTCGGCAAGCTCTCATGGCAAACATAGAACGAATCTTCGAACACCGAATACTGTCCCGATGGAGACCTGCATTTTCCTTTACGAGATAGACTAACTCGTGGAAGTCATCCACATTAAACAGTGTTCTCTTCGAAACTGGCAGACTTGTCAGTTTGATTCTGCATCCTTGATTTTCATTTTCATTCATCATAAGCTTAAAACCATTCTTTTCGAAAATTTCCAAGTGCTCCATGACCAACAGTTCGTCGATAACACTGAGCTCCACCGGCAGTGGAGCAATCAGCCTCTGGGATTTGAAGGTTGTCGATTTCTGTAACATCTCAAAATTGTATTTTTCATCACTGGCATGCTGATCTATAATAAACAGATCGTACTTGTCCTGGCACTGAAGTGTGACTATAATGAAGCCTAGATTGAACTGACCAACAACATTCATTTCTTCAAAATCGCTTTTTCTGATAGTCAGTGTCAAATAGCGTTCGCCCTCCTCGAAATTTTGTAAGTCATCATTCTTCTTGAATGACTTTTCATGCTTCCCACTCCGTAGCCGCCGAGCCACCAAGCTAGACAGCTCGTTGACTTTGCCGAACGTGCTACCGATATTGATACCGACCACCAATCGCTCACCCTCGAGGCCTTTGGTAGAGCTGTGGTCTGTCAGAGAGCGGTAAGCTGGGCGAGAAAGACTGTTAGATATACCGGGGTCGCAGCGTACGTTGACTTCCTGAGACTCCATACGAACGTAGAATGAATCGCCTTCATCATCCTCCTCGCTATCGCTGGATTCAGGCTTTGCGTGATCCGCACAGCAAGGTTTTGTTGGTGAAGTTGATTCGTCGCATATAAAAGCCAATCCGCCATTCTTCGAAAGCGTTGCCTGGTAATCGATTTTCTCTCCGTCGATTTCCACGAACACTGACTCACTTCTATGGAATGAAGCATCGTGATCTTCAGTAGGGTCTTCATTTGCATCAGGAAGCTTTTTATATTTCTTTAAAGTTTCTTTCAAACTTTGGGATGCAGGCCTCTCCGAGGCATCTTCAGACGATTCTTTAGGCACTTCTGCCAGAAAGCAGTCATTTGAACCGCCATCCGAGCCAGATTTCGTTTCTTGAAGCCTTTCGGCATCAGCAAACTCACTTGGTAAGCCTTGCTTCGAGGCATTGGGACAAGGCCCAGTAATATGATCAATAGCAGGAGAAAGCGAGCTCTGTTTAGTAGCGATAACATCCTTCCTGATCGCGCTATTTTTCTCGAATTCGTCCGCCTCCGAAATTGGGAGTGAACTCACTTGAGTGATATCCTGATCACTAGACTCATCTTCACAGAAACCATTATCCAAGGCCTGTGATGCCACCCTTCTCTTCTTGGCCTGTGGTTGCTCCGACTGAGTTACATCGCCCTTTGGAAGGACAAGCTCTTGTTTATCATAGTAGTTGATTAAATTCTCTCTGAAAACCTCAATAATATACCGCTCATTGTGCAGCATCACTGTCCGTTTATCTGGAGTCACATTGATGTCTACCAGCTTTGGAGATAAACTCAGATCGAGAAACACAGTCGGGTATTGAACGTTGTTAAAATTACGGTAAACATCATTACAACACTGTAACAGGGTCGGATACTCAATTGGTCGCTTGTTTATTGAAATGGATTGTCGATCTTTGGCACTTCTACCGCATCCGAAAGAGCTTTTGGAAATGTAGCCATCGACTTTGACCCGGTAATCTAAATCGTGGTAAGCCGGTGTCTCAACATGATGCCTGGTCATCATTTTTTTATATGGGTTCAGGTCCAGCTCCAAGCGTATTGGAGAAAGACCTCTCGTACTGGAAGAACCGAAAATACTCAGAATTTTTTTGGACATATCTTCACATCGCCCAGTGCTCAAGATGAGCCTCTTTCTTTGGTTAGAGGTAACGTTCCACACGGAGAACTTGACATCATTTTGAATGAGGGCATAATTCTGCAACAACGCCAGGCACTTGGTGAACTGCCTCTTGTGATTTCTCTCAAATTCCTTCTTCCTAACCGGTAGATTGTAGAATAGCTCAGATATCTGTACCGTAGTCCCTTTGTTGCGCGAGACAGTAGACTTGGAGCTCAGCACACCACTGTTATCGTATTCCAATTTATCTGCCCGTGGTGGTTTATTAGTTGTGACAACTGTCATATTAGCTACAGCGCAGATTGAGGACAGAGCTTCCCCTCGAAACCCCAGAGTCATCACATTGGATACGTCCTGGAACGATCGTATTTTGGAAGTGTGGTGCTTCAAAGCTAGCGACTCGTAATTCTCAGAACTTATACCATCACCATCATCACTGCACTCGATAGAATCCATTCCATAGTTCTTGAAAGTCACTTCAATGTTATGAGCTCCGGCATCGATGCTATTATCCACAAGCTCCTTCACACAGGTGATCAAGTCAACAATAACCTGACTCGATGTGATCTTATGGACATCTTGACCGGTAATGGCTGATATCTTGGCCATCATGGGCCTTCTCAAGTCCCCAGGTATCGCGTAGTTCAAGCTGTTGTAGGTTTCGTGTACTCTTACAAGGTAGCGCGACCTGTGATGCTCCACTTAAATGATGGACACTAACAAGCTAACCCTTCCAGCGGTTCGTCGGATGGTTTAGACTAGTCCATGAACATTTGGATCGAGAAATGGATGAGAATATATTTGAAATGTTTCATCAACTCAATTATGTACCATCGTAATGTGTACCCAGCAGCGTCCTTCGATGTGACCACTTACCAGGCGTTCAATCTACCACAATTCACTCCGGTAAACAGACATCCCGATCTCCAAGAGTACATTGAAGAACTCATCTTGGATGTTATGAGTAAGCTGCTTCATGTCTACGCTTTGTGCCTTTGCGTGGTGACAAAGGAAGATAATATATGCATTGAGAGATACGTTTTGAGCTTTGATGAGTTTAGGCATGTCGATGATGTTGGCACGCTCTCTGAATCGGAGGTATTCGATGAGTTTAGGTCTAGTCTTAACAGTCTTACAGCTCATCTAGAGAAGCTAGACCCTATCAGAGACGATACAGTGGTCTTTGAAGTTGTCATTAATACGATGGAAATGCAGCTGGGCCACTTGGCTGCACAGGGTGAACGGTTGAGGAACAAGGAAGAAAAGCTGGACTTTGAACGGGAAACTAACTGGACGAAATGCGATGAGGATGAAGGTCTGCCAGAAAACATCGGAGTTATCAAACCGAAGATTAAGATGACATCCTTAGTTGGTTGTGACGTGGGCCCTTTAATAGTGCACAACCATTGTGAGAAGTTACTGGTCTCCGATAACAGCCTCAGCGGAATTTATCTTAATAGCCAGCACAGCAGTGTTTTTGGTTCTTTGTAACAAACAAATGGAAAGGAAATACTATGTCTGAAAGAATAAATAATACGTAATTAATTCTATACACCTCGTTTGTGGTGCAGTTCAAAATGTGCGAGTTTTGATGGCAATGCTATAAAGACCCTTCAAAGGTCTATCCCAACTTCATTAGGCTCTTGAGATTCTCGTAACAAAGGTAACTGATAGAAACGGCAGGGCAAACTTTTGCGAGATTCGGTACCAGACCTTTGAAGAGCCCGGGGTAGCCTTCTCGTTGAATTGTCTTCACTAAAACATCTCGGAATCCAGTGTAGGTCTGCGGATGGGCAAACGTGCCTTGAGCTTGCAGTCTAGTTCTTAACAAATTTATTGGGTAAACCACCGTAGCGCCAACAGTACCACTGAAAGCACCCATTGGCAAAACAACCAAATTGCTCAAGGAGACTTCTGATTCAGGAATCGCCATCTCTTTTGCCTTTCTAGCGATGTACCATTTTTTTAGAGCAGAAAATGTTCCCAAGTCTAATGCAGCGTAGGGAAATATTCCTACAACACCCACGGTCACACCTCTATAGAATTGTTTCAGTCCTCCAACTAGGTACATCTCTTTGGCTGTTTGGAAAAGCAGTTTATTACCCCTCACTCGATTGTCAAGTGGTGCGCACTGAACTCTGAATTTTAGTGTGTCTATAGGATAAACAGAGAACTGCGCAACGACACCAGCCATACCACCAGCAATATATGTGGAAAATTTCGAAAGCTCGCTTGTTTCCTTACAGCCCTCGAGCTTGGTCATTAGTTTCTTCGTCAGCTCAAACGATCCAAACTTCATTGAGCTTTCTGGGAACACCTTGACGACATTGAGCCCGTTTCCTACGTAAAATGCTCTTAATCCACCCTGTCTATACAGAGTCGTAATAGCCTTGACAATTGGCGACCTTATCTTCGCCAAATTGGCGTGTGGATTCTTGGCCAGAAGAGATTGCCGCGAGTTAAGCAAAGTGGATGATAAATCGGTTCTTGCAATAAGAAACACTTTAAGTCGATCCAAAGGTGCAGTACAAGTACGTGAAATCACACCAGAAACCCCTCCAGCGATGAAATAACCGAACCCATTAATAAAATCGTTTATTAGTGTCATGTCACCTTCAGACGATAAATCGACATCTGCGTTGAAATAACAAAAATAAGCATATGCAGTATGCAGTCTAGAGCCCTCTTTTCTGGGCATCAGCAGAAGAAAATCCCTCCACTGATCATAAGTAATATATCGAGTCTTGTCCTCGTCCTTACGCTTTTTAAGGAATGCCCAACTCAGAAAAGTGTTAAATCTTGAAGCTTTCTTCTCACCATCCAAATTTTTCTCCAACTGAGCAAGTTGCTCAGTCTTTTGGCAATTCTTATCGAGCTTGGAGAGATATTGCGATACTTCTGAGAGTTTTACCTTACCATCATGATCAGAATCAAGCTTTTCAAACCCCTTTTCAATCTGTGATTCTGCGATTGAAGCGTATTTCCTGAAGTCCTGCAGATCCACAATAGAATCTTTGTCGCAGTCCATCGAGTTGAAAAGAACCATGATGGCCTCATCGCTGTATCTTAGCGGATGCCCATCTTTTTCGAAGGCTTTTCGCAATCCTTGCAAATCCAGTTGACCAGTGCCATCTACATCAAGTTTCCTGAACAGCTTTTCATATCGATCATATCGCTTTTCAATGTCCTCCGTCGAGTCTCTTCGGGGAACGTCCATTAGGCAAACCAAGTACTATCGCTCTTGCTGCTTAGATCAATTCCAATAAGCTAGAGGCTTCAACAACGCAGGAGGATCTCTAGTGATGATAGATTTTTTCAATGACCTATTGGCTCGATGGCTTAATTGTGAGTGAGATTTCATCTGGGGATCAAACAAACTTTAATAACTATATACGTTTATCGTTAAGAACCACTGTTGCAGATTTCTCCGACGGCCAGTGGTATGAGATCTCCTCCTGGAGGTCTTGAGAGCCTTGCTATGTATCACCAGAGCAGTCTCGAGCCACTCTGTACAAATCCCCGCCTCACAGTTGGATTCCATGAAAAGAGCCCGGAACTGGCGATTAAAAATACAACAGGGCGATTCCGCCGATCAATTTACCACCCATGGCACACATCGCAAGAAGAGAGGGGAAGATGATTGTTTTTGCTGCAACAATCCTGCGGTAAGATGAGCATCAAACAGGCAATTGAGGCAAAACCGAGGGACCGCAAGCCTGTCGGTGCGGTGGGGCACGCTCCAAGTATTTTTAACGTGTGGAGTTGCCACTGCTACCTTGTTTTGTTTATTTTTTGGAGTCGGCGCCAGAGTCTCAATCTGTGTCGTCGCCCTCAGCCGCTCCGATGCAATCCAACAAGAGCCAAGAAAAGCACGAAAACGATCAACTATAACGGGTCGAGAAATTCAATAAACTATCGCCTCAGATAGACCCTGTACAGCATCGCTATCGGGAACTTCTTTGTTTTTATCGACATTTACCACTGGAAATTTTACTTATCTCCAATTAAACGCAGCGAGCGATGTTGAAAAAAAAAGGCTATCTCCAAGGCATGTGAGGGTTGAGGAATAAGCCAATTCGATTGTTGAATTAGGAAGGCTTCTGGTGTTGAAGACTCAATCAAACCTTTAAATCAGTAGCAGGTTCATCTGGTTGACTTGACTTGGAAGTTGTTCTCTTTGACAGAACTAAACTGAAGGAAGATGCTAAGAGCGATTGGTTCCGTTACTGCGAGAGTTCGTGCACTGCCCGATCTGAAATTGGTAGCAAATGCAGGTGCTAGATACTATAGACGTACACCATTTCTGCTGAACAAGCCGAAGGTGTCTAATGATCCCACTTCTGTCGAGGACTTGGCTACCCGTCCAGATGCCAATGCAACCACGACGACTGATTACTATGAATATGAACGGCTGGTCAAGGGCTCTGTCAATGATTTCAAAGCCACTTGGTTGAATGCTCTTGCTGAACGCAAGGCTCAATTAGCACAAGGGAAGATCATTGATTCGTACGTTTACAGTCATATCAAGTCCACTGACGTTATCGATAAAACAAGGAAGGAATCATTTGCCTACATTGTTCTGCCATTCAGAGACGATCCAGCTGTGGCAGATTTTTACGTGAATGCTGCGGGTCGTTTGAGAATTGGTCAGTTGTTCCAGGATTTGGACTCCTTAGCTGGTAAGATCGCCTACAAGCACACAGCACCCGTTGAACCAATGATTGTTACTGCATCTGTGGATCGAATCTACTTGCTCAAGGCGCTAGACAGCATCGCAGACGTTAACATCGTCCTTTCCGGTGCTGTCATCTACACAGGTAGATCTTCCATGGAGATCTCGATCACTGCAAGAGCTTTACGAAGCGACATACCTAAGGAGATAAGCGAAGAGTCTTTGTCTGATGACGACATCTTCATGACAGCATCTTTCACTTTTGTTGCGAGAAATCCAGAAACTCACAAGTCCTTGGCTATCAATAGACTGTTGCCTTTGAACGAGAAGGAATGGATGGATTTTAAGAGAGCAGAATCGAGAATGGCCTCCAAGAAGCTGAAGGCCATGAACATGAATCTTGAAAAGTATCCACCAACAAATGAAGAATCGCTTCTTGTTCATCAGCTATGGACAGCTTCCAAAGAATTAGCTAGTTTGAAGGATAAGCCGTCCAATGTCGTCTTCATGAAAGATACTAACGTCAAATCTACCATGTTTATGCAGCCACAGTATAGGAACAGACACTCATACATGATATTTGGTGGTTACTTGATGCGACAGACGTTTGAATTGGCTTACTGTTGTGCAGCTTCATTTTCTCATTCATTGCCTCGATTTGTGTCCTTGGATTCGCTGACTTTCAATACCCCAGTACCAGTCGGTTCTGTTCTACACATGGATGCGACTGTCGTCTACACAGAACATTTGCACGAGTCAGCTGATAAGCCTGAAGTTCAATCTGTCATAGATAGCTCTGTTGATGGAAACACCATATTCCATTTCCAACCAACCCCGGTTAATGAGCTTTCCTTGCGTGAGAATGACTTCTTGTCGAAGCCTGGTACACTAGTTCAAATCAAAGTCGACACAATGGTTCAGCAATTGGCTTCGGAAAAGCTTCAGAAGTCAGGCTCATTTATTTATTCTTTCTTTACCCCAAGAGACGCTGATGAGCACCATGTCGCAGAGCCAGGTTACTGTACTGTAATTCCTGAATCATACTCTGAAATGATCGAATACGTCGAGGGTAGAAGACGCGCGAAAGATACCGCCATGTACGCTAAAAGTCTCAAAATGAATTCGAAATGAGTAGCAATCGTTTCAAGCTAACTTTCGCTATCCGCTCGCATTTTTACATATTCTTAGAGACAGAAACTCTTTTCAACCAGCTTCTTAGATTGATAAAATGATTTATAAGTCAAAAATTACAAACATAATGTAAGATTATTTAGTGAATTTTGTTCTGAAATGCAGTGGTGGGATGCAGACTATATCGTCCAGCGTGTTAATCTGGTCATAATTTCTCCGGGAAATGACCTTCGACTTCAGCGGCCTGTCCTATATCGACGCTACTCTGATTCTGTGTCTGAACCAGCCTCTTAGTACTAGGTCGCCTATCGGGCTTTTCGCGATGTACCCAATTGAAATTCTCGCCATCTTTCACAGGTATGAATTCGTCTGACGAGGAGCTTTTCGGCGATGTAGCGGATTTATAGTTTGAAGATGCGTTACTATGCTCGTCCAGAATGGGCAGCGTATCATTTTCAGGTGTAAACTTTGTAGCAGGCCTCGAGGCAACAGAGTTAGATGATCGAGATTTTGTATTGTCATTCCAGAAGACAGAATCTCTCAATCCCAGCGTTGATTTTCTTGGATCTTTAGTAATAGTTTGACCGTCGTTAATATCTGTGTTGAGTAAATCCGCTGTTGACACGGTACTTGTTGATATGCAGCTGTCCCTTCCACCTTCACTGCCATTAGCTAAAGCACTCAATCTGTATCTCCAAGACTTACGGTTAGCAGGTTCGCTTTCTAGGTAAACCGAAGAAGATCTGTTTTGCGGGTCGAAGAACTCAGCATCCGGCTTCAGTAGATTGTCTGTACTTTTAGCATCCTGGTATCCGCCCTCAGAAGCGATAGAATTGTTTTTTTCGTCCACAGTCGAGGAATCAGAGTCCGATGATGACGACTCATCTAATTTCATGGCATTTAAAGCAGCCAACCTCTTGGCACTAGATGTAACCGACGTTTGATCATCTCTGAATGGGTCAAGAGGGGTGATAGCTTGGTTGGGTCTATTGGCAGGGTTGTTAACGTCAGGGCCACTGATGTTAGGTCCCTTTTCACTGTCTGAGTTTTTCTTATTATTTCTACGGCGCCAGAAGACCAAAAACAGAATAGCCAGTAGAGCTAGCAATCCAATGGGGATGGTAACACCACACGCAATTGCGGCAGTCTTCTTGGAATTCTTCTTTGTTGGTGTTGAGTCACTAGTGGCGGCACTGGATGAGGATGTTGCTGTTATAGTTGAGGAGTGAGAGGAAGTGGCCGTTGCTGAAGAGGTACTGGTCAAAGAGCTTGATGAAGTTGAGGATGATGAGATGCTACTGGTATGGTTAGTTTTATTCAATCCCGAATCCATTCCGATAAGTTGAAAATCCAAACTTTCTGTCTGAGAACCTCTCGTGGCAACCAACTTCATTGCCAAGTAATCAAAATCATCTGGAACCTTACCATGCATAGTCATGTTGGAGGACACGAAGTCGATCCAGTCATGAGACTGAGACGAGTTCGTGTACTCTACAGAAACATTAGTTTGCGAATAATCTGTGAACTGCGATGGTAAGAAACTGTACTGGAACCACTCAGCCCTTGTAGCGTTGACATTTGACAGTGTAGAAATGGCGAACAGGTTGTCTGTTGACTCGATCATGAAATTCAGGTAAATAACATCTTCATAAATGTCATAAACCGCCACGGAAAAATTTGCAGACTTTGATGACGAGTCATCCATGGGCATTGTCCCTGACAAAGTATCATTGTCCAAGCTGACCCAAGTAGGAGCACCGACAAGCTGAATATTGCCCAGATTATCGGAGGTTATTGACTTATCGTCGAGATAGACGTACTCAAGAGGCAACTTGTAATCAAACTCACCAGCGTCTGTGACATTAATAACCATACTGTTTTGAATCGAAGTTGTAAGCGCGTGCGCTCCAATCACCAATTTGAAGGGAACGCTAACGCCTGAGAAGCCTTTGATGTCTGTAGCCGTCAATACGAACCCATATGAGATTTGAGGGGCAATATCAGAGTTGACCACCGGAGCCGTTCCACTGAACTTCAGGTTGTTTTTGTCAAAAGACAGCCAATTTGGTAAAGGGGCGTTGTAATCCTGTGATAGGCCATAATAAGCAACTATTGATTGTTCACTGCTAAATGTAGATCTGTCAAAGGTCACGTTAAATAGCTCATTTGGAGTCAAAATAAGGCCATCTTTGCCATTCGTAGAGCCATAATTCTTCAACAATGCCAATAGATTAAAGTTATCGGCGATCTCGATACTTGGTTTTTTAGTCAGGACCAGGTTGTAGCTCTTGTTCAAACTCTCATTGTCCGAAGGATCATTACCCTCGAGTGTAACACTGAAGTAAAGTGTCTCAGCACTATCTCCAAGAACACTGGAGTCCGGTGTCCCCGAGAACACTCTTGAAGAAGAGTCAAACGACAACCATGTGGGCAGATTCGCAGCGTTATACGTAATTTGAGTGTTCTCATCGACCGAGGACTTGAAAGTCTCATTAGAGATCTGAAAACTGAAAGTTTCGTCAACCCTAGCCACGGGTGGAAACTGGTCGTCCATCGGGTACGCTTCATAGGGCTGTCCCAGAACCATCGTCCACGGAACCAGCAAAAAAATCCATGATACCAACGCCAGTATAGGACCATTTCGCATCATTGTTATCATCGACTATGCTCGCTTTAAAGTCCCTACACAGCCTAAACTTCACTGTGCTCGAAGAAAAGTGAAGTGAAGAGCTTTAAGTTTGAACTCCCCGAACTTCACCAAGCCGACCAACTTTCGAGGAACTGCTTGGGCCATCAACACCTCCCGTTGACAATGGATAGTGCCATTAAGATAACTCAGGAATTGGCTGAAACAGGTAAGGAAATCCTCATCGATCTTAATTTTCCAAGTTTCGTGATGCGACAACTGCACTGACGCGAAAAGTTGGCTATTTTCGCGTTATAAGACGCTCAGGGACACGAAACAGCAGCGATCTAGTGGGACTTTTGGCGAGCCGGGGTTCAGTGACAACGGCATGGGCAACAGCTGTCGTAGCATGCTATCAGCAGCCACTTTTGCCCGCTCAGAAGCTGCTGCAAGCTTGGCAGAGCGTGTCTCGTAGCGTAATCCTTCAAAAACCCGTAGATCAGACGTCTTTGCTGCCTGTGCAGACACCTTATGGGCACCGCAGAGCTTGGCGTGGCTTTTGCTGCACTTCGGAGGGATTAGCTTGGCCGATCGCTCGGCATCAAACGGGTCCATGTAGGCGACCGCAGGGGCTGCGCTGAACGGCTGAGAAGAGACCTGGCAGGTCTCGGACCATCAATGTTCTCACGACATCGTAGTGGGCTGCCCAGGGCTGGCAATTGAGCTGGGATCACCTGCATAGTGGCTTGTCTTGGCTGTAGTGTACGGGCGTTGCGAGCAAGTAACGCTTAATGCCCCTATCAGAAAGAGAAAACCATCTTCACGAACAAAACAAGCCGGTCAACTACTCGAGATTAAAGGCCCATTGGAAGGTATAGCCTCGTGAAGATGCCAAAACTGGAACAGTTCGAGATCAAGAAGTACTGGCAGATTTTTTCCGGCTTGAAACCGGTAGATAACAAGGTCAATCACGATCAGGTTCTTCCGATCCTCTACAATTCGAAGTTGGACTCATCTGTGCTCAATAAGATATGGTTCTTGGCAGATATCGATGACGATGACAGTTTGGATTTTGAGGAGTTTGTCATCTGTATGAGATTGATCTTTGACATGGTGAATAAGAACATCGATAAGGTGCCGGATGAACTGCCGGATTGGCTGATTCCAGGAAGCAAGGCAAAGCTGATCAAAGAAAGGAAGCAGAGGAAACAGCGAGAGAACGCTGATCTGCCCAAGCGAGAGACACCGGAGGTGGACTGGTACATGTCGCCGGAGGATCTCGAGCAGTACCAGAAGATGTTCGAGACGTGCGAACGATCCAGAGACGGCACAGTGACGTTTCCGTCATTGTCATTTCTCATCAAGTCCAAGTTCTTCAATGTGGGTCCCAGCGATATGGATAAAGTGTGGGGTCTAGTTAATCCAAGAAGTCTGAGCTCAATCGATAAGGACCCTGCGTTTTATTTCATCCATTGTTTGAGACAGTGTAATGACGTGGGGGCTAGGATTCCTTCTGAGCTCCCAAAAGCTTTGGCAGACGTTTGCAACAAGGAGAGGGTTTCCTACGATCTGAAATCCACGCAGGCAGACGTAAAAACGACGATGAGGGAACAACCTGCAAAACCGGCAGCTGTGTCCCATGAAAAAGTTTCGTCATTGAACTTGTCGGTTGACTCGGTAACCGATATTGCTGTGTTGGAAAAAGAGCTGGCACAGCTAGAAGCGGAAGCTTCTCGTGTACAGGCAAGCAATGCATCCACTTCACCTCAAAAAACGGCAAGATTATTGAGAGAACAGTTTGAAGGTCTGTTAAAATACAAACAACAACAAACTTCGGAACACACTAAGAACACACACATTTCCGTGCCCATAAATAGCAGAACGGTTAAGGAGGACCTGGACAACATCGAAGAGCAAATCGCAACACTTGAGTCTTACTTGAGCAACAAAAGATCGGAACTACAGTCACTAGAGTCTGAGATTGCATCATTCCGTTGAGTGATTTTATAGGTTGTGTTCTTTAGTTTCGAATTAATTTACAGATTTTCTAAAGCTTACATGCAATGATCACATATGTTGCCTATTGGCAGTTCTTGGCTTGGCTCTGATGATGTTGTCCACTCTGAGCAGAACTTCAGCTGCTTCGGAGGCTGAGCTTACGACGGCTTTCTTTAGTTTATAACTCTCCACAATTCCCAGGTCTCTCATATCAGCAATAACACCGTTGGTCAAGTCGAGACCTGATGTGGACATACCATTATAAATCGATGACCTTAGCTTTGCTACCAGCTCACTGCTGTCAAAACCAGCATTATCAGCTAGGATAGCTGGTAATTGTCTCAAAGCACGGGCAAATGCTTCTACTGCTAGAGCCTTCTTACCATCGACATTCTGTGCAACAGTGTCGACAGCCTTTGACATGATCATTTCTGCGCATCCACCACCAAGCACAGTTCTTGTCTCTTTTGTAGTTTGAGATAACACGGAAAGAGCATCGTGCAGTGATCTTTCAGCCTCGTCTAAAACCTGGTCTGTAGCACCTCTCAAGACCACGGTACATGCCTCACCAGCTTTGCAACCACTGAACTTTAAGAAAGATTCTTCGCCAATCATGATTTCTTCGATCAGGTCACATTCACCCAATTTACATTTTTCTGGTTCATCAAATGTGGAAACAACTTCACCACCAGTCACCAATGCCAGTCTCTCAACACCCTCGAAATCTGCATGTTCGATGGAGTTGATTCCCAGGTCGGTGAACAGCTGTTCGGGGTAGTCGTAGATCAGTTGTCTATTGATGAAAGTGTTGATGTTGAATTTAGAGATTTTGGCAATCTTGTTCTTCATCTTTTCACGTTCAGCCTTTTCCAGTTGAGCCAGCTTAGAAGTAGAGTCCACTTTAAATTTCGTACCAAAGACTTTAACTTTATCAGTGTCCAAAGAAGTGTTAGCGATCAAAATCTTGGCATTTTCCACTCGGCTAGGTTGATTGTTACCAAATTTCTTGGCAAGGATAAATCCTTCATCGAGGAAAGAGTCAGATAATTTTCCACCGAGAATCTTGATTATTTGAATGTGTTCCAGATCTGTAGATCCTTTCAGCCTCAAAATCGCATCAGTCGCCAACTTGGCGAAGTAGTCCTTATCCTGAGATAGAATTTTAGAAGATAGAGTGGTCTTTGCAATATGGACCAGATCATCGTGGAACTTAGCTGCATCTTCAGAATTATCAACGGCTGCCCTTTCCAAGCCCGTCAAAGCTGCTTGCGAAGCGATCCTGAAACCTTCAATAATGGTTTGTGGGTGAATTTTAGACTGATCGATCAACTTTTCAGCTTCTCTGAGCAGTTCTGCACTAAGAACAGTGACACTAGTGGTACCATCACCAACTTCGTCGTCTTGCACCTTACTAATGTTCACTAGCACCTTTGCAGCAGGGTTATCCAGAGGAATAGACTTCAAGATCGTGGCACCATCGTTGGTAACCAAAGATGAGTCGCTCGATGCACTCTGCAACAGTTTATCCATTCCCTTGGGTCCTAAAGTACTCTTGACCAGGTCCCCCACCGCAATTGCGCCGACGAAGGCTGCCATACGAGCATTTTCAGCCCTCTCTTCTGTAACTTGATCCCCAAAAATCTGAACGCTCATCCTGAAGGCTCAATTACCATCCAAGTCAAGACTCAATTCGAGACAGCTCGTCTCAAATCGATAGCGTTAGTAGACTTACTCGTCTATTAGTTCCGATCAGCGCTAAGGAAAATTTTGCCACACTGTAAGCTTTAATCACTTTTAACGACATGGAAAGTTATCTAATAAACAGTTCAAACATCTTAAAGGACCGTCAAACAGCCTCATGAATGGCGATGACGTTTGAAATATTACTTGTTGAGTTCTAGAGATTTTTCACCGTTCAAATTCCGGTTTCCCTGAAGTTTGGACTTTTCTCTTCATCGATACTCGTCAAATAATTTTCTGGTGAACTAAACATAAAATTAAGAAAAAGGCAGATAGGTAAAGAGACACCTTGAACAGCGAAACTTTTGATTTGCCTATTGTTCTATTTCGTTCATTACTTACATAAGAATGGGCCTTAGGTGTCTCTGAATCAGCTCGCGAATGCGTCTCCACTGAACTTGACGGCTTTCTCGAACAGCAATGCATCATCACTCTTTATCAAATTCTGCAAGGCTAGCGTGTTTAGGACACGGGAGCATTGTTGCAGAAATTCGTGAGAGTTTGAAAACTGTTGTTCCAGGTTTGGCGTAGATTTATAAGTGCTGAACTCAGTAGCGATCAAGCTTAGTGCATCAGCCTTTGCGTTTCCATTATGCAGATACTTTTGCAGAAAGAATTGCCACATCATGGCCATGACCGTGTTTGGCGTGGTCAACTTGAAGGGCATGCTTCTGACTATCTTTTTTTGCCAAGCTTCTTCCTCGAGCGAGACTCTGTCAAACTCACCGGATGTTAATGATGAAACAATGACAGCTTCGTACATCTCATTCATGTTTTCCTTGACATAGTCCAAATGATCTCTGAAGATTAAAGTCTTCTTATCCACCGGTCCGTGATAGTTCGATGGTTTTTGCTCTATTTGATACAATGTTAATAGACGTGTCAAAAGAAGCACGTACATCGACTCCTGAGGGTAAGAACGTAGGGTTGCCTGCGACAAGGAAGATGGAGCAGAAGGTTGAGTATCCTGAGATAGTGATAGAACATCCAGCTTCAAGAATACAAGTAAAACAAGGATCTGCTCGTGGTACTTGGAATCCACAGAAATTTCGTTCAACTTCAAAAACACTGAGCCCCATGCGGTAGGCTTAAGAACATTTTTGTCTAGATCAAATTCGAAAAAATCGAGTTGGCATAAAGTTCTCAAAAGGGCTGTGGACATAAAGTCGAATGATGAAAAGAGCTTTTCCTTTGCCGAAACGGAGTTGGGAAAAATGACTTTGTCACTGACAAAATCCTTCGCAAGGTCATCTGAATCGTTGATCAGTGTAATAAAGCTCCCGATGGTGAACTGCCTTTCAATGTCGTCGGTCTTGACTACCAATCTATTCAGTTTATCAAAAATGGATGGAGTGACTCTATTAACCAGTAATGTAGCATCTTCTGGGGCAAACCATTTGACTTGCTTTATCGGCTTGATTTGATAGTATCTATTGATTGGTTGTGTTAAGAGATTAATCTCTTTGTTCTTGAAGAACTCGACAGATTTCCTGACCAGATTCCTGTATGAGTTAGTAGATCCACCGTCTAATGGAGGTTCCTCAGGATAAACTCCCGTTGTAATAGCGTCAAACAACTTGCCGGAGACAAGACCTAGTGACTTGTAAAAGTAATACTCGGAAGGAAGTTGTTGTGCGATGAAAGCATGAACATCGGAAGGTACCGGCCTTGGAGTGTGACTTGCTGTCTTAGAAGGTTTAGGAGTAGCTCTTTTGTCACCAGTAGCCGATCTTTCTCCACCGATTTCTTCACTTTGTAAGTACTCTCCGTTGTTTTCAGCCTCAATATAGAGTTCCACTTTCCCAGAATCCTTCAAAACGGGCATGTATCTCAATGCAGACACACCTTTTTGATATTTGTCCACAAATTCCAAGCTCTCATTCTTAATAGGGTTAGAAAATTGATACGCATAGAAATTAGTACCGGTTGTAACAACCATCTCTAGGGCAATCTCGAAAAGTTGTGATACGGGGTAAATCTGTAGAGGAGGTAAGGTCACTGGTTGTAAATCGTTACCAACAGCCATGGCAATATCGACAAACTCCTCGTGAGAACAATTGAAGTCTCTCAGAATACGTGTCTTGTCGATAAACCTAAACTCCTTATTGGGAAACTCCATCCCCAAGATAAACTTATCGACATCTGAAAGCATGAGACAATCGGTCGGACCATAAACTGCATCGATATAACCGCTGCTCATCAAGTATGACAATTGTGACCAGGAAGTATATGGTGCCACTTGATAGACTATGTCATTATCGATGAAATACGCGATCAGATCAGAGTAAAACCTCTTGGACTCAATTATGGTATTATATCTAAAAGGTTCCTGCGGTTGAATTGGTTGATCAATGTAAGAGGACTGATTGCTGTTCCTCAAATTATTCCACTGTGTCCAGCCTCTGTGTCTTTGAACAAAAATGCCCTCCTTGTTCGCACTGACCGCCGAGTTGGCAGAATACATAGCGGTACTGCTTGCTGTGGAGGCTTTAGACCCAGGAGAGCTCACTGCCACGGCAGCTGCTTCTGCCGAGTACCCACTGAGGAAACCCGAGTTTTCCAACTGATTACTGACCATTGATCCATTGAATATAAACACGGGGGTAATCTTGTACTCTTTGAAAATCTTCAAATCACTCTCCAAGTACATTTTCAAACTCGTGGGAAAACCACCAATGGCATCCAGATACTGTTCCCTCTTACTGGTCAACAATCTCGAGACATAATGATTTACATCGATCCCCAGTGTGGCGTTCTTCAGCGCTTCAATTGGATATGAGCCCACCAACCCTCTTTCAAAAAGGTACGATTCCAAAGATTTGATAGCCATGGTTATAGATACAAAAATGGTCGAATTTCACTCAGCACTACCCTATTGTCTTTTCTCTCAATCTCCCTCTCAATTGGCAAATAGCCCGCGATTTAGCAAAAGCAGCTAGCAAATGAGCTGTCTACTACCAACACTAGGCCCTGTGAACAACGAATCAAGCCAATTGGAAGCTCAATGAGTTGGATAACTGCTCTATTGTGAAGAATAAGCTTGTTTGACTTAGAATGATTTTCGTTAACCTGCATTTTATCACTCACACCAGCCGTGTCACGTTATATGTTAAATACCAGCCCACCTTTAACAATAAGTCCACGACATAGAGGACACATTTGAAGCTGAATAGGCGGTTTGAATCGACTTTGGAGGCAATTGCATTGGTTTCACCCATTGAAGCTGTTAAAGTGTGCGTTTTGTGAGAAGAAAGAAAGAAATCGCTGTTTGTTCGACAAAGATGAAGATACAGTTGTTCCTAGCGATTACTGCGTTGTTGCAATGGTGTTGTCAGGCATTGTCCTATAATGAGATGCTTCAAGAGTCGCAAAAGGGCTCTAGCAATGTGATTGAATTGACAGACAAAAATTTTAAGCGTATACTGGGCACCCCAAGAGATTCTTATATCGTACTGTTTCTCACAGCCTCAGCTCCTCAAGTCGGTTGCTCTATCTGTTTGGAGGCGGCTGATGAGTTCAAGATGATTGTCAACTCTTGGTTCAAAGATCATCCAGAGGCTGTTTCGACGAAGGGAAGAGAGGCAAAAAGTCTGTTTTTTGCCAAATCTGACTTGAAGGATCCTCAACATATCCCACAGATCTTCCAGTTCTACAATTTGCAGCATGTTCCTCGTCTCTTGCTATACTCACCTGGTGGCGATATCAACACCTATCAGATCATTGACCTTGCTGGGAATCCGGGGAAAGAGCGCGCCCTACAGTTGATCAATTCGATAAAAGCAGAAACCAAGATCGGCGATTTCAGCCTGCACCTTCCAACTGATTGGTCCTTGACCATTGTTGTTGCTTTCGTCACTTTCACTGCCATTTATCTCTTCAAGAAACACTCTAATCTCGTGGTTAGATTAATCAGCCTGAAACCCATTTGGGCTACTACTTGGACCTTTTTCATCATTTTGATGCTTGGTGGCTACATGTACAATAACATTAGAAATGCACAACTTGCAGGTGTTGGATCAAAGGGCGAGATTATGTATTTCCTACCGGGCCAAACGCAGAATCAATTCAAGATCGAAACTCAGGTGGTCGGCGTGGTGTATGCTTCAATAACTGCTTCTCTTTTGGTCCTAATTTTGGGGATACCAAAATTGTCCAATCATTACAAGGGCTCCTCCGGAGGTTCATTGGTAGAGGCCGCTACGAATATTCTATTTGCCGCGTTTGTGTACGCCTTCTTCGCCGCTTTAACAGCTGTCTTCAGCATCAAGCAACCAGGATATCCATTTCAATTGATGAAACTCTCCTCCATTTTTAAATGATCGCCATTAGGCTTTCAGGCTCTTCTCGTCATACTTACTTCTGTACATTTTAGTTTAAATAAAAGTGGTCAAAAAGCCCGGCCTACCAATTTTGATTGGCTAGCTTTTCACCCCTGGATTGTATATCTTTCAGCCTCTTCTGTACTTTGTCCAATCGTTTCTCCAATTCCTTGACCTTAGAGACTGACTTACTCAGTTCCGACTTATCATAAAGAACTTCATTCTCACATTTCAACAAGTTTCGATATCTGCGTAGCAAAAGTATAAGCAATGCCTGTGATTCTCGCAATTGGTTGATCGATTGATAAATGTCATCTAGATCCGTCGACAAGATAGAGTATACACACAATTCGACGGTGTGAATACCATTACCTTCGGCACTTCCAGCACTAGACTGCATCCAAATTTGGATCGCCCTTTCTCTGGGTGCTTGGTCAGTTTGGTTTGATGCCTTTTGTCTTAAAGTGTCCCTAGGCCTTCGAAAGGTAATGATCAAGATGGCCGAGCTTCGAGTGAAGTAGAGAAGTGCCGATGAGTACTGATGGAATCTACTGATACATACTGAGATTTGCCGTTAAATTAACTACATGCTTAGACCGCGCTATTGTACACACCCTGTGCCACATAGTGGTTCTTTTTATTACCAAACATGGTACGACCAAGCTTACCGATCGTTCCGAAACCGGCTCCGACCACTGTAGTTCCAACCTTCAGACCTGTACCTAGTCCTTTTTGTGCAATGTCACCAACCTTCTTCTCACTTTTTGAAACACTTAGTGTATATCTAGGAGAGAACTGGAATGATAAGTGAAGCACACCGCCGTCTCCACCATCCACTGCAACAACAGGCACATCCAGTTCAGTAACGGTCTCTGGGTCGATCTTCGAGAGCGGGACAACTGCTCTACCGATCAAATCATCTGAATTTGCAGCATCCCAATCCATAACCTTGATGCGCAAATAGTCATTGACACGGTTATGAATCACCATAGAGGCAGCTTGATCCCAAACAGGGTTCAAGGTTTTCCTCTGGTGATGGGTCTTGAAAATTGTCTCCTTACTGTCATTCAAATAGAACTTTAGGAAAGGATCTGAGTAACCATTCGAGTCTGCTGCGATCAAGTTTTCGGCACTCCTTGCAGTCACCGTCAAATCTCCCGAATTCGTAATTAAATCAGCTTGTGGCAGCTGTGAAACCGCGATTGGGAACCATGATGTCTGAATCATCAACTTAGCACTGCCTGCCCCTGATAGAGTCAGAATAGATGGCTTGAAGTAACAATTCTTGATCAACTCAATGGTTGGTATGACAACTTCACAGATACAATCCTCGGCTTTGTTGGCGTCCTTGTTCTTGGTCACTCTGAATGTAGCTACGGAATACTCAAGCTCTTTGATCATGACATCACCAGTCCACCCAGTGGAGATACTTCTTGTAGGTATCTTGGGACTCACGAAACGGGGTTCACCGTTTCCGTCAAAGAAGGCTTGGACGTAGAGACCAATTTGAGACAATTCACCATCCAAAACTGACAGAGAGAAGACACCAGCGTTATATTGCAACAGCTCGTTGAAGTCTAGCTTCATCTTGCTGCTATACATGCTTTCAATATCGTCGATATCCATTTCTTCTTGCTTGAGTTGCTCTTTTTCACTTTCAGATAGTTTCTCTGTATTCTTCTTGACCAACTTCGCTTTCTTTTCCTTCAACTGGTCGAACTCTTGTACTTCATCAAGACTTAGTACAGGCAAAGCAGGGTAGAATGAGACATAGAAGGTAACAGTACCCTTAGCACCATTTTTAGTGACAAGA
This sequence comes from Torulaspora maleeae, assembly GCA_003708055.3. Taxonomy (NCBI): domain Eukaryota; kingdom Fungi; phylum Ascomycota; class Saccharomycetes; order Saccharomycetales; family Saccharomycetaceae; genus Torulaspora; species Torulaspora maleeae. The sequence continues at coordinate 215,410 of PPNA03000009.1, read as the reverse complement.
CGCCCTGTTCTTGGCTCGTTGTCGACCTTCTCGATATACCTATCGTCAGGGCCCTTTTGGAACATGTTGTCAAGCTTAATATCAAATAATCCCACAGAACGATCCTTTTTGACAGTCTCGACATCCATGACCTCAATCGACAATTTTTGGTTGGTAGAGGTAATAGCGACGTAGATTGCTTGATTCCAAACTGGGTTCAAGGTTTGGGTCTGTGCATCTGTTCTCGCTCTTGGAATTCCGTTCACTAGTATTCTTGCATAAGGATCGATCTTGCCCACTTTTTCCAAGTTCTTCAAGTTTTCAGCCTTGTTAACAAGAATTCTGACAACACCAACCGGTGGGGTGTATCCAATAGCATTTGTTCCGACATCAAGCTCGACAGGCTTCCAAACAGCTCCAACCTTTAGTTCGCCCTTCTTATCCTTCAGTGGAATGGCTTTTCTGTCAATCTGTGTCCTGTCGATCAAATCGTTGAGAGATTGCACAGTAGTTGAGATAACTTCTCCCTTCCCATTCTTCAAAACCAGTCTACACCTGGCCTTACGACGGTCAGGGATGACTGCTTCATACTCTTGATTCCACTGCAAGCCGTCTTTTCCAGTCACCTTTTGGGTGGTCAAAACCAATTTGGCGTTCATATACAACTCAACATAGGCAGTAACCTTTTCATTGACGCCACCCAACCCAATAGCTTCCTCAATAGTAATCTTTGTAATACCTGTGTTGAATTCTGGCTGCTCTTCAACAGTTCCATCTGGCAATAGCTTAGGTTCGATAGTAGGGAAAAATCGCAGATCGAAGGCGAGAGTTCCAATCGGCTTGGAGTTTCTCAAAAAGTTGGCCTTGAGGTTTTTTTGATGACTTTTATCGTGCAGGGATGTTAAGTTGTATTCGATCCTACCCATCACCTTATCCTTCATCTTTTCCCGCTTATCTAGGATAGTAATTGTGAAAGGATCAGTGAACGCGCTCAACAGGATATACAAGCTTTCATCCCAAACTGGATTCAATGAATCTCTAACAGTCCGGGTCTTAGCAACGACCTTACCACCGACTTCAAATAACAAGTAAGGATCGATAGATTTTGCAAGTAACCCTGTGGAACGACTCAGGCCCGTCACGTTCTTGACAGTAATCTCTAAGACACCGACTGCCACAGCAGATCCCGAGAGAAGTTGTGGAATATTCAATTGGAAAGAGAATGGTGGTAGAAGCATGGGTCCAGCGTAGAGTTGCGCCAATTTTCTGATAGCTGGAAACAAACCTGGGAGAGACATGATTTCCCAGTTGAACACGAAATCTCCAAGAGGACGAGCAATGAAATCAATTTCAGGCACTTCTAGGAGTTGAATGTTGACGGTCTCAACGTGAGGAAATGGAGTCATCAATTTGAAACGGATTCTTGCATTGGCCTTCAAAGAGAAGTTGGAAACATTAACAGGAATAGTGAGGCCGAAAAGCTTAGCCTTCACAACAACTTTCTGGTTGACATAGTTTCTTAGCTGCTTCGCATTCATATCACAAACGACATGGGGTGTGAAAGAAACACCCCAATCCATGACGACGATGTCAGATTCTGTGTTTTGAAACGTCTTTACAGTATCAATTCTGGGTGGTTTCACCCCCAGAGTAAATTGATCGATCCATAGCGCCTTGACGAACGCAGGAATCGAAGGATTAGTGGCCAGGACTTCGTTAACTTGTTGCACTACCATTTGAGAAACGGTAGGCTCCAGTCTGGGCCAATATTTGTCCAAAAACGTGTTTAACCACTCCAAAGTCTCGTAATCATCTTCGATCTTTTGAACCGTCAGTTCCTTTTGCAACAGATCTCTAATCTTGGACCTGTATTTGATTGACGACGTTCTGTACAGGAGGGCAGTGACCAAACCAATGAAAAAGACCGGAGCAAACGAAAACCCAAAGTAACCAACTGCAAAAGACAGAACTCCCGCAATGATAATTAGAGCCAATTGATGATACCAGTCGCCATAGAACTTGTCAGGCAGCACATTATTCAAAAAAGTGTCTTTACTCAAATCGATCAGTTGATCGGCCTCGGTAAGGGAATCACCTTCTTGCCACCCACCAATCTGCTTCCACCCAATATACGATGGATTGACTGCCTTTCTTGTCGTCTCACCGCTACCAAAGTGTGTCGCCTTCTCTTCAGAGATGTCCTTACTAGCTTGGTGTTCTTTGTCACCCTGCAAATTGGCAGGTGCAAGCTTGTCAAAACCATCCTGAGTGGCCGTTTGGTCCTTCTTGGGCTCTTCAATCACCTCACCTCCAGTTATGTGACCCGACATTGGGAGCAATTCTTGCTGAGCAAAACAAAGAGTTCTTACAAATTACTGCTACCGAGTCCTCCTCTACCTCACTCAAAGTGGATCAGACTGCTTCAAAGTTAGCGGGTCGAGATGCTTAGTTTGTAATGTGTCACTGCAATGGCTAGTTCTATTTTTTTCATTATTTTTCATGATTTGAAGGGGTCGTCCCTTTCCTGCAGAGAAGTTTGTCGAGAATTAGGCCGGAACATGAAACTACATAAATACTTGAAAAATCAAGAAAAATCGCTGGCATCAAGCCTATCAGTCCTCTTCATCGTGGAATGATTCGTCTGAAGCGCCATCGTCGTTAGCTTCTACGAAACTGTCGTCTGACAGTTCAATGGCTTCGCTTGCAGAGACCCGAGGTTGACGTCTGGCCCTTGAAGCTCTTGGTGTTCTCTTGATGGGTATCACATCTTCTTCAGAGTCAGAAGGTACGTCATCACTCTCGTCTGATATTTGGAAAGTCTTGCGTGGCTTACGTTTGGGAATAGGCGATTTGACTTTTTCTGGCTCTTCGCCGGACTTGGGTGTGTCGCTACCAAGATCGAAATTATCGCTCAACTCTCTGAACTTCGACGAAAATGCGCTGATCTGGCTGCCTTGACTCTTTGGTTCAGCTTTCACAATTGAATCAAAAATGGTCGTTGGCTCACTCTTTGTTTCGTCATTCTTCTCTTCCTTGACCACGCTGGGCCCTGGGGTCGAAGCTGCAGATTTACGCTCAGTTTTTATCTTGGCAGCCTGTTTGGTCTTTTGTAGCAGTTTTGGTTCCAGCAGAATTTTTTCGAAGTCTGGATCTGTCTTGACCTTGGTGTTGGCAGCCTTTTTGGTCTTTTTGGTTTTCTTCGCCGGGTTGTAGTCGTCGTCGTCCTTGGCAGCATTCCTCTTCCGCTTGCCCTTCGACTTACCGCCGGCTAGGGGCACATCACCGCGACGCATTTCTTCGTCGAGGGCTAAGAAATCGTTGTAGGCGGCCGCGAAATCATCTAGGTCATGTTCCCATAGCTGTTGGGCGGAAAGCTTTAACAGTAACTCCAGCTCTACCTCTTTTTCCTGCTTTTGCTTCAGAAGCTTCTCATATCTTTCTTTTGTTAGAGACCATATTCTCATCCCAAGTAAGTATTCGTAGGAGCCATACTCTTCTTCTGGGCCATTGATAATTTCGTTCTTACCAGTCTCATCTTCCTCATCTTCAGCTTCCTCTTCCCCATCTTCGATCAATTCATCGTCAGCAATCTCTTTGATCTGCTCGTCTGGTTTCCCATAAGATGGCTTCCCTTCTTTGTTGATTCTGGGAAAACCTAGCGACTCTAACTCCGACACGATCCGCTTCTGTGGCTTGTTTGTGACAGTCAGCTCCTTTTCAATTATCATTTTTATGAATCTGACTTGATGTGAAAGCTTCTCGACCTCCCACTGAAGTCTATTAGCCATGTAGTCCTTACGCTTTTGGTAATATTCTACCCTGATGTGGTAGAACTCCTCCAAAATTTCAGGGACACTTTCGTATCTCTTAATTTTATTCTCTGGACTGAATGCCACCATATTGTTGAGACTTATCGATGAGGTTAATTTAAACCTCTCATAAAAGCCTATCTTTCTCGTTTTATCCATTTCTTCTGGTGTAAGCTCGATAATGAATTTAATTGTATCCCCGTGCTGCTCTTCCATATCTTTAATCCAGGCTTTGGTTTTCTGATTTCCACTCAACCCTAGTAATAGGTACTCTTTGATGGTCGAAGTCCAGGTTCTAGCCGGCAGTTCTGTTATCTGTAATGTTGTTTCTCCAATTTGCTCGATTTTTCCATACATACGGTACCTTTGAGAATCAAGTTTTTCCAGCGTTCCTCCCCACCCTTTGAACCATGGATGCATCTCCTCGGTAGGCTCTTTGTTCATCAAATGTTTCAAATTTCTCACGATGTCTAGCGGATTGAACGGAGGAATGCTAGTGCTCCAGCCCGTACCAATACCTTCAGCACCATTCACAAGCACCATTGGTATGATTGGAAGGTACCATACAGGCTCGACGGTCGCCTCATCCTCCTGGATATAGTTATACAATGGATCGTCCGAAGGGTTGAAGATCTTTTTGGTTATTTTGCTCAACTCAGTGTACAGATATCTTGCTGCTGCCGCATCTTTACCACCGGTGGCTCTGGTACCGAAAGCACCATTAGGTTTAAGCACGTTGATATTGTTGGAGCCCACAAAATTCTGGGCCAGACCGATGATTGTTTGTGCTAGGGCTGTCTCACCGTGATGATATGATGTTTTTTCAGCAACGTAAGCGGCAAGCCGAGCCACCTTGACGTCTGTCTGCATCTTATGCCTGAAGCACCCAAAAAGTACCTTCCTTTGACCGGGTTTAAATCCATCCAAGACATTTGGAATTGATCTTATGTTATCAGCTAGTGAAAATAGAATCAGTTCTTTATTGATAAAATCACTTATAGGAATTTCAGTCAAAGCTGGATCCAGAACGGTACCCGGTTCATATTGCCTTAGCCATTCCTTACGATCATCTGCTTTCTTCTTGGCAAAAGCCAGCTCTATTAGTTCTTTGTCCCCGGATTCGAGAGCGTGGAATTTCTTGAGGTGTCGATCCAAATCTGAAAAATAAGCACGAACCTCCTGAGCAGAGGAAGTACCCAAACCCTTGTAGTATTTCTGCTTCCAGGTGTATCTATGGGACTCTTCTGTTCTCCATTTTTCATAATCTGGCATGTTGTAAAATGATATAACTTCTTTACGCGGCCTTGTAATTGTAACTTTCACGATAGGTGTGATAAATTCGACTAGAAAACCCGGAATGTCTAGAAGTCCTGGGAATGAGCTGTCCAAAAAATTAATGATTAAACCCTTGATATGCGAACCGTCATGATCCTGATCGGTCATTATCATCAAGTGACCATATCTCAAAGAGCTGGTATTCTCATACTTTTTCCTATGTTGAAGACCCATGATCTTCTTGATTGCTTGAATCTCCGCATTCTTCTGGATCTGGTCCGCTGTTGCCTCTCGAACATTTAACATTTTCCCCCTCAATGGGTAGCACCCATAATAGTCTCTACCGACAACCGAAAGGCCCGCCACGGCTAATGACAAAGCAGAGTCACCTTCGGTCAAAACAAGAGTACACTTGTGACCTTCCTTTGTGCCTGCCCTATTTGCGTCTTCTAGCTTCGGATAATCAGTAATTCGGTTTTTTCTAGTTCCGTCAGATTTCTTCAGGGCATTGTTCTCATTCTCTGTGGCAATTTCCAATATTCTAGCTTGCAAGCCAGTCTTCATAATTTTTTTCACGTAGTCATCAGATATTTCGCAGCGAGAACCAAAGTCCCTTACTCTAGTGGTCAATTGTTCTTTAGTTTGAGAGGTAAATGCAGGATTTTCAATGAGGCAGTTAACAAAGAGGAAGATATGATTCTTTATTTGAAATGGCTTGACTGTTCTCTTCTGTTTCTTGAGCACTTCTGAGACCTTCTTGATTATTTGATCAGTGATATAATTAATGTGAGTACCACCAGAAGTGGTCGCAATAGAGTTGACAAAAGATATTTGCTGGAAGGATATGTCAGACACTGAGAAAGCTACTTCCCAACAATTGTTGATCCTTTCATAAAGAATTGTTGGCATTTTCATCTGCTCATCAACTGGCTCATTTGCACGGGCTAGCCGCTTCTTTTCCAGGGATTTCACGTAAAGCTCCACATAGTTCTTGAAATTCCTGATCTTTAACGATTTGCCATTCAAATACACGCTGATATCGCGAACAGAGCCGTTGATGTCATAAACACGACGACGTAACACACCCACTATATCGTCATCCAGTTTTTCCATACCAAATCTCTTCAGATCGGGTCGGAAAGACACCTTGGTGTAGGAAGGTCCTTTCTTGTATGAGGTTATCTTGGGAGGATGACAAACGCTCATGTTGTTTTCCCATTTCTGAAGATATTTCTTGCCACACGAAGGATCTGCGGTTTCAATTACAAACTCAGTGGAAAAAATGTTACACAACTTGGCACCATAACCATTTCTTCCACCAGTGACTTTTTTTTCATCATCGTCATAGTTTGAGGACGTTAACAGATGACCAAAGATTAATTCCGGAATGTAAATTTTCTCCTTGTCATGAATTTCAATGGGAATACCCTTACCATCGTTTTTGACCTCGATGAAATTCTCTTCCTGTTGAACGTTGACTTCAATCTTCTTCATCGAGGGGTCTCTGACCTTGTTATCTGCAGCATTCACCAAAATTTCATCAAATATCTTGTACAAACCGGGTACAATCTGTACGGTCTTTTCAATCATCTGGTCAGTCTCTTCATCGTGGATCCATTGCTGTTGCTCTTGAGATTCAACCGATCCAATATACGTGTCCGGTCTCTTCAGAATATGTTCCAACTGAGAGATTTTCTGATACCTCTCAGAGGCTGACTTCGCCTCAACCGTCATCAGATATTTCGATACCTTTCACAGCTTCTGGAGCCTCTGGACCCTCTGGAGTAGACCTGTTAGTGATATTTACGTGTTTCAAAGTGTCTAAAAATCATTGATCGCATCGCGCCCTGTTTGTTTACCTCTGGGACGTCGAAGAACATCTAACAAAAAAAAGCGAGTTCAGTGGCAGACTAAGAGACAGGCTTGAGGCTTTCAGCTCTCTTCCCAGTGAAATAAGCTCGTGTCTAAGTACTATCGGATGACCGTCATCTTTGTCAGGCTCTGTTAGTAGGTTCCAAAACCCTCTGCGGACACACCGTTTAGTTTCATTAGACATGTCTGGACAAGAATATAAAGCTGCTATGCTTTCACAGTCCTCCTTTGGCTAATAAGCCATCACCTCATCAGGAACTTATAAGAGGGCGATACTTAAAGATAGTGAAATGGTACACAACTTGAACGTAATTCCTCACAGATTAAGAGACTCCGTGGCCAAGCTGGTTAAGGCGTGCGACTGTTAATCGCAAGATCGTGAGTTCAATCCTCACCGGGGTCGTTTATTTTTTGTTCCTTTCAAGATGTCCTCTTGCTCAGAAGAACAATAGACAATAGCGCCACTACAACGTCACACAGTGCATTCATTGGGCATGACAGGAGTACTGAGGGTATTTATAAAAATTATTAATTCCTAGCTGAAAGTCCAATGCTGTATTCAGTCTTCTATATATCTAAGCGATCACGCAGCACTGTCGACCGGGCTCTTTGTTGACCAACAGACTTGTCCTTGTTGCAAGCTCGAAGACGTCATCGACTCCCTCTCCTGTGAGAGCACTACATTCCAAATATCTCTTGGCACCAATCTGCTTAGCCACCTGTTGAGCGTCTTCCGGAAGGACGAAGTTTTTCGCTGGGGACACGGAGGGGTTCCTCAGGTCTTTCTTGAGTCCCACAAGTATGATGGGGGCGTCGGGGCAATATCGTAGCGCCTCTTCTGCCCATTTGGTTCTTGCATTTATAAGAGACTCAGGGTCGTCCACAGCGAATCCTATCAGTATTATGTCAGCTTTCGAGTATGAGAAAGGCCGCAACCTTTCGTATTCTTCCTGACCAGCTGTGTCCCATAATGTCAATGACACTTTGATGCCATCAACTCGACAATCGGTGACGTAATTCTCGAAAACCGTTGGGTGGTATCCTTCGGGAAATTTGCCCAAAGTGAAGACGTACAGAAGGGACGTTTTACCACAAGCACCGTCGCCGATTATCACCAGTTTCCTCCTCACTGAGTTCTCTGACATCTTTGTCAGCCCCTCTATTCCTAACTAGTTTGAGATTTTCACTCTTGGGAACTCTCTCGTCTATAAGCAAAAGTCACAGAGTTCTGTCGATCGAGGCCAATGGCTGCTAAAACCTTCGTATCGGCAGTATCGAATGTAGCAGATCTTGGCAACTGATGGTCCCTGAACGGGGGAAAACCGCATACTACTCGCGTCATTATGCCACATAACTATGAACGACGCGATCAAGTACTTTGAGCTCTATGGTAGTAGACCGCTTCTAGTGGAGTTGGACAGGCTTTTGACTGCCCATCTCTGTCTGGAACGCTGGTTCCCTAGTCTGCAACCCATGGTGTTAAGATTTTTCTTCACCGTATCACAGCTTCCGATATACAGCAGAATAGTCTCTTCTACGTAAAGTGTGCCATAATCCCTGTTTACGTGACAATGTTTTCCTACATGAGAGGAAAGTGAGGATTGGTACCAATTGCACTACTTCCCGACCTCCATTACTAACTTTCAACGCTCTGGCAAATTTATTGAGGTTACCATGCGCTGTGGAACCGTGGCAGTTTGATATCCTTTCCTGTAAGTGAAAAAGCAACCTGTTCTTCCAGCTCCCCCCCCCCCCCTGTACTCAATCTTAGCTACGAATCGGTCATAATGCAGACTACACAAGCCATGGCCCTAGGTATGCGAAGGAGGAGTTGCAAGGCTGTTGATAGGCTCTCAATAACGCTACAAACTGTTCTGAAGGACTATCTAGTGCTGTGGTTTTACTCAGTGTCTTGCTTCATCCTTTTCATCTTCATCATGTCATTTCGTCGATGCCGATTGTTCTGAGTCGCTGCATGGAAAGAACTCCAATTTGCGGCATCCCTGCAGGGCTACCGCTGCAGGAAAAAGCGAATCGACCGAAACGGGAAATAGAAACTTCTGTTCTTCGCAGCTAAAGAAACCGGTATCTTCTTGGCGAAATAGAAAGTCAAGACTAGGATGGCTACCGCCTACTTCGGTCATGCTGTCTATAACCTTGAAGGCTGCTTAGCAGTAAAGCATCAGGATTATGCTGTTGACTTGCAAATACATATCTTTCGTAACTATCTAAATGGGCACGCGGATGTGAAGCCGGAGTATTCATCCCCATATATTACCTGTCAGAGAACGACCAGCTCGCTGTGTTGCACCAAAGTATTGATGATTGAAACTAGGTATGCTCTTAGCTGCGATGTTTGAAGGATGATCGGCGAGGGAAGATTGAATCGGATTTACGGCCCCATTGAAAAAATTGCCATTTAGAACGTCTCTGGACGGTTTCCTTGATTGCTGGCTGCTTAGATCATTTCGTGGGCCTGCCATCCTTGCATGTGTTATCGAACCTGCAGCGTCAGTCAGGACTTCGCAACCGTAGGGACGATGCATGTTGACCAAATAGCCAATAAGCGAGGGATAACTCAAAGTAGGGCTCAATCCGTTCTGATGGATCATGTTGGTGGGGACAAACTCTTTCGTGCCTGGTGGACACGATGACAGGTATGCTCTGTAAATGTTGTCCATAATGACGCTGTCGTCGACAGTGCTGCCATTATTGATAAACTGGCTCTCGGCCTTTGCGTTTGTCATCGCCAAACTTGGGGATTCACTTGTTTCAGGCAAGAAGGATACACCTGAGGGGATGGAGTTGCCCCAAATACCTGCCGAAAACTTGTGAGAAGAATTCGTATTATTAGTAGCCAAGTTACTAGCCAAATTGTTAGTCTTCACGTTGTTGCTTGAAATCAAATTCTCATTGTCGTTATCCCAGATAGAGCTATGGTGTTGAATGCCTCCTATGACAGGTGTATTAGACACAGAAGGGCGATTTGGGCCAAGATGCATATCATTTACCTGTCCGTGAGTAATACCAGTTGCAACATCTCTTCGCGGTCCCCAAACGGCATCGTGACCGAAAACATCTCCGCGTGTGTTAGAAGAAGCGTCCTCTAGCCCTGCAGATGAAAGCATACTAGCTATGTTGTTCATTTCCTTGGCCAGATACTCTTCGTCAGCCGGTTGTGTACTATTCATACCGAATGAAGATGCCGAGTGCTGACGCTGTTCTCTGGAACTATCTACTGGGGTATTCTGGAAGCTTTTCAACATACTGGAATTGCTTCCAAAAGAGTTCCAGGATGACAAACCAAACTGTTGACCACCAAGGCCAGTCGAAACTGAATTTTGAGAGCTAGAAGCTGGAGGCATCATACAGGGTACGTTATTGAAAGACAAGGCTTCGCCAGATGGTTGTAAAAAATTGGATGATGGAAACATTTGAACGTTATTTGACATCAAAGGTTGAACAGCATCTCGCGAAATATTGCTACTCATATCCAGCAATTTATGCATACCTGCAGCATTAGGCTCAGGCTTTGATGCTGTAGCCGAGCTGACCATGTTCAAAATGTCATCGTTGATACTCGATTTGTGAGCAGAAGCTAGATGGTCAGTGTTACCATAGGGAATGTTTGGTGACATGCTGGTGTATTGAAGCGGAGTGAAACTGGAAGTATTTTGCTCGGATGCCTTTGGAGGATGTTCCAAGAAAACGCCTTGCGACGCGTTCTGATCCTTGATTCTGTTCAGCTCAGTTACTCTCAATCGTTCTTCTTCATTTTGTTTAACCAATTGCTGGGCCCTCAATTCCTCCTTCAATCGTCTTTCTTCATCCCGACGTTTTTTCTCCTCGTCCTTCAATCTTTTCTCTTCCTCCCGCTTCCGCTTCTGCTCTTCCTTTAGTTTCCTGTGACGATCCTGTTCCTCTTCCCGACGGCGCTGCTCTTCCAATTTACGTCTTCGTTCTTCATCTTTCCTACGTTTCGCCTCTTCAACCTTTTGTCTCTGTGCCTCTCTCCTTTGCTTCTCTCGTTCCTCAGCTTCCTTCTTCATTAATTCAGCCTCTTCCTCCTTCCTTCGCTTCTCTTCCTCTCTGGCCAATTGTTGGGCTTTCTTTTTCTCCTTCTCTTTTTCTCTCTTCTTAAGCTTCTTCTCTTCCTTTGCTTTCTTCTTTACCTCTTCAGCTTCCAGCTCCTGTAGTAGTTTCAATCTGTTATTTTCCGCCTGTTTCTCGTGGTAAGACTCCATGATTCTGCCTTGGAGAAGCTTTGTAATAGCTATTTGGATCAATTTACGACCTTCCTCTAGGCGATCGGTTTCATCCAGACTACTGTCATACTTGTCGTTTTCGTCATCGTATTCCTCCTCATGATCGTGGTCGTGATGAGAATGATAATGATTATGATGGTGCTCTTGATTGTCACTTATCAGACCGTTCTTGTGCTCGTAATATTCATGCTGGTCATCCCGGTGAGAAGCGTGCGTACATACATGATGATCCGCATCATTTTCAGAGATCAGATCTTCTCCATCCTCATCGGTGTGTGCGTTCAACCCCTGTTCAACACCAACTGCATCTTCTTCATCGTCATCTCCATCGTAATCGGAAAAATCATCATAGGATTCTTCAAAGTCATCATCTTCATACTCGTCCTTCTCACCTTCACTGTCTGCGAGATCTACATCGTAATCTTCACTGATTTCATCGTGTCCAGGCATTTCAATTGGCGAGACTGTCGTTACAGCCGCTGCTGCCAATGAAGCTCCAATAGCTGCAGTGCTATACTGGTCATCAAACTTCTCTCTGAAGGACTGCATTATCATGTCACCAAATCTTTTGCGGTCCTCACCGAACATGAACCTTGTAAAAAGTTCCCTCTCTAACTGCGAAACTTCCTTGAACTCCTTTCTCGCTGCATCGTAGGAGTTTGTCATTCTGTCTGCAACATGGCGCTGTAGATTGGCATACTCTTCCGAGCTTAGGGGTTGTCCATTATGCAGCATTGTAGTGAACTCCTTGGCACCTCCGAGATTTTGCAACGTGGCTGGTGTAACGTCAGGCTGGCCGCTGAGGCTGGGCGGTAGGCCTGTCGAGGGCTCTACCTGATCTTTTGGAGCTGGCTGTTGTTTCTGCGCTACAAAGTTCTCAATAGCTTTCACAAAGCCCTGACCGTTATTGTTCATCAAGTCATCCGTCAGAGCCCTCATATCTGGATATTTCATCATGCGACTCACGTATTCTTGAGCTATCTTGGGGTGTGACGAGACAAAAGTCTTGGCAAATTTCAAGTATTTGGCTTGCAGCATTTCGTTATCTGTTGCGTTTTCTCGCTCACCTTCAACAAGCCTTTCATCCATGTAGTGTTCATCTTCTGACGGAGATCGTACGACGTTTTTCTCTTCTGCTTGCTCCTCCGCACTGGTGGACCCTTCACCATTTGTCGCCGTTTCTTCGTGTGTAGAGTGCAATTGCTGCTGCTTGTTTTGCTTGAAATGGAGCACCTCTTCCTTCAAAGAGTCCACCGCATTAGATGATAGAAAATACTTGACCACGTCGTCTTTCACATTCTCCGATTCATCCGAGTCCTGTCTCACCGTGCTATCAGCATCCAAGGGTAAAGCATCTCGCTGCTGTTGTGTCCTGGATGTTTGCAATTCCTTTATGATGCTGAGATGAAACTTGACCGGGTTGATCTCAGGGTCTCGTTCTCTATCAATCTCATAAAGTGTGTTGTATATGCGTTCCATTTCCTGGTCCATAGCCATGTGCCGGCGTCCACATACCGAGCAATTACAATTGTGGCTATTCTGGTAGTTGCGAATGATATCAAATACTTCATTTTTCTCAATCCTGAGTATGCTCTTCTTCTCTTCCGGATTCAGAGACTCCCAATGTGAATCCAGAGTAAACGCCATCGGCGATTGCGCCGCTCCCGAGCTCTGGTCTACCTCGTCAGACTCTTCTTCGTTTGTCAGGGACTCCACAATAACATCTCCATTAGGTGCTCTTTTTATTATCCTGGAGCTTGGGTACTCCTCCGTTCCATGATACAGCTTCGCCTGCACGCCAGAAGAACCACCTTTCTTCGAGTGCTGTTTCGCCTTGCTCTTCTTCTTCCCTTTCTTCGAGTTTGGTGGCATCGTTACAACTATCTCCAGACCCTGCTAGACTTCTTCCTTTGACGCTCTTCCAGTCGTCCACAAACGCTGCTAGGAATACTCTTCACGATAATTTCGGCTGCCTGTCCACCACACAACCAAGTACTGTGAATAACTGCCAAAAATTGAAGCTTTGACCTGTTCTTATGACGGTTTACGCTATACCTGAAGTTTGAAGAAAGATTTCTAGTAGCTTTGAAACAGCTTCAAAGATCGAGAAATTTTTCTTGCTCAACAACCTTCAATGAAAAGACTACAAGACCAAGTCTAAGAGATGGGCAAACTAATAGAAACGTTCACTCTTGGAACAGTAGGCTGAATGTAGCACAGTAGTTTCACCAGCTGAGTTTTTTCCCCGTCGCTGGAGGTGCCAGCAGTGGTTCAAGCAGCCCATCGTACTGCGAGAACATGAACTCGGTTCTGGGGGTTTACGGCTCGCAAGACAGTGGAATGCTGCCCGCGATGGAGCTGGTTTCCAGCTTGGGCAATTTCTGGGGTAGCAGTAGTTTAAAGTCCCCTTGCGACGTGCTGTATTATTGAGAAAACTAGCTGCTGCAAGATTGGTGAAAATTGTCAAGAAAGGCAAGGCATCATGTCGTCAGAATCTGCTTCTCTTCCTATGTTCCAGGATCAGTGCCTGGCTGGTCATGGGGAACCTACACTGGCTTTAACACCTCCTTCTCCACGCCAAATTCTGAAGATAGCTTCTAACTTGAAATATCTGCTGGACAAGGTGATCCCTACGGTCTACGAGGTGCAGGAAGTGACGTGTCCGCATTCGAGGATCATCAATCAGGATGTCATTGAGCTGGTTAGAGAGGCCTGTGGTGGGGATCCCAACGATAAGAAGAGTCAGCAGAAGTATCGGTCTGTGTTGCTCTTTGCCTTGTTGAAGGTTTCGTCGTGGTACCTGGACTTGGCCAGCGAAGAGCTGCACAGTGCTTCTTTGTACCAATTGAGATCCATCGCCGCTCAGCATCTCTGCAGAGTCATCATTGAGCAAGAGGAAAGCGTTGATCTGCAGTTCCTCTTTATGGAGATGTTACTGAGAAGGTATGTGATCAATGAAAATGATGAGGATAGCGAACCTGCGAGTGTTCTGGAGCTAGCTGCAGACATGCACTCTACCACAGTGATTGGTTCTAGTGGTTTCCAACGCTGTTTGAAATGGTTGTGGAGAGGCTGGATTATACAATCTAAGGAGGATGCTACGATCTTTGTCAAGGACGATACTATTGCATCAGGTTCGTTCAAGGCTCATTTTGATCCGGAGAGGATCAAGACCCCAATGTATCAGAATCTTCTTCAGATTATGTTTTCATTCTTGTTCCTGTTTCTGTACACAGCAGTGGTTAACGATAAAGATTCAGTTAAAGTCGCCAATTTGGATGCTAAAGAAATTGTCTTCTATCTCTTCACGCTAGGATATGTTATTGACGAAGCCGTGAAGTTGTACTATATCGGTACAGCCTATTTCTCCTTCTGGAATGCATTCAATGACACACTATACACTATCATTGGATTCTCGATGATATTTCGGCTGATCAGCGTCTGCCCAATCAAGACAGACAATCCTCCAGAGTATTGGGATATGATATCGTACAGGATTCTTTCATGTGCGGCGCCATTTGTCTGGTCTAGACTCTTACTTTTCCTGGAGTCTGTGCAATTTGTGGGATTAATGTTGATCATTATTAAGCACATGATGGCAGAGTCTTTGGTATTTTTCGTCCTTTTGTTCTTGATGATGATCGGTTTCTTGCAGGGATTCGTCGGTCTTGACTCATCGGATGGGAATAACGACATCACAAAGCCTATCTTGACCAATCTAGTCATCACAGTGCTCGGTGATGGGAGTTTCAAAACATTTCAAGATTTTGCTCCGCCATACGCTGCCATCTTATACTATGGGTACCGATTCATTGTCACAGTCATTTTGTTGAACATCTTGATTGCTCTGTACGCCAATGCATACCAGCAGGTGGTTGATAATGCTGGAGACGAGTACATGGCCTTGATGTGCCAAAAGACCTTAAGGTTCATTCGTGCTCCCGACGAGGAAGTTTATGTACCACCTTTGAACATACTCGAAGTGTTCGTACATCCAGTATTGAGAATGTTACCTACTAAAACTGCCAAGAAATGGAATCATAACATCATGACCATCTTGTACTGTCCTGTTCTGTTTATTGTCGCTGTGAAGGAGGTTCGCATAGCAAGACGTATCCAGTACAATCGGATGAGACACTTACACGATGACGCTAACGAAAGTGATCAAGCATGGGACCTCACTGATGGATTTGTGGATACTAGTAATGATCTGTTCTTCCAGAGTACTAACTCCGGCATTAATGCCACTCGTAAGAAGAACAATGAGTCTTTGAAGAAACAACGTGAGGCTGAAAGCGCGGATCCTCATTTCACTGTGTCTAAAGATTGGTACAAAAAGGTCAAGAAATCTGTGCAGCCTGTTCGTGAAGGTTTCCAGACAGGTATTGGATGGGAGACGTACAAGCTGTACAGCGAAGTGCAACAAAGATACGAAAAGTCCGAGCAAAAGATTGAAGAGTTAACCAATACAATTGGTCAACTGGTGGACTCACTCAAGGAGTTGAAAATAGAGAAACAAAACTAAGAGTTTACCTATACGACATGGACCTGATTTGGATCCTATCTCTTCAAACCTCATTCTGTGACGTACATATAGGTTTTTATATTCTAGAGATTGTCGAATACTACTCTGCAATGACATGTTCCCATATCAGTCTGTTAAAGCAGAAGTTATAGACTTTTTGCATTACTCTTCTCATTAGAAAGTGCAACTGCCTATATATTTGCTACGTAATCTTCTGAAAGGCTAGGGACGTCATGCCTCAGAGTTAATGAACCTGACAACTTCCCTCAAAAGCCTCGTTCATCCAAGAGTTGCTAAATGACTGCCTAATCTTCAATATATCGTGTTCCTTGTAAACCCCAAAGTAAATCAACAATTGCAACCAGCAGCCTTTACTGGTCCATCTACTGAAGATGTCAAATCTATCCTTTGATCATCCGCAATTCTTAGCCCATTCGACTGATTAGCTGCTTCTTCGGCCTTTTTCAAAGGTATCTTCTCACCGATGGCAAGGAAGACCTCATTAACATTCTCACCAGTCTTTGCACTAGTCTCGAAGTAAAGAAGTGATTCTTCCTCGGCTAGTCTTTCCGCTTCTTCGCGAGCCACTTTTCTTTCCTCTCCAGTCTCCAAAACATCGATCTTGTTACCCACTAGAGCAATGATGATACCCTTACTGGCCTGCTCGTGCAATTCTCGAACCCAATGACGTGCTTTGATGAATGACTGTGGTTTAGTAACGTCGTAGACGACTAGTGCTGCTTGAGCATTCCTGTAGTACATAGGGGCCAACGATGCAAATCTTTCCTGTCCTGCAGTATCCCATATCTCGAACTTGACCGTCTCTTCACCGATGTTAACTCGTTGAGTTAGGAATGCTGCTCCGATGGTGGGTTCCTTATTCTCGGTGAAATCATTGGACACAAATCTCAGAACAATGGACGATTTACCAACAGCTGCTTCACCCAGCAGTACAAGCTTGATCGAAATCACAGATGAGTTCATCGTTGCTTTGACCGTTTCCAACTTGCCTGATAAGATAGATCTACAGGACTGGCTGGGGGTTCTCTTAAATCAGCCTTTCGTGAGCTGCTGCGTACAACATGATATTGATGGTGATATACAGTTCGAATGAATAAATACTGGTTGATTGATACTCAAAGTTTGGGCTTCGGCTGGGTGGTGGCCTCCAAATTGGCCTCTATGGAGCCGCCGCTATGTTGGGTCTCGTCTGCGGAGTCCCCGAAGAAGACGACTGTGACGGTAAGATCATCTCTGTACTTCCGGCTCATTGGGGATGGGATACTGACTAACGTCGAGACATACTCCTTGCTACCTCCTGCGCTCAAAGCGTTTCTTATCAGGTGGGTGGCCGCATTTTTGTCCTCCATCAGGTAGCCCTCGGAGGTTTCCTTGGTGCTCTTGTACCTAAATGCCGGCCGTAGAAATTCTTTGTCCTTGGAGATATCAGTTACGAGAGGCAGCTTGGTCTCTGAAGTTGTCCCGAGCGGTTTGCCATTGTGTTGCATCCATCTTATCACGAGACCCGCGATCTCTTCATTGCTTAACAGCTCGAAGAGTCCATCAGATCCGAGGACCATGAATCTGGTACTGGGATCTATCTTGGTCGTCGTTATCTCTGGTTTTGCTGTCACATAGGGTGGTGTTAGGAAATTTCTTGGCTTCGATCTGAAATAGATCCGTAGGTGATCGGGCAAATTTGCTAGCGATTGACCGTCAACCTCGCCGACCTTGTACCGACAGTCTCCGAAGGCTCTTGAAGGTTGCAAAGAGCCTAAAACCCTTCCATTGCGGACGACGTTGGGTTCCCCGGGGTGTTCAGAGCGAATTCTCTCGACTTCATCAGGGTTGTCACCAGTCTGGTCTGTTGACAGGGATTTGACAACCCATTGTCCCTCTTTATCCACGCTGGCAATCAAGGCTCTAGAGTCACCGCTTACAGCGACTTTGACCGTAGAGTCAAATGAGTTGTATGCTGTTAGAAGGGCGCATGAACCGGAAATTGCGGGCAAACATCCCACCATGTTATCCTTGGTGGGCTCACGAAGCAGCTTCCCTAGAGATCCATAGACAATATCGTTGTCTAACTGCTCAAAGGTCTGACTGATTGCTTCGTCCATCTTTGCCGACGAAGCTAATGCGTTAGAACCTTCCTGATAAAACTGACCCAATTTCCGAGCCACGTAGGGAACCAAATCTTGAGAAAGCTTAGTAGATGTGAAAGAGCCACTGTGACCATCAAAGATACCAAAAAAGTAGAGCTCTTCCTGCCGGTCTGTTTCTCCGGGAATTGGCACGGTGATCACCTGTTCGACATGGCTATCCTCGATTGGATGATTAGAAGGCAATTGCGAGACATCGTACCGCACAATGCCTTTCCCGCGATTTACTATGAAACTCTTTTGGCGATCCTGCAGCTTCGAGTTGATCTGCTGCTCGGTCAACAGCACAATTGAATCACCACCGCCGCGACGCTCGTTGCCAGCCGATGACTTTTCCTCATCTATAGCAGCTGCTTGCTGCACCAATTTCTGACCGTTGGTCCCACTAGAGTACTGCCGTAGACCCTTAACTGTGTCCAAGGATACCACCCTCTTACTGGAGAAGTAGGAGTAAGTTAAAATCAGAACTCCCCCACCTAACAGCGCAAAATTCAGGTCCCGGCCCTGGGGAAAAGCGCTTGCCTTGTTCACCGAGCTGCCAGATGCTCTAGAATCTCTACCTCCAGAGAAATAGGTTCTATAGATTAGCCTTTCGAAATTCTTCTTCGACAGGCATTTCAGCAAAGTCCTAGAAGTGCGTCTCAAGGGAGCAGACCGCACAATAAGCGACATCGATATTCACTGTACCGAACTTAGCACGTTTCAAAAGCAGTGCGAGCATAATTGAACCTCTTTGTTTCTTCCTGTTGACTTATGCTTGACCTGCTTCCCAGAGGTTCGTTGGTCCCGGCGCCCCACAGAAACAGAGAAGATCCTGTAGATCTGAGGGAAACAGCCAAGAGAAGCTTATCAGAGCGCTTCAGGAGTCATAAACAGGCTAACAGATAGTACCAAATGCAACCTCATCAGCTATTCAAGGTTGACACTGGTGAATTAAACATCACGTGAAATCCACATGACATCTAAAAATCTCGTATAAAGAGACAGAACACTGAAAATTTGGATAAGTTTCTCGAAGAGACTGATGAGTTCGAAAGAATTGATATAGAAGAACATCTTGGTTGTGTATTGCTAAAAGATTCTCGAGATTCGAACATCTAAATACCACCTGTTGAGTGAGTAAATTGAACAAACATGCCACCAAAAAAGAAGCAACAGCAGCCAGCTAAAAAGAAGGATAATGTCGACAAGACGTTTGGTATGAAAAATAAGAACAGATCGACCAAAGTTCAGAAATTTATCAAGCAGGTTCAGTCGCAAAGTGATCCTGGTAAGGAGGATTTGAGACGTCAGAAACTGGAAGAGAAAAAGAGGAAAGAGGCTGAAGAAGCTGAGAGAAGAGCTCTTTTCAACCCTGTTCTGGATCAAAGAGTGCGGGCAGGCGTGGATCCCAAGACTGTTTTGTGTGCAATGTTCAAGATCGGGAACTGTAACAAGGGAGCCAAGTGTAAGTTCTCTCATGACTTGAGCGTGGGTAGAAAGGTGGAAAAGAAGGATCTGTACACCGACGTGAGAGCAGAGAAAGAGCAGGATACTATGGATAGCTGGGATGAGGAGAAGTTGAGAACTGTCATTTTGTCTAAGCATGGTAATCCAAAGACCACGACAGATAAAGTGTGCAAATTTTTCATTGAAGCTGTGGAAAATGGTAAATACGGTTGGTTTTGGACTTGTCCCAACGGTGGTGATAAATGTATGTATAGACACTCTTTGCCAGAGGGATTCGTGCTGAAGACCAACGAGCAAAAGAGGTTGGAAAGAGAGGCCTTGGATAACCAACCAAAGATCACATTGGAAGAGTTTATTGAAACGGAGAGGGAGAAACTCGATAAGTCTAAATTGACTCCAATTACTGT
Organism: Torulaspora maleeae; assembly: GCA_003708055.3. Classification (NCBI taxonomy): domain Eukaryota; kingdom Fungi; phylum Ascomycota; class Saccharomycetes; order Saccharomycetales; family Saccharomycetaceae; genus Torulaspora; species Torulaspora maleeae. Next base: position 195,667 of record PPNA03000009.1, on the reverse strand, counting down.
GGAGAACTTTGCCAAATGGAAGAAAAACCATATAATCGAAAAGAATAATGCCGAAAAGAAGGAAAACAGCAAGAGAAAGCCATGTGGTCGTGAGGTCTTATTGAAACTGTTCGTCGAGAACAAAAAGTTCGATGAGAATGATCTTGCTGACGCTACTCAAGGATCTGAATGGGATCTTTCCGAGTTCACAAAGGCTCTTGAGGAGACTGAAAATATCAAGGATTACGGTGACGGTAGTAATCCAACCTTTGAAATAAACATTCAAAAGGAATCTAATACTGCATCGGCTTGAATAAAGTCATTCGCCTTTTTTGGCAACTCATTAACGTAATTCACTATGTAATTCAAACTAGCACACTTTTTTTTTGGCAGTCTCATGAGGAACTTCTTCCATGTAATCTTGCAAAGGAAGCTTAGGGTCCGTGAAAAACATCAGCCTTATGGGAACCTCTTTTTGCAAATCTTTCAACTTGAGAACACCATTGGTCACTCTGTCCCTCCAATTATCAGCTCGCTTATCGAAGAAAGAGCTGTACGTGCCATAATCATTCTGTGTTGAGGGAGTGTAATAAAACGATGCATCAGCATCAGCATCTTGGGTATTGGTATTGGTAGGCCTTGGCGGCAGAGCGGGTGGTGCTCTTGCGTTTTGATGCGATTCAAGGATATCTTTTTCTTGCTCAGGAGACAATGTAGGTTTATTGGGTGGCACTGGTGGTCTCGGCTTTCGTTCGCTACTATTCTTCCGAACCTTCTGACCATCCGCTGTCAGATATTTTTCTCTTATAATATCATTAAGTTCTTGCATAACTTCTGCCTCTCGCAAGCCCATGTCGCTCATGGAATCTTTACAACACCGAATGTAAATAGCAGTGACCTGTTTAGGATACTGAAGGCTGATGGACAGATAGGTTTCAAAATCCAACTCGCCTGAATCTCCAATCAAAACAAACTTCTTCTCTGGAAAATCGTCTAATATTTGTCTGATTGCACCGATCTTTCTATTGGAGCTAGAGGTCATGATACTCGCGAGCAAGTTTCCAGAATACTGTTTCAAAAACAAAGGACCAAGAGGAAAATGACGACTAACATATTCTTTCAGCGCCGGATATGTTTGAACCGGCGAGTTAGACACATAAAAAAAATCCGCTCCAAAAGTGTCCTTCAAACTATGGTACCATCGAGAAACGTCGTTTATTAACCATGAATCAATGTCGTTGAGAAAAACGCTTCGGAACATAGATCTTTTATCACCTGTCACTCCCGTGTGTTTAATGGTATCGTCAATATCGCTGATAACTCCATACCCGCCAGGCTCAATATAATTACAAGAATATTGCTTGGTGATGACTTTTGGGAAGTCAGTGGGAGTGTCTAGAGTAATTCTTAGCTTTGCCGGTAAAAAGTCCGAATGCACCTTTAGCAAAACGTTTCCCAGATTGTCCGTATTAGCAAACGTAGTCTCAAACTGGCTCTGTCTTTCTTGCGGGAGTAGATCTACAATTATAGGTAAATTAGGTACCTTTCGTGACATAAATCCAGCTATTCTGCTTTTCAATACTTCCAGTTCATCCGATTCGGGATTACTTCTGGTGGAAGCGTTACTTAGACTGGAAGCTGATCCAGTGGTCGCTCTACTCAGGCTTGAATGCGAGTCGTCTTGATGCAATGTATTGAATTTGAGCGCCAGCTCGTCGTCGGAATAATCTGTATTCACGGGTTTCAAGTACTGTTTGCAGAGCGAAAGAAGAAACCTATTTCTCCTGCTAGCTGGGTTTCCCGGGGAACAGACTGCCAATCTTATCGTTGTCTCACACCCGCTCTTTGACTTAGTTGTGTAGGTTGGATAAAATAAAACGTCCATGTCAAGTGGCAAATTAGAATACGGTTGATTCTCATCATTTTGACCTCTAAAAGTTTCCGATGTCCGTTGTGATAGATTCGATGCCCAACCTTGCATGTACGAGTTTTTAGTGTTTCTCATTAAGTTGAACAGTCGTTGTCTTTTGTTCAGCGCCCCAGAACCTTCAGCGCCATTGTCAACTGCTGCTGAGTTGATGTGGTGCCCATACATGTTGCCCCTGTTGAACAGCTTGAAAGGTATCCTATACCCTTTTCTCCACTTCCGGAATGATAGTTGTCTGGTTGTGACAGTGATGCTTGACTGCAATCGACTGTTAAAACGCAACAAAACGGCAGACGTCGAGAGATTCAGCTTGGACAAATAGAGTGAAGATCAATGTGGCTAAATTATGGCGTAACTCCTGAATCCACTGCAGAACGGTCTCGTTCTTACCCTGCGAACTTCAGTGCCTGTTGTGAAAGGATGTGATGCTAAGTCTTGTGCGCTAACCACATATAGACAGCAACTCCGACGATTGAGCTTGAAAGGAGAGTTGCTTCTACTGTGGATTTGGCTTCGAGGCACTACACTGACCTTTTACCTATACGCCTCGGTTATTACCCTCTTGCTGTAAGGTCTGGGTGTCAGCTCTGAAGAGTGAACCGAGCTTCAAGAATACGAACGTTTAATTGACATGGCTCAGTCGTTCGGTGGCCGGTCAAGAGGTTGTCTAAAATGGTGTTGAGGAGTACGGTAACGACTAGAGGATGGCGTGGTACGCTTCGTCTTTACTCGCTTGCAGCTAGGACGATCGAGATCAATGGTAGAAAATACGCTGCTGATGCCACTTTCACAAACGTTACACCTTCGATAGTTGAATTAACTGATCGAGCGTTGTATCTTAAGGAAGCACATCCGGTTGGAATCCTGAGAGAGGCAATTGAGAAGAAACTTAACTCTACAGACTCAGCGTTTTCGGTTTACAATCATTTCAAGCCCGTGGTTACCAAATTCGAGAATTTTGATTCATTAGGATTTCCAGAGGATCATCCAGGAAGGTCTAAATCAGATACTTATTATGTCAACGAAAACCACCTGCTGCGTACACATACTTCTGCGCATGAAATGGAGTGTTTTAGCCGAGTCAAGAATGGCGAGAGTGATAAACCGGGGTTCCTGATCTCAGCAGATGTTTACCGAAGGGATGAGATTGATAGGACTCATTATCCTGTCTTCCATCAGATGGAGGGTTGTCGTGTGTGGAAGAGAAGTGAATCTAGTGCTTCGGGGGAAGAGCCAGCCCACATTAGTCAACTTCGTGCAGACTTGGCGAAACTAGAAGAGCAATTGTCGAAACAGGCGACCAAGGTCGTAGTGGAGGATGATATCTCGCTAGATGGAAACCCAAAGCAGGAGTATATGACCGACTTAGAGGTGGATTTATGTTCAAGACATTTGAAGAGGTCCATTGAGTTGGTCATGGCGGAAGTATTCCAGAAAAAGCTCGAAAGTATGAAAAAATCCAAGGAGTCCACAGAAATTCCAACCGAGCTAAAAGTGAGATGGGTCAAAGCTTACTTTCCTTGGACAGCACCTTCCTGGGAGATCGAAGTTTGGTGGCAAGGCGATTGGTTAGAGTTATGTGGATGCGGGCTTGTCCAAGAAGAAGTATTAAGAAGAGCAGGGTTTGAGCCCGATACCACTGTTTCTTGGGCCTTTGGTCTGGGGCTGGATCGTATAGCAATGCTTTTGTTTGAGATTCCAGATATAAGACTGTTCTGGACTCTAGACAACCGTTTTCATGACCAATTTCAAAAAGAAGTCATAAATACTTTCAAACCTTACTCCAAGTACCCTGGTACTCTCAGGGACGTGGCATTCTGGCTGCCAGATGACAATAAGGTAGAAAAGATCCACGAGAACGACGTGATGGAGATTGTGCGTAATGTGGCTGGTGATCTGGTTGAGAACGTGAAATTGGTAGATCAATTCGTGCATCCCAAGACAGGTAAAACGTCTGTATGTTACAGGATAAACTATCAATCGATGGACAGGAACATTACAAATAGTGAAATCAACGTCCTCCAAGAACAGGTCCGCGATCAGTTGGCCGTGAAATACAACGTCGAGCTGAGATGAAGCTTCAAAACCTAGATGTAAATACCAACAGGACAGGTCCCTCATGTATATAGAGATAGCCTTATTTATTCATAAGTCTCTACACTAAAATGAAGCGCCAGTGTAGATCATCTTGAACTAGAGAATAAGACATCATCGAGAAGTTTGTTTGACACCTTTTTCGATCAGACCCAATCAAAGAGGTCGATTGCCAAGTTACATTCAAGTCTATTAGTATTTGAAAGCCGTGGAATATGGTCCAGGCCAAAAATTCCAAGAGGATTGCTGTACTGTACGGTTCAGAGACCGGGAATGCTGAAGATTTCGCCCATATTTTGTCTCACAAGCTACACCGGCACCATTTCGCACATACTCTGAGCACTTTAGGAGATTACAGAGCTTCTGAAATTCTTGAATGTCGACACCTTTTCATCATCTGTTCCACTACAGGCCAAGGTGAGTTACCTCGCAATGCTTTAGAAGCTACCCATGGTAGCAGCAGAAAAGACACATTTTGGTCTTTTCTCAGACGCAAAAACCTTCCTCCAGATCTGTTGAATCATGTAAAAGTCTCGTTTTTGGGTCTTGGTGATTCCTCCTACCCAAAGTTCAACTACGCAGTGAGAAAGCTTCATGAGAGAGTCGTCAACCAACTGGGTGCCAAAGAACCCTACAATAGACTAGAAGCAGACGAGCAATGCTTGACTGGAAGTAACAAAGACACTGGCGCCAGTATAGAGACTGTCTATTTCGAATTCGAGAAAAGAGCGCTACAAAATCTGCTTGAGACCTACCCTACAAGAAAGGTTGACGGGAAAATCATCAAACGTGAAGAGATGCCCTCTGAAGCTTACCTCAGGCCCGCCTCATTTTTGCTGACAGACGGCGAAGGGGATATTCAGTCGAGACCAGTAACTTTCGAAGGTGATGAGTTCGTTATGACAGGAACGGTGAAGGAAAATCAAAGAATCACACATGCGGACCACTTTCAAGATGTGAGACAGTTGATTTTCAATGGCTCTGAGACTTCAAGATATGAGCCTGGTGATACCGTGAGTATCTTTCCATGCAACACTGATGAGATTGTGGAAAGCTTTTTGGAGATTCAACCTCACTGGAAAGCAGTTGCTGAGAGACCATTGAAACTGAGTGGCGATCTTCCCTTTATGGAAGGGGGACTGGTTCAACCTGTAACTCTGAGAAATTTATTGAAATATCATTGTGACATCAATAGTGTTCCTCGAGCCAGTTTCTTTATGAAGATTTGGACTTTTGCAACTGATGTCACTCGCATGGAGCGGGGACAGGAACAATTGGAACAACAGCGAGAAAAGCTGCGTCAATTTGGCTCAGACGAAGACATGCAAGACCTGTTTGATTATTGTAACAGGCCGAGAAGATCCCTGCTGGAGGTTCTACAAGATTTCTTGTCCTTGAGACTACCTTGGGAGTTTGCTCTTGACTTTCTCCCACCTTTGAAGCCAAGATACTTTTCGATTTCTAGTGGGCCAAATTGCACGGACATCGAGTTGACCGTAGCCATCGTGAAGTACAAGACTATACTAAGAAAGATTCGCAAGGGTGTTTGTACCGATTTCATAGCAGGCTTGTCTTCTGGAGATGAGTTCCGCTTTAAGGTGCAACGTAATCACTTGTTCGAGAATCGGAAGTTACACGGTAAACCAATGATATTGGTGAGTCCTGGTGTTGGTATTGCACCAATGATGTCCCTCATAAAGTCAACTGTTTCCAAGCAACTCATGCTTTTCTTTGGGAATAGATACATGAACATGGACTTCCTCTACAGAGAGACTCTTGAAGACTGGGAAAAACAGAATAGAATATCGCTCTTCACTTGTTTTTCTAGAGATCGAGAAAACTCTCTTGAGTACAAGTATGTTCAAGATCGTCTGTGGGCTATGGGTCACACACTGACGAAGCTTATCATTGAGCATGAAGCCATAATTTATGTCTGCGGTTCATCGGGCAAAATGCCTACGCAAGTAAGAATTACAATTTTGGAGATGCTCAAGAAATGGGGCGATTTTGATGACGCTGAAGCCGCCACCAAATACTTGAAACAGTTGGAGAAGGATGACAGGTACCTACAAGAGACCTGGTAGTTTACAGGACAGCCACGGCTGGTAAAATTTCCTTCATTTAACTAGCATATATGACATCTAAACTTCAGACTGCTAATCGAAGCTCCTGAGATCTCAACTTCAGATAATAAATCTAGCATCTGGCCATTTTCATCACGACACCTCTAGTTAGTCTGCAATAATGGCTCTGCCATAAATTTACGTGCCATCGAAGCCATCAGAGACGTCTTTTCAGATTCAATAGAGAGCTCCAAAGTTGGTTGTCATCAACGCCATGAACCGGGCCAATTAGAATTCAACTTCATTTAAGCACATTTTCTGCCCAAGAAAATGCATCAAAATTATGCATTATCAACTCCTGTTTGATATATTAGTTACAATTTGTGCAGGCTCGCATTGATTCAAGCTGGACATGAAACCATTGTTGCCGTTACCTGGAACCATAAAGAGCCCTTATTGAGCTTATAAGGATTATTTCCATCTTCTGCGCGGAAGCTTTCCATTGTTGATATTCTTCCAACAAACCAATCTTTTCCTCTTGTAATTTCTTCATCATCTTTCAAGAAGTATCTAGTGTTATTTTCGAAGGCAGTAAAGGCAGCCCATGGATGAGATTTGTAAGGCTTTTTGGGCTTCTCCTTACCAGCTGAAGGCGGATGTAATGTAGTTGGCTCAAAAGGAGGCGGGGTTGAAAGGTCAACTGATGAAAACGATGAGTTTAGCGACGACACAGATGATTCGTTCGGCGACTTGTTTTCTCTTGTGGGTAAAAACAATGCAAGATCACCTATTTGGAAATTTCTCAAAGTGACTCTTTCGTTTTGATAACTGTCTAACAGCGCACGCTTCTTCTTGTTCTCCTTCGTCAATTTTTTTGCAAGAGTTTCGATGTCCTTGAACCTTCTTATGACAGCTGATTCATAGAGTTTGTTACCATATAACATCTTCAACTTGGAAACTAACATTCTGTGTTTCTCCATGTCCTCGGTTGGCTTCAGAGATTCGTGAATATCCTTGATTTCCTTGAATACCGTACTTTTAACAGCCATGTCACTCTCTGCTATTTGGATACTTTCGTCTAGAACACCTTGACTTTGTACCCTACGTAAACCCTTCACACGCCTTATAACTGCGCTATCATGGTCATCGAGGGAAAATAATAACCCAATATTTTCTAGGATAAAAACGTCGGACGCAAAAACGTCAAACATCAACGATTCAAGATTTATGTTGAAGAGTTGGAGCTCATTACAAGCTTCTGAGGCCTTATTGCTTTCGATAATTTCAGTTGATGATATTTTTGTCAACTCATCTTGGTCTCTTTGACTTTCATGGTCTTGCTCCTGCAGTTTGACCTTTAATTCTTCGTTCTCTCTCTCTAACTCACTTGCACGGGTCTGCAAATTGCTGAAATCACTTTCTAACGTGACTATTTTCCCCTTTGAGGTGGCCTTCTCCTCCTCGAGCATCTCCTCTAGGTAATTTATTCTGTCAAAGGCCTTTTTCTCTGACTCTTCAAAATGTTGAAGCTTTTCTCTCAAGGAATTAAGCTCCCTCAATACCGATGTATTTTCCTTTACGAGAGTGGATACCTGATTCTTGAACTCGTTTTGCTGCGAAACAGCTTGTTTTCGATTTTTCTCCTCATCCTCAGACAACCGTGCGAGTCCACCATTTAGATGAGTCATTGACTCTTTGAATGCCATAATCTCCACTTCTAAATCACTGATTTTTCTATTAGCGTTCGATAATAAGTTCTCTTTAAGATCTAGTGTGCTCTGAAGCTTGGTTATCTTACTTTGCAAGTCATGGTAATCATTTTCCATCTCCAATGCTTTCATGATATTCGAAGCATAGCTTGGTTCTAATAAATTCGAAGAAGTAGGTGAACCTTTTGATCCCACAGTAGTGACGCTATTGTGGAAAGGTGTAACATGAACTGGATTTAATATACCAGACGGCCAATGACCTGGGTTTGAGTACCTTGCCTCATGTAACAAAGACTCTAACTTTTTTATTCTCGCACGGTAGCCCTTGACTTGATCTTTCACGGAACTAGATAACTCTGGAGAGGTATGAGTGTGAAGCGTCGAGACTCGATAATTCTGAGCCTCCGATAAATTTCGCAAAAGAAGCTCTGGGACATCTTTGTTGACACCTGCTTGTTGGAGTTGAGAGATGTAACTATCGATTTTCCTGAGCGTTTCTCCTAAAGTTGCTTGCAACGTAGACAATTGTTCATCAGTGATTGCCTGAAGACTGATATTTTCAATAAATGTCACAACGTCGAGGTTCCCAAAGCTTGATATGTTAGAAAGGTCTCGACAAAACAATGACGCAGTGCTGCCAAAATTGTGGACCCATTCCGCCTGATGAATTCTCTCCTTCTCTTTCATCTGCTTAAAGTCTTGCCCCATAAGCTTCGTTTGTGACAGTATTTGTAAGGACCACGAGTCATGACGGTATCCCTCGATCAGAAACAGACCATATATCAGAGGGATATCCTCAACCTGGGCAAATTGCAACTCTTTCTCCTGGTACTGATTCAAATTCCTGCTACATTCGGTGAGTAAATTCCTCTTTATGCCAATTTCCTCCATTTGAACAAATGCAATCTGACCAAAGAACAGGACAGCTTTTGTCTGTAATGCGGTCTTACGTTCAAGCACGCGTTCGATTTGTGCGTACAAGGCTTGGGCAATGGTAAACAATTTGCTTGTGATCTCGTTTTTAACCTTCAGTAGGAAACTGCGTACCTCATCAAGGAATTCTTCAGAAGAACCAGATATATCCTGGTCCAAAATTTCGCGGCTCCGCATCCTTACTTCATTCACTAGTTCATCGAACTTCTCAAGCATAGTGTTCTCTAATTTATCCTTCATGCGCTCAGGATCAAAGTCCTTTTGCACCACTTGAATCTTTTCAAAAATCTGGCTTCTAAAATCTGCATTATGATCTAATTCCTTTTTCACTTTCTTTAATTTAGAATTGATCGTCCTGTCGAGCAGTTTCAGTGCCTTTTCGTTCTCCTCCAACTCTTGTAGATCAAGATATTGGTTCAAAGCTCCGTCGCTACCATGCAACTGGCTGAGGGTATTGTTGTAGCAGAGTCGCCATTGGCAATTCTGACCATTCTGCGACAACTGATTAAGGAAATCGACGTTTGAATTGTACAATTTTTCAACGTCATAGCAGTAAAGTCTAAGATACTGCTCGCATATAGCGAGACATTTCAAAATTTCCGAAGTCTGCTCGACGTACTCTTCAATCAGCACCTTAAAATAATGCACATCGATCTCCAAGGCGCTTAGCCAGCCAAGGTTGGTAGTTAGGAGACTGGTAATTACTCGACTGGTCAAATTATCTATCTTCAGATCTGCATCAGTCAGTGGAGAGCTTATCGGCTTTAACAAGGACGATTCCCTCGATGTCATCGCATTGTTCACCATATTTGTGACAAGAAGCGCAGCACGATCGGTCAGCGCAGCACGGTCATCTTCTGGGTTATCAGAGTCTTGGGTCCTTACGGGCTCATTCATTATGGAGAAAAGTCGCCTATCGTAGATGTAGAACTCTGTCTCACTAAGGGTGTTGGTCCGCAGACATTCCTTAAACGCTGAATTCTTCAATTTGTTCCCAAAGGGCAGCAAAATGAGCAGCTGCTCCTGAGGTATGTTCCATTTTTGACTGATGTATTCTCTAAATTCATCAAGGGACATGAAATACTTGACATCTGTACTTATCTTCTCGCCGGTAATGGCATTTATCAAGTAAGCGTTACCAGACATATTGAATTCCGCAACTGTGATCTATTCAGTCCTCCCAAGAGTCATGAGGGAACTTATTAGAGCGATCAAAGTAGTCCCCGAAGTGTTTGATCCAAGACGTTAGTGTGTAAAGAAGTACCTTTTTTTCGATGAGGCTGACTGATAAAAAAAAAAGCCCATAGTTACTCTTAGGCTTCAAGAATGCTGAGACATAGGGAAGCTGAACAATGGATCAATCGATTATATACGAGCCATTGGTCAAGAACCTTACGCTTTTCGAGAAACTGAAGAGACTTATCGATGCTGATCTTTCCGAGCCTTATTCTGTGTATGTCTACCGGTACTTCTTGAACCGATGGCCGGAATTGACCTTTCTAGCATTTGATCGAGATAGCGAGATGCCAAACGAGCCGATAGGGTGTGTAATCTGCAAAAGTGAACTGCATCGTGGCCGCCGAATGAGAGGATACATCGGTATGCTTGCAGTGCAAAGCGACTATCGTGGACGCGGTATTGCCAAGACTCTGGTCAAGACAGCCATTGAGAAAATGCAGCGAGACGGGTGCGATGAGATTATGCTGGAGACCGAAGTGGAAAACATAGCAGCGTTGAACCTTTACGAGGGCATGGGCTTCATCAGGATGAAGCGAATGTTCCGTTACTATTTGAATGAAGGTGATGCTTTCAAGCTGATCCTACCCTTGACCGCCAAGAGCTGCTTGAGAACGACTTTCCTCGGCGAAACAAGTGAGAACATCTTGTAAAAACCAATTAGTTTGCTTGTCAATATATAAAGGCTTATGTTGTAATCTACAGTCAATTTAGAAGTGGGGAAATCATTATTCTTCGTCATTAAATTTTGGAGCCAAGAAGAATTGCAAGTAACCACTCTTCAAGTCGAATTGGAACAGGGCAGGTGCTTCACTGGAGAGTCTAACACCGACGTTGTCTGACAGAGCGGAACCCTTGACGATATCCAACAGATACTTGGAACCAAAAGTCAGGTCTACAGGTTGATCCATCTCCAGTTTGATGCTCTCCTCTGGCTTATCCATGTTGACGAAAGGCTTCAATATGACGGAACCGGAACCGATATCGCCATCTGCGACGAATTTTATAGTCTCCTTAGTGATCATGATATTCAAAGAGTCACTCAACTGGCTCAGATCGCGCACGATCTTGGAAAACTCTGGCGATGGCATTTTCAAAGTACAGTCGTAAGCCAAATCTTCGATCTTCAAGAACTCTGCGTCGATATCCATCAGTTTCAAAGAGTACTCAGCTATACGGTCCTTCTTGGTGTCTTCGAACAGCAGCAACACGGAGTCTGGAGTGTCGTCGGCAATCAAAGTCAAAGTATCCGAGTTGTTCCCGCAACGCAGGATCTTGCTTAGAGAAGTAAGGTCGATCCCCAGAGTCACCGGATGGTCACATCTGTAGTCCTGGAACGCTTCAATGCCGATCTCCAACGAAACTAGCAACACACGCGAGTCGTCGACCGCCTGCGCGATGATACCGTCCTCTTTACACTGGAAGTTGACCAATTGGACACAGTCCTTGAAACCGTCGATGATTCTCTTAAACAGAGATGCTTCTTCAAACTTTGCCTCCAACATATCGATCGTTCTTGCTGTTCTTTCCTCTGAGTTGCCAAACCATCAACTGCCTGAACCTGCCTCTTTTTTATACCAGAGGGCAGGGCGATGCAAACCTTTACGCGTCGGCGCCGCTGACGCGTCGCAGAGCTACAAGAGAAGAGCTGGAACTGGTCTAGGAGAAGATGTGATATAGTACAAAGTTTGGCCTGCAACGACTAAGATAAGATTATACAAAAGGAGAAAAAGGAATAAAACAGTAGAAAATAGTAGTAGTAATAGAAGTAGTAGCGATCACGACAGGCAGACCACAGCACGACGCAGAGAAGACATCACACAGATCGTTCTCAGGCGCGAGTCGCGTTGTAGAGCTCCTTCTCCGACTCGTATCTCTTCTTGTCGGCCTCTGCCTTGGCCTCGTACGGGGTCTTTTCGTCTGGCGTCAGCGCCTTCCACTTCTCCCCCAGGATCCTGCCCACCTGGCCGAAGGTCACATCCGGGTTCTCCGCGCGCACGATGTCTCTGTTCTCGTTGGCGAAGAACATGTATGCGGACAGCGCTCTCTTGGGGGCGTTGGGGTCCTTCTTTCTTCTCGTGGTCCTCTTCTTGGTTTCTCTTGGAGCTGCCATCGTAACTGTTCTGATGCCAATTCGACAATAGTTAGTAAAACCGCTCCACTCGCCACACGCAGACAACAGCCAGAACGGCGGACCTGTCTTATGTATGGGGACCGCGACTCGCAAGCGGAACGCGCGCCTTGCGCGCGTCCGCGTTCTGCGGGTAACTCCCTCCACAACCAGCGGCGACGGGCTCAGCGTAGCAAGCTTGCCCTCAAGGGGGCGCCAGAGCAGTGGCAACGGCAGCGTTGCTGCCGTTGCAACAGTCGCTGCGATGCCGAAGACTCACTCTGGGGGGGGGCCGCCCGGCGGCCCCTCCAGAGCGGCAAGCGTGGCACCGAGCTGCCATGCCAGCTGCTCCACCATCGCCCGCCATCCCTGCCCCTGACACCCACAACGCCCGCCGCGTCGCCTGTCCGTGTTCCCTCTTTGTCTGCGTCGTTGTTATGTGCGTCTGCACTGTAACTTACTGAAAATCGGCTTCGTTTATTGAGCGAAAAATTGCACTGTACCGCAGCTGTTCGCTATCTATGGTGACTACCACTACTTGCTATGTGTGCTCTCTATGGGGCAGCATACGCTGAGTACGGCCACCGCGGCGGGAAAAACTTCAACAACTCTGTGTCGTGCGCGGTGACCAGATGCCGGCCGGGTGACTTGCGAACGCGCGGGTCACGTGCACGGGTCGGCGGGTATATTGAACAGGCTATGTACAGAACTAGGCTGGGCGAGGAGTCCCTAGGGAGCGAGCGGGCAGTCCCGGAGTGAGCGGCTAGTCGCGGGGCGCGGTCTTGTATTTTTCGTAGTGGGGAAGGTGCGAGTCCGGGGCGAAGCCGCGGGCCTGGACCAGCGCGCCGACAAGACGGTTGCTGTAGTGCATCTTGGCCACGCAGCGGTCGATGCAGCACATCTCGCCCTTGTTGAGGTCGCTCTCGCTGTAGATGTCGTGCGGAACGCACTTCTCGAGACACGTGCGCAGGATGTTGTTGAAGGTCACGTTCATCGCGTTGAACTGGACCTCGGCGACGTCGAGCTTGTCCTGACTGACCTCTTGGGCCGCGTACGGGTTGACGAATAGCGACATGGGACGGTTGCTGTGGTGCAGGTGGGCTGTTTGCTGGTCTGGGCAGTTTTTCATGTGTAGCGGGTGGAAAAAAAGATGGGCATCACAGAGGGCAGAGAGAGGGCGTGTGCGACTGGAGAGACAGACAGTGTAGAGAGCGGAATGCGTGTGCTGCTGACCAACGACGATGGTCCGCTGAACGACCAGTTCTCCAATTACATCAGACCGTTTGTGCAGGCGCTCAGGAGGCTGTATCCGCACTGGGAGCTGACCGTGTGTGTGCCACATGTGCAGAAATCATGGATCGGGAAGGCGCACTTGGCTGGTAGGAAGTTGTCGGCGCAGTTTCTGTACTCGAGGCTTGGATCGCAGGATAACAGCTACCTGGGACCCTTTATCCAGCCGCAGACCGCGGCCAGAGACTCGCAGCTGCCTCGATCGGTAGCCAATCCGGAGGTGACACGTGACGACATCGAATGGATACTGATCGATGGCACGCCAGCGTCGTGTGTCAACATTGGGCTGCACCACTTGTCCACGAAGCCGTTCGATCTGGTGATATCGGGTCCTAACCTTGGCCGGAACACGAGTGTTGCGTATATCACTTCGAGCGGCACTGTCGGTGCCGCCATGGAGGCGGTCATCGCCGGCGGTGTCAAGTCCGTGGCCGTGTCCTGGGCGTATTTCAACGGTGTTAAGAATGTCAGCGAGTCGCTCATGGAGATGGCTTCCCGGAGATCTTTGCAAATTATCGAGCATTTGTACGAAAATTGGGACCCAACGACTGATTTCTACAGTGTCAATGTACCGCTGGTGGACGAGTTGTCATACGAGACCAAGGCCGTATACACTTCCATCTGGGATAACAGGTGGGGTCCTATCTTTAGTGGGCCACACGTCGAACGCGGGTTGAGTAATGAGGAAATTGAAGCCGGCAGTGAGAATCAGATGATATCGTTTGATTGGTCGCCAAATTTCAAATCGCATACAAACTCCAGGCACCATACAGACAATTCTGTAACCGATAGGGACGTTGTCGAAAGCGGCATGATCAGTGTCACGGGGTTGAGGGCAACGTATCAGCATAACGGTCATTTGAATGGCCAGTTGTCCCTGAAGATGCCCGTTACGAAGGTTCCGAACGTATCGTTCGTCGTCACGATCGATCCAAGTGAGTATATCTATGAACCGCTCAGGAATGCCATTAGCAAATGGGTTCCGGGTTCTCAGATCAAGTCGGGTTTAGCCGCGCAGGGTCTCGAGAATCGACAAATTGTCCATTATGGTGACTATGAGGATCTCGATATGGACAGATTGTCTTCGGATCACACTGGTTATTTCGCCAACTCTTACATATACCGAAAAGCCCTGATCAGGAAACATTATCTGACGCAAACGATCGGTCATTTCGTTGCCAAGAACCCTCAATCGATCCTTGCAAAGTCATATCTGGAGTCATACACTATTGACCTCGATTATGCCGAATTTTTGGATGATGCCCTCGACGAGAACTGGGAGTTGAGGCAGGAATTGGAATCCGAAGAGAAATGGTGGATCGTGAAGCCTAGCATGAGTGATAAAGGACAGGGGATAAGAGTTTTCAAGACCATTGAAGATTTGCAGGCTATATTCGACTCCTTTGACGACGACGTTGATGATGAAAGAAATATCACAAACAGCAGCGGGATCGTCATCTCTCAACTGCGTCATTTTATCATACAACAATATCTGGAGAAGCCGCTTCTGCTCCGTTCCATGGACAAGAAGAAATTCCACATAAGGTGCTACATCAGTTGTAGGGGTGCGCTGAACGTGTACGTCTACGACAGGATGTTGGCACTTTTCGCACCAAATAAATTTGAAAGGCTCGATCACGATCAATATTCACCAACAAGCATCGATGATCTCGCTTGTCACTTGACTAACACATGTTTACAATCTAAAAACCCACAGAGGGATCTTTCAGTGGTCGAATTCGACAGTTTGAAGGACATAACTGATGAAAATAAGACTGCTATTAAAGATCAAATACACCAGATAGCACATGATATCTTTTTGGCTGCAATGCAGGTCAACAGTTTCAATTTCCAACCTTTGCCCAATGCTTTTGAAACTTTTGGTGTCGATTTCCTAGTCGATGAAGAGTATCAGGTCAAGCTACTGGAAGTCAATGCCTATCCCGATTTTAAACAAACAGGAGACGACTTGAAAGGATTGATCGAGGAATTGTTTGATCATACCATTGAGAAATTGGTTTTACCACTGTTGAAACCTGAGGAGACGGCGGAAGACATCAAACCTGCGAGCAACCTTGTTCAAGTCCTCGATTACTCTCCGAATGATTGGCTCTAATAATAGTTTAGCTATGTATCTGCGACTTGATCTTATTGAGTCCCTTCAATGTCATCATCAAGTAATTCCTCCGTTCCTCGAGCACCCCCCATAGACATATTTGTCGTAGCACTTATGAGACCGCGCTTCACTACTCGTAGAGCATTCGGTACTGTAACATCGTCCTCTGAACAACCTGTATATTCGCGACTCCAAGAGAGTATGCGCTCTCTAACTCTGTTGGCTTTGACAAGCGCAGACATGATCTTTGTCAAGTTCCGTATAAATTCCTGGTTCCTCTGCAGGGCGATTTGAGCCATTTGCCTTGTAGTCTCTACTTCTTCTGCTAATTCGGGACTGTGAGCACTGGGTAAAAGGCTGAGCAGCGCTTCTGATCCACCGATGTGGGGAAGCGCAAAGAATGGATCATGATCTGCGCTTTCATCGTTTTTCACCAGAAGTTTTTCCTTCTGTTGATCTTCTTCTTCGTTCTCTTCACCATCGGCATTGTCCTCTTCTGGGAGCTCTAGTTTATGATCATAGACTGGTAGATCAAGTACACCCTCAAGGAGCGGCTCTGGATGGTCCCCAAGAAACACTTCGAGTAGCTTGGCATACCTCATAACAGAATTCTGCTCCTTCTCAATCATTAAACTTGTCTGAAGGGACAGATCACGTAATGTACCACTCTCAAAAGTGCGTCTAATCGCATCATGTTTTGTCAAGTCTGCAAGCGATGATATTGGTGTCAAAACCTTTTTGAAATCCACCAATTTCGACAAATCTACTTCCTCATCGTAACTGCCAATCGCTGACTTCAACGTTTTCCTTCTCTTCAACAGGCTATGTTCAGACCCATTATAATACACGAGTTCCTCATTCAATGGTTTGGAACTATTCATAATCTGACGAGTCACTAACTCAGATCTTTGCAACAGTTTATTCCCTCTATTTGAAGTCACTCCAGCTGCATTAAGGTAAACCTGGGACCCATCGACAGATTTCTTGAGCACTGGATAGTTACCACTCTTCTCCTTGATCACATGCCTGCAGAAGGCCTTTATATATTCCGACTCATCTTCTGGGTTCAGAGAATCGGTTGATGCCATCTGAAATCGTCTGCTGCCTCTGATCCGATGCTGTTGTCGGTTGGTCAATTGCACTTCTCTTCGTTAACTTTATGATACCCTAAGAATTTCAACCTACGAAGCACATGACCTTGCCAAGAAAGAACCTCGAGATATAAAAGGACCCTTCAAGATCGCCTTTCAAAGATCGTCGAGATCAATTGCGTTGCTAAGAACTTAATTCATCCAAATGAGCTGGTTGGGATTTTTGAAATGGGTTGTGGCGCTGTACCTGTTGTCATCTTACAAGTCGTTACCGGGTGCATACTTCGTTAGATTCTACGCAACGATCATCCCTACTATCGTTGCACCATGTATCACCGGTATGAATACCAAAAACTTGAAGAAATTGGCCAGTAGTAAGAACGCCTGCTTTGGTGTTTACACTGATTCCACGTACGCTTCCCCATTTGAGTGCGACTTCTACCTCCACAAGAGCAACAGCACTTACTTCGAAGAGTTGGACATCAACAGAAGTGGACTGATGACTAGGGTCTTCCAAAAACTATTCTTGAAGTCGAAGCATTGGCCCTATATCCCTGTGGCTAATGTCTTCACCAACTTTTTGAAGGAAATCAAGCCTTTTGAAAAATACGACGTTAGTTCTCGTATACTCTGCTGGGATGAGAAGTGGATCTATGTGATTAGTAGATTCACCAAGAAAAACGGTAAAATTCTCTGCTCTATTTCTTTGACCAAGTATGTTTTGAAGGACAACAGAAAGACTATTCCTCCCAAGGAAGCCTTGGAATTCTGCGGTTTGTACAATGAAGAAGTTGCAAAGACTGCAGCAGAGAACATGAAACTGCTTACCGAACAATCTGGATTCCACGAGACAAGACAATTGGAGGCATTTAATGAGAATTGTCTGCAGCTTTGAGCGAGATCTTGATAGACGTCACACTGGCAGGGCGCTGACACAAAATAGAATAAGTAAAAAATATAAATGAAGTAACAGATAAAGAAGAGCGCTTAGAATCTATATAATTGGATTCTCAGGGCTCATTTTTGAGATAATAACAGTATCACTCGTATATTCGATGAGCATGCCTAATGTTTTGAATAATAATGATGATAAAGCAAATCGGCAACAGAAGGTATCGAAGCAGGATTGGAGATATTACAGATACAAGCCGTCGTCGGATAGAATTAAATACTTACTGAGTACACAGATGGATAAACCAAGAACACAGAAGGAATCGGTTCCAAGAACTATATTTGAAGCGGCCAAGTTTTCGCTTCCCAGCCGATATGAAGTCATTCAGGTTTTGGGCAAGGGATCTTACGGGACTGTTTGTTCCGTTAACGATAGAGTTAATCCCGAAAATGTTTATCCTATTGCCGTAAAGAAGATAACTAACATCTTTTACCGAGAAATTCTACTTAAAAGAGCCATTAGAGAATTGAAATTTATGACATTTTTTAAAGGTCATAAAAATATTGTGAGTCTCATAGACCTTGAAATTGTCTCTGAAAAGCCTTACGATGGGCTGTATTGCTATCAAGAATTAATCGATTACGACTTGGCAAAAGTAATCCATTCATCAGTGCAACTGTCGGAATTTCATATCAAACATCTTTTCTACCAAATTTTATGTGGATTGAAATACATTCATAGCGCCGAGGTCATCCATCGAGATTTAAAGCCTGGGAACATCCTTTGCACTTTGAATGGCTGCTTAAAAATATGCGATTTTGGGCTCGCAAGAGGTCTGGCGCCCCAGTTCTTCAGTAGCAGAGATAATTACAATGACATTACCAATTATGTGGCTACTAGATGGTATAGAGCTCCGGAATTAATTTTATCAGATAAGACTTACGATAAGTCCATCGATATGTGGTCTACCGGGTGCATTCTAGGGGAGTTCTACGGCAGAAAGCCTCTTTTCATGGGCAAAGACTCCATTCACCAAATTCATGAGATAATAAAGGTTTTGGGTGGACCTCCGAAGGAAGTTCTTCTCGAGTATGGTTCGCTGAAAGCCTGGAATACATGCAACAATTCGAGCGCCTTCACCGCAGGTGCCGCTGCGTGGAAGGACGTCTATCCGTCAGCGACATTGGAAGCCACGGACTTGATCGAGAAATTATTGAAATGGAGCTCTAAGGAGAGGCCAACCATCGAGCAAGCTCTCGAGCACCCATTTTTGAGCGCTGTAAGAAATCTTGACGATGAGCCCGTGTGCCCTTGGGGTGCTTTCGACTTTTCTTACGAGTATCAATTGTACTCCATGCCAAGATTGAGAGAATTTCTGATAAATGAGGTCTCGATGTTTAGAGAGGAGAGAGCTAAATGTAGATCATCGAAGAAAGATTTTCCTCAGAACATTAAGATCGTTGAAGAACCACGGCGTTAGCCTTCCCCCTCCGATTCCTTGAACTCTCTCATAATATTCCTGAATTCAACTTCAATAAGAATATCAATGCTTCAATCGAAATATGTTGTATAGACGTTTAGTTTTGTTCGTTTGTCATGGCGTTTGCTAGGCTTTCCCAGCGACCCTGAAAATTCAAGGTACTCAACCTTGATCTTGACCGTAAATCAACCAGGACAGAGACAACTCGAGTCGCCACAATGGGTGCTCAACTATCTTTGTCGGCCCAAACATCACCGTCCATTGCCATTTTCTCGTACATTGATGTGTTGAATGAGGTTCATTATCTTTCACAATTGAACTCGTCGAGATTCCTGAAGACTTGTAGGGCGCTGGATCCTAATGGCAAGATCATCATTAAGGTATTCATAAAACCCAACGAGGGGTATGATTTGAAGGAGATAAAGAAGTTGATAGAAGCAGAATCCCACTCGCTGGCCCCGCTGCCCACGGCGCTGAATTATAGTAAGGTCGTTGAGTCCAATAGGGCAGGATACCTGATACGACAGCATTTGATGAGTAATCTATATGACAGACTTAGCTATAGACCATATCTATCCAATATCGAGATGAAGTTTATGGCATTCCAACTTTTGCAAGCACTCAACGACGTTCACGATTTGAATATTACTCACGGTGACATCAAAACAGAAAATATACTAGTTACGAGCTGGAACTGGCTTGTACTCACTGATTTCTCCGCCAAAATCAAGCCCACTTATCTACCAGAAGATAATCCTGGAGAGTTTTCGTTCTACTTTGACACTTCTAACAGAAGGACCTGCTATCTGGCTCCAGAGAGATTCAACACTAAGCTTCACGAAAAGACAAAGGATGCAACAGGAAGTATTACAAAAGAGATGGATATTTTCAGCCTGGGGTGTTGCGTAGCGGAAATGTATATTGAGGGAAGACCACTCTTCAACCTCTCGCAGCTGTTTAAGTATAAGAATAACGAATATGATGTTATGGGCTTCCTCAGAGAAGAGATTGAAAGTGAACCATTGAGAAATTTGATATGTGACATGGTCCGACAAAACCCCAAGAAGAGGTTGTCATGTAGAAAGCTACTCGACAAGTATCGTGGTTCATTTTTTCCAGAACATTTTTATACCTACAGTTATGAGTTTTTCAGAACTATAGCCACAATGAGGACCAACGTGCCAATAATGGATGTGACATACGCACACACGACTTTAGAGGATCAAATCCATGTTGCTGATAACTGTTGTAACAAAATGTACGCTGACCTTGCTAAGATTTGCCAAGAATTAGGCTATCCCTTGAAGATTGAAAGGATCGCTGATAAGAACGCAAAATTGAAGAAGGGTGATAAAATAACATCGTCTTACCTCGAAATACCTTGTCTAGGGCAAATAGAGCTGCAAAAGTTTGGATCTCAGGAAGCGAAAGATGAATCAGCACTACTTTTCATATCTTTCCTATCGCATAACGTAAGAAATCTCACTTCGAGCAATACGAAACTCCGATGCTTAGAGATGTTGGTGTTATTCTCACAATATATTTCCGATGAAAACAAGATTGATCGAGTCGTACCATACCTAGTCGCATGCTTTGAAGACGATTTTCCCAATGTACAGGCCACCGCCATTCAGGCCTTGGCACAGGTGTTAAGCATGGTTGAGAAGCTGAGTCCAATTAACGAAAATGTCTTTATGGACTATCTGCTACCACGGATAAGAAAACTACTTTTTCAAAGCAAACAGAACCCTTATGTTCGTGCAGCTATTGCTAACTGTCTAGGTGATTTTGTTCCCACGGCCTGCAGATTCCAAGAGCTTTTACACGCTTTTAACACGTTCAAACTGGCGGAAGCCGCGGAGACTGGTAATTTGGAAGTCTCCATAAAACAAAATAGAAAATTGATACAACAAGTTGAAGAGTTGACTGTGGCTTTACTGACGGATAATGAGGCCTCAGTAAAAATTGCTTTACTAAACAATATTTTGTCTTTATGCAAGTTTTTCGGCCGTGAGAAGACCAATGATGTCGTTTTAAGTCATCTCATCACTTATCTGAATGATAAGGATGCATCTCTCCGCATCAAACTGATTCAAACAATCTCTGGTATTGCAGTCCTTTTAGGGCCGATAACCTTAGAACAATATATCCTACCATTATTGATGCAGACTATCGGGGATTCAGAAGAGCTTGTTGTCGTAAGCGTGCTACAAAGTTTGAAGAACCTATGTCAGACGGGTTTGGTACACAAGAGGTTTTTTTATGATATCTGCATGTCGATCAGCTCTCTTTTACTACATCCCAATGTTTGGATAAGGCAAGTTTGTTTGCTACTCATCGTTGAAATTGCCGCCAAGCTCTCAAAGGCGGAGGTTTACTGTGTCTTGTATCCCATTGTGAAGCCTTTTTTTGAGTTTGACGTTGAATTTACACATGATCTCATCCTTTCAAGTTGCAAGCAACCTGTTTCACGAACAGTCTACAATCTCCTTTGCACATGGTCTCTAAGAGCATCAAAATCTTTGTTCTGGCAACAGGTGCCCAGTAAGCATGTAGATGCCTTTGGAAATAATGATATTTCTTTCATAACGAAAGAGTTTTCGAAGAAAAATTATGGCTTTGGTGGAGTCAAAACTTCCAAAAGTGTGGTTTTGTCTTTTGACAACGAGGAAATTCCTCTCACCACGGAAGACAAGAACTGGACTGATAAATTTAAAGCTGTTGGTTTGCCAGAGGCAGACTTGTGGAAAATAGCGGCTCTTCGTGGTTACGTGTTGCGAACTGCAAAATTGATATCGAGAAAGGACGATATCTCAAAAGGTGTAGAACTTAACACTTCCAAGCATAATAACCAGTCTGAGAGGAGTCTCTCGCACGTCATGCCCAAGAATGTGTTCTTTGACATTGAGTTCACTGATGATGTCGATAGAACTCACAAGCCGATGCCTGAGGATGGAAAAGCCAAAAGAAAGCGGAGTGATCAAGTTACTTCGAGTAACTTACCCAGTGTAAGAGATTTGGATGGCTCTCTTTTGTTTGCTTCTAAGGCAGCTGCTACCACAACATCAAATCTGGAAAACGTTTATGTTCAGTTAGACTTTTTACATCAACCAAGAGGTTCATCGGACGAAACACAGACAGAAGAGAACAGTGAAGCCAAGTTCTTCATACGCAGCAGCTATGAAGGGGACGTAAACACAATCAAGACATTCTTGCACGGAATAAAGATCATCCCTCCAATGCGAGAGTATAAGGAGTTTGGAGCTACCCTGAGTGTTTCCCAAAGTAGCAAGACTTTAAACAAGCTGAATGGAACCTTGTTAACGAGTTTGACAGAGAATGAACCCAACCCGATCTCTGCACTAACAGTGTCCGGCGGGCCAGTAATTTACATGATCAGCGGGTCTGTGCAAGGGCAAATTAAGCTTTGGAATCTGGCTGATGTGGCCTCTGGAGAAATTTTCGCATCTTCTTTGAACTATGACTTTGCTTCTACGATAACAGGTGTCACAATGCTGGAGAGGTACGACTCTTTTGGTGTTTCAACAAAAGATGGAAACATCAGCGTCATACGGGCACTATACCAATCAATTGAAAGCAGTCTGATTTTTACAAGCCTTCAGCGCATAAGGAAGGTCAAAATCAAGCAGCACTCGGCAGGAGAGGTTTATGCTATCAGCCTCAAAAATGTTGCCACAGAAAATACCTGTCTCCTGGTTGCACTGACGAACACATCTCAAATTCTAGTATTCGATGTTAGGACGATGGAATGCGTTCATGAGATAGACAATCCTGCTAGTCACGGCGCCATTTCGAGTTTCTCTGTTGATGAGGAAGGGTCTGTCCTGATAGTTGGAACGACGAAAGGTATCATAGATGTGTGGGATATGCGTTTCCAGATTTTGATTAGCAGCTGGTGGTTTGGAGATCACACTCCAATTACACACCTTGAAAAAGTCGAGGCACTGGGCAAGAATTTCATTGCAGTTGCAGGAGGTTACTCTAAGGCTATCATCACTATTTGGAACTACTGCAAAATGAGGTGCCATCAAGCTCTCATAAACTCTGATGAACAACCGTCCATCGAGAATTTCCTACCCAAGAGAAAATCGTTTGAGGAGTTGTATTTTTCCGATACCAACGCTTCACAAAGAGTGACATCCATCCATGTTACAGGCTCAAAAATCATGCTTTCAACTGAGCTAGCCGATGATATATTTGTGATGGATGTAAAAAATTTGACCAGCTCTACAGCTTTGTCAAAGCCCAAAAGCTTGGGGGTGGTGCCAATTCAGGTAACTGCAAACCTGACCTACCTCTTAATAAGAAAAACCACACAAGCCTCAGAGGACAGGCAAGCCACATATTTCAATGATAATACCAACGGCATCGCATCAGCCAATTTGGAAGGCAGGTCCTTACTTATAACTGCTGATAACTCTGGGATTATTAACGTGTTTAATTAGTGACATTTAGATAACAGTCGTGATACATGATTCCTCTTGTATATAGCGTAGTTTATCATAATTTGGCACTGAGTGATACAGGGTAGATGAAGTTGAGGGTTTGGCACATCTCACCGATTTCAATTCAACGCTACGATGAATTACCTGAAGCCTGTTCAGGGCCGGAGGCGAGGCCTCTCGGTAAACAGCATTTCTCATGCTCAGCAGCGAGCCATGAATGATTCGCTCGATAACTTACAGGGCGACCTGTCTAATGTTGAGACTCAATGGAACCGTGTTTTGGATGAACGATCAAACCCTTTAGAGTTGGCACTCTCGTTCTTAGATGACACGTCCGTGGGCTTGGGACACAGATATCATGATTTCAAACAGTTGAAAACGCGAATAGGGTTCGATTTGCAAGAAGCAGTCAATGAACATTTCCAAGTC
Source organism: Torulaspora maleeae (assembly GCA_003708055.3). NCBI lineage: Eukaryota > Fungi > Ascomycota > Saccharomycetes > Saccharomycetales > Saccharomycetaceae > Torulaspora > Torulaspora maleeae. Next base: position 171,852 of record PPNA03000009.1, on the reverse strand, counting down.
CTCAATAGTAATGTGGCTTCCTATAGTATAGCAGTGGAGTCCATTACGTCTGCTCAGGATAATATTAAACGGTTGAAGAGCCAGGTGGGCGATTCGATCAGCAATATTACAGTTCACAAAGGTTCCTTGAAGGAGCTTAATGACAATGCTAAGAAGCAAAATGATATGATCGATATTTTGTCCTCCATCGAGTACTTAGTTCAACTACCGGAGAAAATTGAGGATGCGATTAGAAGCCAGGATTATAGGGAAGCTCAGTCGTTACTTGCTCACGGATTTCTGTCTGCATCAAGTCATGATCTGTGGAACCTCAGTTCGCTTCAAGTCTTAAAACAACAGCTTGACCTACAAGAGCACGTTCTGTTCAATAACCTGGTGGAAGAGATACACGATATAATCTACTCCAAGAAAGGGCCTTTTTCATCTAGTCAGAACATCTTAAAGGACATAGGGCTGAATCAAGGTGGATTTACAAGCTTGGAAAACTATCTTTATAACATCGCCAATGTTGATCTTCTTAGAGATTCCGCCACAATGAACAAGCAGTTGTCCGAGTTTTTGCATAATATCAGAACACCCTCCTTCTCGTTGAAAGCAGTACCTTCCAAGTCCGAATCAGGAAGTGAATTTGAGCGTCTTCTGTTTCTTTTGTCGATAGTCAATGACATTAACAAACTACCAACGGCTCTGAGTATCCTGACCAACAGAGCGAGGGAAGAGCTGCACGGTATTGTTCTTAAGTGTACGGAGGAAGTCCGTGCAAGTCATCCATCGCTTTTAAAGATAGCTATGAGCCCAAATGTTGATGATGATTTGGGGATGTCAGTGAAGGATGTTTTGTCAGTTACCATAAAAAAGTGCTTTTGGAAGATTTTCATGAGGTTCCTAGTCGCAGCACAAGGGCACCGTGTGGTCTTCGAATCTGTCAGAATGATTCTGCCCTCACAAGCAGTTAGCCTGTACAAGTTTGATCTAATTTGGTCAAAGACATTGAACGAGATAGAAACTTTACTGCTTAAGTATTTGGATAATCCCCAGGTCACATCAGTTCAGGGTTCAAAAAGTCGTACTTTGAACGCAGCCGCTAAACCTAGTAGATCGAATGCTCCGCTCTTCACCTTGCAACAAAACATCGAGGATAGTACAGCAGCAAAAGAACATGCAAATGAGTTAAAAGCGCTACTCAAAGACTTGTTTCCAGGTATTACAATCTCTGCTAGCACCGAATTGGAATCCATTTACGTTGAAGAGGAATCATTTGAGCAAGAAGAGCCTCTGATCCTTCCCACCATATTCAATGTCAAGATTTTGCTTGAACCATTCTTATTTTTCTGCCAGGCCACCTCTGATCTGATGCCTGTAGGACTCGACAGCAATTTTGTTCCTTCGATGACTTTTTTGACCACATTTATGAGCAACCAGTTTTTTCCTAAACTCGACAAAACGTTAGCATACCTCTTTGAACTCAGGGTCGAATCAAACCATCCTTATGCGTTGGAAAGTATAGAGGGGAACAAGTACATTTTTAAAGCTGCATCAGATTTCAGGGTTCTTTTGAAAAAACTTCTGTTTATCATGAACACCACCCATAGATATAGAAGCAGAATCTTTGATGCTCTTTCAGAGCTTTTGAACAAATTTTACACATATCATTTGAACCTCTTTGAGAGCCTTTTCGGCACATCGATTTCCAATCTCCATAAAAGGATAATATCAGTCTGGCTTACTGATAATGATATAATAAAACATGAGAGGGAGTTTTTAACCGGTGGAAATGGAAATTCAGACGACGAGGCCATTCTCATGATACGCCACTGTTCAGGGTACCCAAGCAAGGACACTGCTCTAAACAAAGACGATATGCTGAACACGGTGACAGTGAATGCAGTTATCAACTTCTTGGGAACGATAAGCTGGATACTGACGTGGCTTCCGGCCCTGAAGAAGGCAATACGAGTCAAGGAGGATTCCTCAAATATAAAAAATGTTGAAGTGCTGAAGAGTGAATGGTGCTTCTTTGAATCAAATGACTTATCAACGATCGATAAGCTGGGCAATCTCAGACTTTCTATGGACCCTCAAGCAACTGCCAAGTTTGACACTGTCGTCGATGGTTTCTACTCCTTGCAATCTAACCTACTCTCGGCAATCCGGTTCGATACGAGGGCAAGGTGCCTCTATTACATAGGCATGATGTTCCACAGTCCAGTCATTTGGAGTTCCGATGTTGGAAGTAATGAGCTGGACGAACATATCTCGGCCTTGATAACGGACCTTGAGACCATTGAAAACAGAGTGCGTCAACAGCTGTTTGAGGGTGATACGGATAAAGCTTTCACAGGTATTGATTCGGTCATCAACGAGGCATTTATGGCGGGTTTGCGGTCGATACCAGTCATCAACAGAAATGGTGTGAAAAGGATGCTCAAAAATGCAAAGGTTTTGCAGAATGCTTGCCAGAATCTTGTTTCTGATCCCTCGATCATTGACCTTGGCAGATCCATGCAGCTCTATTCCCTGTGCGGCTCCAACGAATCACAACTGTTCCAGCAAGTTGAAGAAGGGAAATTGGACTTTTTGTCGAAGGATGATCTTAAAAACGTCCTTAGATTGCAGTTCAGTGAAGAGATTCAACGTCAAACGAAGAGAAACAGCGCTAATCCTAGCCGGATAAACTCAATGCCGCTCAACAAGAGGTTCAGTGACTCGGTGAAACGGCTAGATTTGTTACAGCACCATCACTGAGCAATTGCATACGAGCAGTTCCTTTCTGTCAAAATGCATCGCGATTTAGAAAGCTTCCAAGAAGCATACGAGATCTCAACTTGGAATGTGTAGCCATTATAGATTTGTACCTTCAGTAAGAACTTTCACTTAGCGTCGCTGACGCGGCGGCGCTGGTAGGCGGCGCTGGTAGGCGAGACAAGAAGGTCGTTATTCGCCAGCAAAACATCGCTTGCTTCAAGGGTACCAAAGGGTCTTACGATGCGATGGGCCATGTCATAGAGCTTCTGGATGACAACACTGGTGACGAAGCAAGTTTAGCTGGCTTGCCTACGCAGTCAAAACCTGAGGTTTATGTCTTGCTAAGCGATGAGGGCACTCCGAAGGGTCAAACTAGAGCATTCCCTTCATCACCAAGAGAAATCGAGGTGATTCCGGACACTAGTATCCGAACTTCGAAGGATTCAATTGAAATTAGTGCACCTTTCTGTCAGGATCTATCTACAACTGCAAGAGATGATGATACTTTCAATGGTGATGACACGGGACTTCAACCGAGAAGTGGCAAGCGAATACTAGAGGATATACTCAATGAAGGTTCATCTATCCGCCACTCGAATACGGAGGAACTTATTGGATCAAATCATGTTGAGGGTCGAAAAAGGCTTAAAACACTGGCAGGAAGTACAGATCTGCAAATGAACGTGAGTGCTGGAAGACAAGACGTGGGGAACAGCTCCAGTGATATTGTTCAGCTCAAGACCGCAGACCGTTCCGATGCATGTACCGATATCTTGGAAAGGTATCCGGTCTCCTCTCCGTCGGCTGAAAGAGTCCTCTCAAGAGGCCAAAATGGAGACCAGTCCCGTCATCTATTTGTTCAAACCAGTGACTGGTCTTTGCAGCCTGAAGGAGGCGATGACAAGGAAGTTTTGAGTCAAGGCTCAAGCCATAAAGGAAATTTGGACATGGGGGCCTTACCCTTGCCCTCGAGTTATAAGTCAAAGGCCATTCCGCCACTGCCCCTCATCCCGCTCGATTTGAAGAACCATGATAAAACTGGTATTTCATATAAAGAGTCTACAGTTGTGGAGGGCGGTGATCGTAAGGGGATTTCAAGTGATTGCAGGCAATCAGAGATCCTGGGGATCAATTTTGAAAAATATCCACAAACTAGAGATGTATCTGTTGCATCGGGTCCTTCAGACCATTCCGCAGGGACACTACGTGAGACAGTCGAAGCTACAGACGAGAAACGACCCACTGATTGCTCGCAAGCTAGAGAATTTTCCAAGCTACAGCCGTTCATAGTCCATAGCAGATGCTACAGCGATGAGGAGTCACAAAGACTAGTACAGAATTGGTTAGAGACTAACAAGCGTGCTTTCAAAGAAAGTAATCAGATATACAGGAGTAATGAAAAGGCCCGGTCTTGCATAACAGTGACAATGGCAAACCGATTGATCAAAATCTTCAACAAATTTGCCAGCAAGTTCGAGAAAGGAATTCAGCCAGCCATTTTGCAAGCTAGCGCTGATGAAGAGTTACCCAGAATTGGCTTCTTGAGAACAGTTGACAGTGAGTACGACTTCAATCACGACATCTTCTTTCCTTGTCAGAAAACGGCGGTTGAAGAAGCTGTTTCAATACTTTATTATGAGGCCCAGGATTTTTTCGAACTTTACAGAACAGATAAAGAATATCTCTTTAAAAGATTTAGATCCTTTGCAAAGTCAGGAAAGTATCTGATTGTTGTCTTGAGCAACCTGAAAAAGTTAGAACGGGCATTGGAAGCTGTAGAGGACAGGAAGTATAAGGCACGAGTGCAAGAGGAATTGACTGGTTCTCAAATTGACAGAGCAAATGGCTCAAGGAAAAAACCTAGCGTTTTAGAGGACCTTGGCATGAAAAAGTTCGATATTGAGCAAAGGTTAAGATTTATAGATCGTCTGTGGGGAATTAAAATTCATGTTGTATCATCTCATGCAGAATTCGCAGAATCTCTACCGAACTTGGTTTCTTTGATTGCAAAACAGCGCATGGATCCTGCAATAAGATTTATGCGATATTCTCATATCAATGCCAGATCTAGCAAAGACAAGACAGATGTGCTACGGCAAACTCTTCAACAAATCAACAAAATGCCCGAACTGAAGGCGAACAGTGTCATTGGAGCTTATCCAACATTCCAAGAGCTGTTCGATGATTTCGAAAAGGGTCAGCTAAAATCCGGCCTCGACGGTAAGCACCTGATGACTGAGGCGATGGAGACACGACTTTATAAGCTTTTCACGTGCGATAGTCCTGATGAATCGATCCATTGATGTTTCTTGGCTAACTTCATTAAAGACCGAGTTGATCAGAAATGATTCGCTATTCTACAATTGTATAATGTTTATGCAAATTAATGTCCTACAAAGCCTTCTTAACTGTCAGGAAATCCTCTTCATTCAACCTGTCTTTTAAGCTTTCCACATGCGCCATATTCACCTTGAGTTCTTTCGATTCTTCTTCGCTAAATTTGATACCTGCTGAGATTAAGTGGGAGAGAAAATTCAACACTCTATCAACGATGGAAATATCTGACTCCGACTTCAAGGACGAAATGGCCGCCGACACAACATCGTCCTTCCTCAATGTGGAAGCCAAAGCGTCTGTGATTTTGACGGAAGTCAAGAATGCAGTTAATAAAGATAAAGCTCTAGTCTTCAAATTGTTCTTGGCGTTCAAATCGGTCAGCACTGGAGCAATAACGTCCAACCCATTAAGCTTCACGAATTCGTTGGCTAAACCTGAGTGATTTCTTATCAAGTTGGACAGTGCATAGAAAGCTTTGCATCTAACATTCAGAGGTTCGCGCTCGTCGCCTGCCAGTTGTATCAGTTGCCGTAGCCCATTTTCCTGCTTCAAAAAACTGTCTTGAGTAGGTATATTATTCTGGGCAGCTGTCCCTATAACAGACATGACTGATGCTCGTAGTTCCGCATCTGGCTCCGACAATGTTTCTAATAGGGGACTCCAAAGTTTCATATTTTCAATATTGTTGGCATTGTCCAGATTCTCTATCAACATTTCAAAATTGTCCATGGCCACCAACTTGTTTTCCAAATCTGCTTCCGGATTTCTTACAACTGCCATGGCCTCCCTCATCAAAGTCGGATCGTCTGGTCCTCCGCCGCCGAACAGCTGCTGCAACAGCTTGGGATCGGGCTGTCCCGCCTTGGCAATAGCTTCTTTATCGTTTTGTGCATTCACAATAGACCAATGCAGAAGCTTCTCCATGTTTTCGCCAATATTGTGTTTTCAGTTATTCAAACAAGGTACTGAAAATCCTTGGAGGTGATCCTGCGATAGTCTCATCGCCATCATATATACCGCTATCATCGAATCTTTCAGGACCTCGACGGATTTTGCTGGAAGCTTCTGGTAGAGTTTATCATAATCAACGACTATTCCTTATCACGTGGTTTCCTAGGATAATACCGATTGGTAGTCGTAACTCTGAGATTTAGTGCTCTTCCACCTCAAAAAGTGCCGTTTTGAGCTGATAGTCTATCTGGATCTTCATCTTTGATGCCTCAGTGTATCTTGTGGTTGTTCTTCTTGATGAATTCGTCTAGCTTGTAGACAAAATCGATTCCGACCGACTTGAGGCCGTCAATTTGCTTCCTAGAGGACCTTATCGATGTTGGAGAGATTGTCTCGTCACTGGGGAGAGATTTATCAATCAGTTCGAAATGCCTGTCAACTTCTTCCCGACACCAGTTGACCAGGATAGAGGAAAATCTGTCCTTGTCATTCTGGAAAATGTCACGAAAGTTGATGACAGCTTTCCTGATCGTCTGGAAACGAATCACAGCTATCTGAGTCAAATAATTTGTAGGGTTGTCTAGGGATCCCGTTTGTAAGATGAGGCTTTTGATGAGGTTTGATCTGTTTTGCAAGAAGAGGTCTAGCCCATCTTCTGGAGCGCCCAGTTTAATCATATTTTTCACAGCTGCTATCAGAGACACTGTCTCGTTGGTTGTGGAGATTGTTTGAGACAGTTTGGATACCACTGCTTCACGTCTCTGATCCAGTTTCAGCGTGATCAGACTACATAGCATCATGTCATCTTCGTCTCCCTGGTCGGCGAGTTTCTTCAGTTCCATCTCCATGGCGTTCAGAGAAGCGACGGCCTTGTCGAACTTCAATCTTCCCAGTTCAATGTCAATCTCCTCAACCCCGCTACTAAGTGATTTTAGTTTCTGTGCTAGCGGTTTCACGTCTCGAGAGTGGCTTCGGGAGTGCATGGTCATGCTGATCTTTTGGAAAAGCAAACTATCCATGTCATCTCCAGGGATCTTCCCGGGTGTAACACTGCCCATGCTTCTTCTTGGGTTTTTGACAGGACTCTTGGTGCTCTCTCTACCGGGGGTCTGTTGCAAATAACTGAAAGACTCTTTGATTTTTTTGGCATTCTCCTCTTCAGCATGGAATATGTCGTGGAAGTCATCCTTGGCTTTCCTCACAATATTTAGAAGGCGAGCAGCCTCTTGCTGATCGCGGCACTCGTAAATGCATCGCGTGTTAGGACCGAAGCTAAAGGACAAACGTTTGGGTGAAACTCCCTCGAAGGAGACGCTCACATCTCTCAAATGACCACATTGTGCAACTATCAGCTCCTTTTGTTTCTCTCTTGGCCGACTAGCAACGAGCACCATGTCGCTCAGAATGAAAATATGAACGCTTTGCAACGGTTTCAATGTGGCGATGTTCAGCTCGATCCAGTCACCAGACTCCATTAGTATATGTCTTCCGGGGGAGTTCCCGATATATTTTCGAGCACCTTCCACATTCTTGAACAGCGTGGACAATTGATTATCCCAGATTCGCTCCAGGATAGCAACACTGCTACGATCCCGCTTCATGGCGGAGACACTGTCCGCCCTAACAGGAGGAAGGAGACCGGTGGACGAACCGCTTCTTTGGATCCGCTCCATATGTTCTTCAGCTTGGAGCTTTTTCTCAGCCATTACAAAGAATTCTTGCATCATGTCACTCAGTTCGCTGACGCTCGATCTGAGTTGCTTCAACTCCAGACTGGCCACGCTCAAATCTCTGTTGACGGTCAGGATCTCGTTGTATGACGTATTGACATTGTCTTTGGCCTCTTCCTGCACTTCGATAGCTAGTTCACCAAGATTGGAGGTGAACTCGTCGATTTCAATCGCGCTGGCATCGCCAAGGGATTCACGCACGAAAGTCTTTGCATTGAATTTCGGATCGGCCAGCATTCTCCTCAGAGCGCCAGGCTTTAGCATACCAGAGGCTGATGAGTTCATGGCGACCGGTTTCGATTGACCGGTGCCGTTTTTCACAGATCTGTTTTCCCGTGGCCGTCCCTGTGCAACTTCATCTCTTCCCATTGGCATTTTATCTTGTGCAATCTGGTCTGCCTGCCAACCTTCGGTAGCGGTAGAAGGAAGAGGCATGGAGTAGTCCAGTTTTGGCGGCACGTAGTTGGGGTTATGCACCGACAGCCTTCGCTGCATCGAGCTCGCCACTTTGTTCTTGTCCTTGGCATTGATCGTAGGCAGCTGAGAGTACTGGGACGCCATTTGCATCTCACTGTAGGGGTTACTGGTCTTGGCAGGCTTCGATCCAGTCTTGGTGGGGGATTTTGAGTCCTTGCCCTTAGATGGCGACAACCGACGGTCATTTTTCTCAGATTTCTTATTCTTTAATGAGAATTCCACCATTATCCGTTACTGCTGGACTGGATATCCCGGAATCCGCCTTCAATGGCTCTTTATCGAGTCTAATGTCGACCTACAGTGGTACTCGTATGGTTCATATTCACTTAGCATTCCCTCATAAGGTGAAAATCAATACAATGAAATAAACAAGAATCATCAATAAGCGAAGCGATCGCCAGAGAACGTGGATCGTATTGGATCTTGATCAGCAGCTAGCATATTTTGATGCTGAATTACTCCCAATATGAGTATAACAAGTGAAGAGCTGAACTATCTGATTTGGAGATACCTTCAAGAATCTGGGAATGAAGTGAGCGCACTAGCCCTGCAAGACGAGACTCGAGTGCTTGACTTTGATCGTAAATACAGCAGTGATGTTCCGTTGGGTACTTTGGTGAATTTGGTGCAGAAGGGTATATTGTATACCGAGTGCGATTTACTGGTGGAATACAATGGGCAGATGAAGAAAGTTGATGAGAGACACTTAACGCAGGACTTCAATTTAGCACAGGCTCTGCAGGTAGAGAAAGAGAAGGGACCTGATCGACTGGTGGATGGAAGGTTTGCATTGGAGAGTGATCCGGTGGAAGAAGAGGTGAAAGAGCAAGATCGTGACATTGTTCAAAGAGAGACTACCACGGAGAACCGTGCTATCGAAGGGGAAGTAGGAACAGAAGGCTTTATCAAGACTTTGAAAGAGATATACAAACTCGGAGATGTTGTGAGCATTAGTTGGAATCCCGTTGAGAAGCTGATGCTGGCGGTTGGCGAGAAACAGTCGCAGACTAAAGTTTACTCGTTTGATGAAAGCAATGGTTCTCTGTTGAATGAAATGGAGCTTAAACACCCATTTGCATCTGGCAGCCATGTGGGTAAGACCAATGAAGTATCTTTCTTGGCGTGGTCGCCAGATGGCAAAGAAATTGTCACAGGAGTGGAGAATGGGGAACTACGCCTGTGGAATAAAGAGGGAGCTCTGCAAAATGTTCTAAACTTCCACCGGTCGCCGATCGTCTGTATCAAGTGGAATCGAGAATCGACTCATTTTATTACAGCAGACGTAGACAATGTCACGATAGTGTGGAATGCCATAACTGGGACGGCGGTTCAACATTTTGAACTCAAATCCTCTGAAACCTCTGCAGATTCTCTTGGGGTTGATCTCGAGTGGGTTGAGGTCGACAAGTTCATTATCCCGGGCCCCCAGGGGTCGTTGGTTGTACACCAAATTGGAGAAAGCAAACCAGTCGGTCGTCTGATAGGCCACCAAGGGGCTATAAGCGCCCTGCAGTTCAATCCAAGCAACAAAATGCTGCTTAGCGCATCAGATGATTATACTGTTAGGGTATGGCGAGGTGGTAGCAGTAATTTTAGCAATTGTTTTCTGGGTCATTCACAAAGCGTTATAAGTGTTGATTGGATCGACGACCAAAGGGTAATATCAGCCTCGATGGACGGCTCAATACGCATGTGGTCACTGGCAGATAATTCGTTGGTGGCCATGACCGTCGCTGATGGAGTTCCCGTGTTAACAGGTGAACTCTCACATGATAAAAGCAGGTACGCTGTGGGATTCTTAGACGGCCAAGTCACCATATATGACATAAGATCGTTGCTTTCAAGGCTGGATACTACAAAACGTTACTCTCAACCACTGCCTTTCCCAGTTTACGGTACTTACCAAAGTCCCACAGACGGAGACTGTGTCTTTGATCTATCGTGGTCGTTCGAGAACGATAGGGTGGCAGTAGCGTACTCCATTGGACAGGGAACCGTAGTTTTAATGTAGAAGGAAGTTTCCACTTCCCTACGTGTATTATCAACTATATAGCATTTTTCAGTAACTCTGTATTTCAATCAATAATCGCTTCGTGTGGATCAAGATAACTAACTCTTCACCTCCAAAAGGCGTTGAGGTAAAACATACAGAGAAGACCCAAGCTAACTGGTATGGATGCTATCACCGATCCAACCTTTCATACGACCAAGCCCAAGTCTCAGTATGCTGAGGAGACACCTTCGCTGCTCACATTAATCATCGATACAGCTCCCAAGCTTTGGGCAGAATTAGATAATGAAGAGGACCAAAATGCAAATATAATAAGTGTTCTGGAATCTATTATAGTGTTCCTAAATGCGCATCTGGCTTTTAACAGTTCCAATCAAGTGGCCGTGATTGCAGCCCACTCACAAGGTATCAAGTACCTCTATCCTAAGAACAATTCAAACCAGAGTAAAGTAGCAACGAGTCCACTATCTGGTAAAGATCTTTCGATCATCAACAATGATATGTATCGACAGTTCAGAAATGTCGACGAAACGCTTGTTGAAGAGCTGTACAATCTATTTCAAGAGGAAAGGAACCAGGTCGAGAAAGCTACCCAGAAAAGCACTTTGGCGGGAGGAATATCTGCAGGGCTTACCTACATCAATAGAATTTCGAAAGAGCTTGCTACGATCTCACTCAAGTCCAGGCTTCTGGTGATTACTTGTGGCAGTGGAGGTGGAAGAGATGAAATCTTTCAGTATATCCCGATAATGAACTGCATATTTTCAGCAACCAAGTTGAAATGTCCAATCGATGTGGTGAAAATTGGAGGTCACAAAGAAAGCACCTTCCTGCAGCAAACCACTGATGCCACCAATGGCGTTTATTTGCATGTGAATTCGACTCAAGGTCTTGTGCAATATCTGGCAACGGCAATGTTTATAGACCCTTCTCTAAGACCAATTATTGTGAAGCCTAATCAAGGGTCTGTGGATTTCAGGACTTCCTGCTATTTGACCGGAAAGGTGGTTGCCATTGGGTATATCTGCTCCGTCTGTCTATGTGTTCTATCCGTGTTGCCACCTGGTAATAAGTGCCCTGCCTGTGACTCTGAATTTGACGAGAAGGTAATAGCCAAACTCAGAAAGAGCAATAGGTAATTCAATTGAATTGGTTCCCGTTCCGTACCACGTCAAAATCAAAATTCTGGGGATAGTCGTGAGCCTCGATAAGGTGGCTGACTCTGTCTCTCGGACAGTTAAAGCGTTCAGTACAAAGTTCCTCGAAGCATCCGTATTTGGCACCACCTGTCGCATTGAATGGATTATGCATTTCTTCAAGATGTAGGTTCAAAAGCTTCTCCGTGACAAGATTCTTACCACACTGGGCACAACAATGGTCGTGATACTGCTGGACATGACTTGTGTATAATTCTATAGGAACGTAAACATTGTTGCATGGGTGCTCCCGACAAGTAATACCAACCTTGTCCAAATCATGGTCAAGTTCACGGGAGTCTTCATTACCGGAGTCTTCATTGAGCCGTTTCATGGCGTCTCTGAATATAATTGACCTTGCCAACCTAGGTCTTAACTACGCTTTAAGAAAGATGCGAGCCTTCAACGCAGATCATCGCTTTTCAAGTTGCAGAAAGAGTCCTACTGTAGGGCCCATTAACGAGCGGTAAAACACCAATGGACACCGGAAATGACCAGTCAACAGATTCAGTCTTTGGCCAAACGCCTGCTTTCTCGTTGAGTGACCCTCAGGTCAACCCAGCTGTAGTAGAATATCTTAGCGGTGTTCGACAGGAAGCTTTAAGGACCAATGTCATCAAGACTGCTCGAGTAAAACGACACAAGGCTGACATATATGATGACGACGAAGTGATTGTCAAGAGACCAAGGGCGCAAGAGGCACGTAGCGCCGCAGTGAAGTATCTCGAGTCTCATCTCAATGGGACTGTCCGTTGGTTCAACGATGCCAGAAGAATGGTGCTGGATAATAGCACAATCCGCCAGAGCCATACAGAGGATTCCATTAACCTGCTGTTGCATTTTCTCCAAAAGTATCTGACCGGTGGGTCAGTGAAGGATGAACAAGCATCACACCTTCTCAATATCTTGGAAGATCTACCTCCAATGGAAGAGAACAAAGACTATGAGCTGGATGAGGAATGGGCTGAATCAGTGGTAAAGAAACTACGCAACGAAAATGTTCGGAGTGTCGAGGATATTAAATCAGTCATTGACGAAACCAACATGCCTAAGCCGATTGGATTTAAGCAATGGTATCGATACTTGCAGCAAACAGAACCCAACCAGTCTGCTTTTAGCTTGACAATCGATAGCAGAAACATCTGGATCCTAGTTCAGTATATGACTCAAGAATGGGTAAAGAATATATCGAAGTGCAAGAAGCCTGCGCAGTCCGTAAAATTCAGCAGTTGGCTCCTCTACATATTGTTCAACATTCCTGAGAGACTAACCGCCGAGTACACCAGCAACCTACGTAATCTGGGCAAGAAATGCAGACGGGCTGTCAAAGAGGCCCCAGAAAAGCGTAGCACAGGCCAAAATGAAACTAGATCACCACTCATCAAGAAAGTATTAACACGCGAACTTGTGGGTTTGAATGTGCCCGAGCCTCCCGCAGAGTTGGACATCACCCAGTTAGCTCTGTCAGTCATAGCAGTAATCTACGGACAGAAAGATTTGATGGACTGGAGCATCACAGATGATAAATTGTGAGATATTTCAGATGCTTCGTTCAGATCACTTGAGTGCGGCGGTGCTATGAGCGCTGTTTCTTGACTGAAAAATTCAGCTTGAAAATGACTGTGAGAAGATTTGGCAAAAGAGACTTGAACAAATATTCATTTGATGGTCCTTGTTAGTCACTTCTGCTCCCAAATTAGGAATTGTACCTGATTATTGGATATCAAAACTTCTGCACTCGAAACTGAACAATGTCTGAAGAATCACAGGCACCGCAATTGATCGATGATCTTGAACTACATCCCATAGAAGACAAGACTAGAGTGCTCAAAGACCTTTTAGCTGGTACGGCAGGTGGTATAGCGCAAGTGCTGGTGGGTCAGCCATTTGACACGACCAAAGTGAGACTGCAAACTTCGCCGACCCCAACGACCGCGACACAAGTGATCAAGAATTTGCTGAAAAACGAAGGAATATTGGCATTTTACAAAGGTACCTTGACGCCTCTGGTTGGTGTGGGTGCCTGTGTCTCCATTCAATTCGGAGTCAACGAAGCGATGAAAAGATTATTCCATAGCTTAAACTCTCAACAGCAGGCAACTTTGACTCTTCCACAGTACTACACCTGTGGTCTAGTCAGTGGTCTGACCAATGCTTTTTTGGCCTCTCCAATAGAGCATGTCAGGATACGTTTGCAAACTCAAACTGGCTCGGGCGCAACGGCAGAATTTAAGGGCCCACTGGACTGCATAAGAAAACTAAGAAGCCATAAGATATTGATGCGAGGCCTGTTTCCAACCCTTCTGAGAGAGGGCCACGGATGTGGTACCTATTTCTTAGTTTATGAAGCGCTTATAGCCAGCGAAATTGAAAGAGGAATCAAGAGAACTGAGATACCTGCTTGGAAGTTGTGCAGTTTCGGTGCGCTGTCCGGAACTGCTCTGTGGCTGATGGTCTTTCCAATTGATGTGGTCAAATCTGTTATGCAAACGGACAGCTTAAAGAATCCAAAGTACGGTAAATCAGTTTTAGAAGTGACTAGAACTCTGTATGCTAAGGAGGGATTAAAGGCGTTTTTCAAGGGTTTCGGTCCGATCATGTTAAGAGCGGCACCAGCCAATGCTGCCACCTTCGCAACCTTTGAATTCGCAATGAGGTTGCTAAACTGAGTTGGTCGAGACCAATCATCGGTCTACACCCGATGATTGCTCAGATTTAGGCACATGTGCAAGGATGCAAAGTGCATCAAATATTAATTGCTATTAAATAAGTACAGCCATGGACATGGATATGCAAAGGGCAATCAGGCGTCATCTTCAAGTCTTCTCATGAGATAGTCCACCTCGACCTCTTTTGTCAGAGGAATAACAATCTCTTTGTAGATTTTGACGAGGTACTCGGGAGTAATTCTCCTTTGCCCTTTTCTGTTAGTGGGATCGACACCGTAAACATCGGCTTTAGTCGTCAGTCTCTCCAGAATTTTTTTCTCAACGGCAGAATTTGTAATATTATCCATTATACCTTTCACATCTTTGTTCTTGATGAGGTCCGCATATAGTTCTTTATCGTTTTGATACTTGGCTTCAGCAACAAATTTACCGAAGTGAATACGTCTACTGAGACTCTGTAGACATGCGATATCGACGGTGGCCACGGAGCCATAATTTTCAGTTTGGTTACCGTCATATTTCGAGACTAACGGAACAATTTCTTCCTCGTAAGTGTGCTTGATTTTATTGTTGTAGTTGATCTGAGGCGCATAAGAGGCTAGGATTTGAGGATAGTTGATATCTGGTAAAATGGGCTTTAAGACCTCATCCGGAAAGAATGGAGTCTCGTCAGGCGATTCGAATCTTCTTAGTTGAGAATGAACCTTCTCCATATGCAGCAAAGCCCAGTCCAAGAATGATCCATCAAAGTCTGGTAGTGGTAATCCAGGGTGGCCCTTTGCGTAGACCGCTGGACAAGTCGGGAAGTGAGACCTCTCTATGAAATTGAAGATGATTGTGTCTTCCATTCTGACCAGCTCATCTCTGATGTTCTGCAGATCCAAAACAGTCTCTGCCTTGTTAAAATCCATGTTCGAGTTATGCATAGTAGTCTACACGGAGCCTCTTGTCAAGTGGTAAAAGGACTTTCAAGTTGGTGCTTCTCTTGCACTTTTTTCGCTCGAGTTATCTGACTATCAGTTACGAAAGATCGTCGCTGATAGATCGGTACTAAACCGGAGAAAATAAACGAAGTCTTCAAACCTCCAATCTGCTCAACAGATCAACTGTCTTAGCCTACTTATTCGAATATTTAAAATAATGTGTCCTGATCTATTTAGGTCGAGAATCCTTCAAAGCAGATCTCTCTTTGTGATCTTTTTTCTTTAGGATATCTTGGACCATCTCTTCGTTTCTCTTGGCCTCTCTATCCAAGTCTGTATCTGAGCGGTAAAGTCCATACGCTCTGAACCAGAGGAATCGACGCCAACGCGATATCTTGTCTGTATCCAGCCCATAGTTTGTATAACTTTGTGTAAGGTCCCGCTCCGTTTCCTCGTGGGAGTAGTTCTTTCTCGTCAATGAGTCCTCAATACGTGTCAGAAGAGCCGTGGCCTGTATGCATATCACAAACCCGCAGAGCCACATGAATAGAACCCAGGCATCGAATGGTTGCTTTTCGGTATTCATTCGATTTGCGTCCTCCCAGGTTCCCGCGTTCCAATAAGCGTATGCGTAGTCTGATCTATAGCCATGGGATCCCGGATACTGAGCCGCGGCTGTAGTTGCAACTGATCCCACAGGTCCATACGGCCAGCCACTTTGAGTAAAATCATATAACCTTTTCTTCTTGGGATCGCTTAGAATTTGATACGCTGCAGTAGACACTTTAAATCGGTGCAGCTTCTCGTCGCTGGAAAGCAGGTTCTTGTCCAATTGCAATTGATCCAGCGGAGATCTGATGATCTTGATGTTTTGTGATATATCAGGGTGGTAAAGCCTAGCATATTCATGATATTTTTTCTTCATTACCTTGGGGTCGATCTCTGGACTGTTTGTCCTATCGTCTATACCGAACAGATCGTATGGACTTGGAAACTCGTGTTTGGGCCATTTCAGATCGTAATGGATATCTGACTTGTCTTCTGGTTGGTTTGGAATCGTCGCGTAATTTCTGCCAAGTATTACCTTGCTGCTAATACAGGATGATGTGATGAACACCTTCCTCCACACCAAGTTCTCGCACATAGTGCCCATTTCGTCGTAGCAACAACGCTAGTAACAACAGCTCCAAGTCAACCTAGGTCTTGTATTGTGGTGCAGTTGTTCTATCTCTGCTCTTCTAAAGGTCTTGCGATGGAGCGGTCCGATGGATTTATCGCCAATGAGAGGCAATCCTGTCAAATATGGAGCCACTACTATGGCGGTCGTCTTTGAGCGAGCGTTCTTATTGGTCAGTTTTGAAGTCAATTTCAAATTCATAATGACGAGGTTTCGTGCTGTATTAGGAAACTCAAAAAGGTCTAATCGCATCAAACCGCTGATTACAAGCCTCTCCAGACATTCAACGGCCACGCATCCTAGCTGAAAGTCATCAACTGCTTTTCAGCTCAAACCTTGTCAAAGTATCCTATCGTGGGCAAACAACCATCTGAGAGTTATTATCCCTCGTAAAGGCGGTCATATCACATATCTCATTCCATTCTATTCTTTTCTTGGCATTCTTTTCACTTAAGCGATCATTCTCTAGATTCATAGCTAATGGAAAAAATGACACTTTGAGAACGCAAGTAGGACACTAAAAATCCGTCAAGATGGCTACTTTGGGCAAGTATGATCAAATCGGAATGGATATCGCCTACGAAGAGGCGGCCAAGGGTTTTTCTGAGGGCGGTGTGCCCATCGGTGGTTGTTTGATCAACAACGAAGACGGAACGGTGCTTGGTCGCGGTCATAACATGAGATTTCAGAAGGGCTCTGCCACTCTACACGGTGAGATCTCTACGCTTGAAAACTGTGGTAGACTACCTGGCAAAGTTTATAAGAACACCACTCTCTACACCACTCTGTCGCCTTGCGATATGTGCACTGGTGCCATCATCATGTATGGTATCCCAAGATGTGTCGTTGGCGAGAATGTTAACTTCAAGAGCCCCGGTGAAGAGTACCTGCAGTCCAGAGGATGCGAAGTAGTTGTTGTCGACGATGACAGATGCAAAAAGATAATGAAGATCTTTATCAAAGAGAGGCCACAAGATTGGTTCGAAGACATTGGCGAATAATTAGTTACATAGAGTCTCTAATCAAGCAGTGGTTGGAGCACTTGGTGCCACGGAAGCTGTAGCGTTAGCGGTCTTTGGCGGAGCCATCGGAGGTTGTGGTAGCACCAGGTTCATATAACAAACAAGCAAACCAACAACACTCAGCAAAACCTTCATCAAAGGTGGTTGGTCCATAGAGTTCTTGCTAGAAGAAGCAGCAGCGTCTTCTGGGTCCGTGTTGAAATAGTAATGCACACTTTGAATCAGCGCAAACCAACCGATAAACTTATTCCTCAGGAACATTGCCACCATGGGCATTGACTGGTTGACAAGGCCTGATAACCCTGTGTTGGTCGCATAGGGACTCTTTGGTGGTGCAACATGCTTATAACTGCTCGAATGTTAGTCCACGAACGACGGGGAAAAGCGTATAAGCGCAACGAAACTTACGGTATGCACAAATCTGGTCTTCTTAAATTGTTCAAAGCCATGACGGAACGATCTCGGTGTACTTCCTCCACCATGATCCACTGTTCAAAGGCTGATCAACTCGACCTTTTCAAGATCGACAGTTCGCTAAAGCGAGTCCACGTGACCGGGCAAAATAAGAGTAATCATCAAAGTCGTTCAAATTATCTATCTAAAAACCATTAAAAAACCAATTCAAGAGCGTTGGTTGTAGCCATATTATGCGAACTCAAAAGTACAATCTGTGCAGTTGGACAGCGATCTATAAGAAGGTATTAGCTCCAACTGCTGAAATTTCTCAGCGTCACGATGGTAGTAAAAACCCTGAATGTTTCCCGTGACCTGATCGTGAACGATGTAGTAAAATCCGTCGTAAGACGCGCCAGCGATTCCATCGACCAGCGCATCCGGCACCAAAAACTTTTCCTTCCACCTCATGAATATGAAACGTTGCTCCAAGTAGTCGTCGAACTTGCAATTGCCCTCTATCACATCGTTCAGAGTTGGCTGTTCCTGTCCGGACTGGTCTGGCAGGAACAGCTGCTTGAAAGCGGGAAAATTGAGCCAATGCTCAAGGTCGGTTTGATCGTCAGCCTTGTAGGAGCTCATGAGTGAGTCCTCAGACCAGCTCGACGACAGAAACCCGAGCTCCTTGTGTGTCACGGCATACGCTTCGAAATAGGTCGTGATCTCCGGGTGCTGGCTCGTCAGCCCGCAGATGGTCAAGAACCCAGTCAAATGCGGGGACAGTGAGCTGCACCCGTTCAAGGGTAGGTCCACCGTCTTGAGCTCGACCTCGATCTGATACTTCTTGTAGCCCGAGATCTG
This sequence comes from Torulaspora maleeae, assembly GCA_003708055.3. Taxonomy (NCBI): domain Eukaryota; kingdom Fungi; phylum Ascomycota; class Saccharomycetes; order Saccharomycetales; family Saccharomycetaceae; genus Torulaspora; species Torulaspora maleeae. Next base: position 153,360 of record PPNA03000009.1, on the reverse strand, counting down.
GTACCCGGAAAACCCCATGCGAGGCCGCAAAAAGTTCGTCGCCGTCGACGCAGAGCTCGTCGACAGCCACGGCGAGCTCGACGACCGCTCGCCGCGCGTGTACGTGGAGTGGTCCTCCAGGATAAATTTCTTCCGCGGCGGCGATCCGCTCGCGGACTTCCCGACAAGCTGTTGCAGCGAGGACAACGAGTCCTGCGAAGCACACTTGTAAAGATCCGCAGACAACAGATACTGCTGTTTCTCCAGCGCCAGCGACCCAAACGCAGCCACAGTGTCATCGCAAGCCACCGTTTCCCGGTCCGCCGCGCGAACCTCGGTCTCCTTCTTCCCACACAGATCTGCAGCGCCCGCCGCGGCTGCCACGCTCTTAGTCACTTCATTAATCATCCCGGCCAACTGTGCTGACCAACCTCACACCGATGCTCTCTTCACTCGCAGCATTGCAAAGCTCGGTTATATACAGGCCACTAGAATAGCTGCAAAAAGGAACGCTCTCGAAAAGAAATCGTGCGACTTAGGATTATCCGATGTGTCTCAACACGCAAATTATCTTCCGGCAGGACTGCACCGCGATAACGCGTGGAAAAACGTTGTTCCGCGCCGCACCGCGGGGCACCGTCGGAGCTACAGGTTGTTCCGGCGCGTCCCACGAGACTCAGATCGATCTTGCCGGGAAAAGTCGGAGAACACACCCGCGTTTCTTTTGGCGCGGATCGAAGGGGTCCATTCGGCGGCTACGCGCCGTGCGAGGAGATGCTCCGTGCGCAGCGACATCGTATACGGTGGCGCAGCGTAGCCCTCGCGGTTCAAAATCCGTTTTCCGCTCGGCGTTCGGCCGCTTTTCCTAATCGGGCGCGCTGCCCAAACTTTATGTCTGTTTCGAGACACGTTCAGCCACCTTTAGGCACCCAGGCGCGTATATCATTCTTGTTAAGGTATTCTTCGATCGAGCACTCTGTTTCTTTTTCTGTCCGCCGCTAGGTGTGGAAGCTGGCAGCCGCCGGCACCAAGGCCAGCGAGCGACGCTCCAGTCGCGGTGCCTGGTGCTCTGCCGTGCCCCGACTGATAGTGGTCGTTCAGGAATTCTTACGGTGAGACAAAAGACTTTTTTTCTCAAGAAAGTTTCTTTGACGTCAGTCCAGTCATCAATAATCGGTGACTGCGACTTGGGTTGTCCTGTTGTTCTAGAGCGGTGGGATATCTATTATATAGGCCTTTTGAAAAACGCTATTATCTCGGGTCGGAACAGATCAGGCGGTTACAGGGTTGCGTGTTGGTCTTGAGCGTAGTCATATCTAGATCTACAGATGGATGACTCACCGCGTGGGACGGGCAATGGTCGGTATGGTGAAAAAGAGAAGATTCCCAGGCCGAGGAATGCATTCATCCTGTTCAGGCAGCATCATCACCGGTTGCTCATCGACGAGTGGACGAGCCAGGGCGTCGAGATCCCGCACAACTCCAAGATCTCGAAGCTGCTGGGCGTGAAGTGGAAGGAGCTGGCAGCGGAGGAGAAGACGCATTGGAAGGAGCTGGCCGAGAAGGAAAAGACGGATCACGAGCGCAAGTATCCGGATTACCGTTACAAGCCCGTGAGGAAACAGCGGAAAAAGCGGGACGTTGTTCAGGCGGCGCTGCCGGCGCCGCCGCCCCAGCAGCCCGTTGTCCAGCACCACCGTCCCGCTCCTCCAGGGTTGCTCCCGTTTAACAACTACACAAGACCGGCTGGCACCGAGCCGCACGCCAGCGCCAGCGCAGGGTCGTATTTCTTGCCCAAGGCCACCGCCAGCGCTCAGACTGCCCACATGCAACCGTACTACGTGCAACAGCCGTACCCGTACAACTACTACACAAAGACTTCAAGTCCCAGCCCCGCGGCCACTCAGGTGTACCCGGCGCCGATGCCGCTGCCCCTGCAGATGCAGATGCAGATGCAGATGCAGAGGCAATTGCAAACGCAACAGCGCAGCTCCCGCGATGCTGTTCCAGAATTTTCGTACCACCCGGGTTACCACCACCACCACCACCACCAGCAGCAACACCACCAGCAACACCGGATTTGGAACCCGCAACAGATCGGGAACTCTACTCAAAGTCAAACTACAAAATTGCATCCCGCCGTGTCCTCGACACCGGTTTTCCAAGACTTCCAACACAATTTGAACCCTGGTCCCAGTCAGAGCCAGGATCCAACCTCGCATTGATTATCATTACGATCCCAATTCTCAATACCAAATTGCATTTGATAGACCCATCCCACTACATATCTTAATCATCATCAACCTCAATCTGACTCGTAAAGCTTGTTCGTTCTGTACGATGTGTCTTGGCCATTTTTCATCATTTTTTTTCCATTGCCACGTAACTGGAGAAACCCAACAATCTTGAATCTACTTTGACTAGATTTACGTATATAATCGAGTGTGGTAGTTGAACAGTGCAGTCTGTAGCGTAAGCCGGGAGTAGAAGCGTTGTAACTAAAATCCCAAAGCCGAGATGAACCCTCAGATCAGTAATTTGGCCATCATGTTGGTCATGATGCAACTGGCTCGTCGTATTGATATGGAGGACGAGAAAAATATCATGTACATTAGAATCGCTTACGGTGCCTCGGTTGGTTTGGCGTGGATCGTCTACCAATTGGTCAGAAAGAGCATTTTGGCCAAAAACGATTTGACCACTTTGAAATACGTTACCCCAGCCAGCCCCATGAGTGGCGAGGGCGAGAAGTTGGAAGTCACCACCGTGAGAGACTACGATTTGAAGGAGATTGACAGCGCCATTAAGTCCATTTACACCGGTTTGGCCATGATGGGGTTCATGCATTTCTACATGCACTACACAAACCCATTGTTCATGCAATGTATCTCGCCAATCAAGACCGCTTTGGAGGCCAACGAGGTCAAGATCCATCTGTTCGGCAAGCCAGCTACTGGTGACTTGAAGAGACCTTTCAAGGTGGCTTCCATGTTTGGCGGTTTCGGTGGCAACAACGGGCCAAAGACCGATAAGAAGTCCATCGAAGAAGCTGAAAGAGCTGGTACTGGTGGTGTCAAGGCCGAGTGATCACGCACTGGTTTTCTCTATGTACGTTGTACTGTCTTTAAACTTGTATAGTTAAGCGAGATTGAAAAAAGTAGGCCACCTGTGATGCAGCATGGATTGCAAGGTGTTGGTCCTGGGGGCCGGTGGGCTGGGATGTGAAGTGCTCAAGAACCTGGCCATGTGCGACGTGAGGGAGATTCATGTCGTCGACATCGATACCATTGAGTTGACCAACCTGAACAGACAGTTCCTGTTCCGCGACCACGATATAGGGAAACCCAAGGCCGAAGTGGCAGCTAGATACATCAATGAGTGGAGCCACCGGAGGAAATCTAGAGATCCAAGTGCACACGAAGTGCTAGTGGTGCCACACGTGCGGGATTTGACCTTGCTTCCGCAGGACTTCTACAAGCAATTCCAATTTGTGATATCTGGGTTAGATGCCATCGCGCCGCGCAGATTCGCCAACGAGATGGTCGTGCAGATCACCAGGGATACCCAGTACGAGGTCTGTATACCGCTCATCGACGGCGGCACGGAGGGACTCAAGGGTCACGTCAAGACAGTAATCCCGGGAATCACAGCGTGCTGGGAGTGTTCCATCGAAACGATCCCCATGCAGCAGGACACGTATCCCTTGTGTACCATTGCTAACAACCCAAGAACGCTCGAGCATGTCATCACCTATGCGGCTACCGTGAGTTTCCCGCAGGCCAACTTGGATGATCCACAAGACACACAGAAACTCCTGGACCTCTCACTGGAGAGAGCACACGAGTTCGACATCGACAGCAAGGAACTCACAAGAGACTACCTACTTGGTGTCGTGAAGCATATCATCCCCAGTTGCAGCAGTGCGAATGCGATTGTGGCCGCGGCGTGCACGTCGCAAGTGGTCTCGATATACTACGATCTTGTCGACTTCGACACAATGCCCACTTTCACCGTCTTCAACGGCTCCAGCGGGTTCTTCGCCCACAGTTTCCAGTATGAAAGGAACTCGAACTGTATCGTATGCCAAGGCTTATAAGGTTAGCCAATACAAAGCCGGGTGACACTCTTCTTATTGGGCCTGACTAACAATTGATATCAACTAAGGCTTCGAAGTGGCATTAAAAAGCTTATGAAAGGAGTATCGGGTCTGCTGCAACCATGTCCTGGAGGTTATTTGGCTCGTGCTTGCCGAGAAATGCTTTGAAAAGCTGTTTTGCTGCGAGGGGGAACCGCAGGTGGTACTCCGTGGGCGAGCAGGTTGTGAAGCCAGTGCGTATCATAAATCAGCCGCCAGGGTCTGAGATCCTGATATCGGAGAGAGCTTTCAAGAGGCTGGCCGATATATACCGCGATAGTCAGGAGGTACTGAAGGTTGCCGTGGAAAGTGGGGGTTGCCATGGGTTCCAGTACAACATGAAGCTGATCCCGGATGCCCAGGTGGAGAAGGAGATCATGGAGCTTGAAAGCGGGAACGATTCTACGGGTGCCGCCGGCGAAGTGGTGAAAGACCAAGACAGTGATGATTTTGACGAAGCGTTCGAGGATAACAAGGACGTTATCTTCGTCCTGCCCGAAGAGGGCGGGAAAGTTGTAGTTGATGAGAATTCTTTGAAGATCCTAAATAACACAATTCTGACTTACAGTACTGAGCTGATCGGATCGACGTTTAAGATCGCGGGTGGGAAGATGAAGAGCAGTTGCGGCTGTGGTAGTAGTTTCGATGTTGATCCTGAGAAGTGAACAATTGTACATATACATATACAGGCATTTACGACATTTATGGTAACATTTCATTAAACTTGGTACTGGGTTGATCTCAGTATGGCGTGTAGCACGAGATCGTCGATCTCAGCGCTGCCTGTTGTCAGTTGGCTTCTACCAATCTTGGCGTGGCCAATCAGAGCTATAGAGGACAGAGGCAGTCGTTCCAGTCGCATTCCGGTCTCTTCATTCAGATGGGAAACAAGGGTCTTTGAATAAAGACTCTCGTCAGGCTGCGCAAGAGTCTGAAGCGAGTTCTTGTCGATTTCAATCTCCATCTTGCTGAGATTCTTCGCCTCTGTGACGACATCAAAGACCAATCTGGTATCATAAATCCTTTCAATTGCCAGCGAGTCTGCCACGGTCAGCATTGAAATCGGTTCTAGGACAACAGGAATAACGATCACTCCATGCTGCGATCTGAGCCATTCCCTGCAGATCTCTATCGCTTTTCTTTCACCACTGTAGGCCAGGATTGTCGGAATTGGAACACTATCATCGGTGAGCGTGACGAATATGTTGACAGATTCTTCAACTTCCTGCGTCAAGTATAGCTTCCGAGAACCATCGCCGTCTGTGTCGTGTGATTTTAACCGTAACTCACCACGCAAAGCCTCTTCAAGGCTCTTTTGATTTCTTACCAAGTCGAAGGACTCACTCAGGGCATAGAAGGACCAGACATAGGGCATCTATCACGCATAACTTGTGGTTTAACAATTTTGCGTGTCTGATCAAGAAAGTCGTGAAGGCGTATACCGAAAAGGAGTTAACATTAATGAGATCTTGATCAAAAGTCCGAAGAGATCGAAAAGACCAGCCGTCATATTGATGTGTTAGCGGTATGAGTGACTTTTGGGACAAGAACAAGGGATCGATCACATCTGGGTTGAAATCTGCCGGGAAATACGGCTACCAGGGCACCAAATATGTTGCGAAGACCGGTTACAAGGCTGGTAAGAAGAACTTCAACAGTAAGAAGAAGAATGACAAGGCCAAGAAGAAAAAAGAGGATGAAGAAGATGATGAGTCTGAAGATGAGCCGGAAACTAGACATTACAGCTACAATAGCCAGTATAGAGACCCTGCGACACTACCACCGCCGCCAATGAGAGGTGCACCCGGTCAGGTTCAGTTCCAACAACCTCAGTACCAGCAGCCTCAATATCAGCAGCCCCAATATCAGCAGCCTCAATATCAACAGCCGCAGTATCAGCAACCACAATATCAACAACCGCAGTACCAACAACCGCAGTACCAACAACCGCAGTATCAACAACCGCAGTACCAGCAGCCTCAGTACCAGCAACCTCCAGTTCAACAGCCGCAGTACCAGCAGCCTCAATATCAGCAGCCTCAATATCAGCCTGTGCCTGTGCAAGCACCACAGTGCCAGCAGCCCGTACAGCCTGCGGGACCTGTCTTACCAGCAGCTCAACCACCGTTGGCTGCCAATCAACCTCCTGCTCCCCCTACAAGACAATTAAGTGGACAAAACATTCAACCTGCAGTGCAAGCTGTTCCTATGCCTAGCTCAGCGACTTCGCCAGCGCAAGATGAGGTCATTTCGCCTGCTCCTGTGCCAATGGGTGGCCCAATGATGGCGCCAAATGCAGTTCCCAAGGCTGGAGTTCCGATGGCCACGACTCCACAAGGTCCAATATCCCCAGGTATAGTATATCAGCCAGTTCAAAATGCAATGTCACCCCCGGGAGTCGCTGGGCAGGGATATAGCAGAGCCAGGCTAAATAGTCCACCACCACCTGGAGGAGCCGTTCATGCTGAATCTGTGTCCACAGGCAGTTCAGGAATGGCACCTGAAACGTCGGTTCCCGGTGTGACGCCGTATGAGTATGGCAGCTTGGAGGCTAAAAGGTTGGCCTCACGTCTGCCCATAAGCTCTGTCGATCTGAGCTCTTTGCCACCACCGCCAACTCATAAAGATAGGAGCACCCCAGATCTCGCGAGTAGTAGCCCTAAAAACCAAACAAGTAACCAAGATAGGCAGACAGTCGTTTCGAGAAGCACAAGTTCTGTTGGTAAGGCCTCTCTGAGCTCTCCCCAAACGGCACTTGAACCGGTCAGTGGGACTTTGCCGCCGGCGAGTGCTTCACCGCCTGCTAACCCCGCGAACCAGCCTGCTGCTCCAATGCTACCTAGACGTGTTTCCCAGGCTGCTACTGTTGTGTCTCAAGAGGAGCTCATTACTGAGTCCACTACCCAAGCAGAGAACACCGAGGAAGAAGCTCGCGGTATTGCAGGAAAGTTCGACTACGATGTGAAAGTTGAATATGCTCCACCACCAAGACCGCACAGAAACGTGCCAGACAAGAGTTCGAAGCCCTCGGTTCTCCGAAGGCCTACGATTCCCACACAAAACGTGGATGTCTCTGCCGCTCCAGCCCCTGTGGCTCGCCCAAAGCTTCCGAACCGTCAATCTACAGAACCTGCAACTGGCGCTGCTGCGATTCCAGTCTCCTCAGAACATACCTTCGAACCACCTCCAAAACCTTTCAGAAGAACAGAGTCTCAATCGACCCAGCGTTCAAGCTACTCTGCTAGGTCTTCCGTCCCAGTAATGCATGCTGGTAATGAGAGTTCTTCTATACAGGATGTTTCATCTTTACCACCGCCGCCGGTACGAAGCAGACCCTCAACTCAATCGTTTGTCTCAGCGCATGATGTTGAAGACAGTGACCCGCTACAAATACATCCAAGAGGACGTTTGATGTCATCGGTTTCACCCACGGACCAAGATGAGTGCGCCAGTAAAAGCACAGATTCAGTGACAGGTAAGAAAAAGGCACCACCGCCTACAGTCAAACCGAAGCCGAAAGGACTAGTGAGCAGAGCCTCTACCACTGAGAATCTGGAGAGTATGGCACCGGAGCATTCCAGCCCAGCGGGGATTTCAGCCATAACACAAGAACTTTCCCAGGTCCACTTGCGGAAGACAGGTTTCAAGCTGGGCGGTGAGCCAGAGCATCATAGCTCAGACCCTGGTCTGACCACGAGGAAGACCCCACCGCCGGTGGTTCCTCGCAAGAAAGAAACATTGAAACATGCTCCGCCCGTTCCAACGAAGTCCTTTTCGCTGAGATACAAGGCCAACGGGCACGGGGAAACGGACGCCGCCGCAGATAAAGCCAATCCCTTCGAGCTTTACCTCAAGGACGCGGTGCCATCCGAGGAGAACCGCTTCCACCGCTAGCCAACAGAGAAATTATACCTGGAAAACATCTATGTAGTGATGAGCCTATACAAAACTTACTTAGCCGCACGTTCAAACCGGACACTCAGCAAGCAAAGCCCAACCAGATCATTTGGACAGCAAAGCTGCGAATTGCTGAATGTTGATCTCACCAGATCCGTCGCTCACCTCTCTCAACATATCGTCGACCTCGGCATCGGTCAGTTTCTCACCGATGGAAGTCAAGACATGCTTCAACTCAGCGGCAGAGATCAGACCGTCACCGTTCTTGTCAAACACTTTGAACGCTTCCAGCAATTCCTGCTCGGAGTCATTGGACTTCAACTGGCGCGACATCAGCGCCAAAAACTCGCTAAACTCGATCTTGTGGTTACCATCGATGTCTATCTCGTTCATCAGATCAGCCACCTCAGCCTCACTGGGCGACAGACCCAAAGACCTCATGACTGTTGCCAGCTCGCTCGACGAAATCGAACCATTGTTGTCCTTGTCAAACAAGGCAAAAGCTTCCTTAAACTCGGCAATCTGTTCTTCGGTTAAGTTGGACGACATACTGGAGATCAACGGCTCTACCTTGCTAACCAATCTTCTTGGTCGAGCCTAGCGAGTCTTGAAGCCTGGAATCTCACTTAACTTAGAGACCTTTAAAACCCAGGGCGGTCACTTGCCACGTATATATAAGATTGGATCATCGCAGAGCCACTGGTAGATATCGATGAGATCGACAAGAAGCCATTGATGATTGCTGAGGGCCATCTGAAGTGGTTGATCATCTTGATTGCGGTGTACCTGACGGTACCGCTGCTTGGGTACATTTTGATCCCGTATCTGCTGTATGGGAACCGGTCGACGAAGAAACGGATCGTGCTGTATGTGCTGGGGGACATTGGACACTCGCCACGGATGTGCTACCACGCATTGAGTTTTAGCGAGCGTGGGTGGCAGGTGGAATTGTGTGGGTACCTCGAGGACACGCTTCCTGAGGCGATTATCGAGGATTCGAACATCACGGTGCATGCACTGCCTGTGTACCGTTATAAAGGTATTACTGGGATGGTTTGGAAAGTGATCATGCAGGTTTTCTCCATTGGTTTGCAATTGTGGGATTTGAGAGGTAGCGATTATCTTATGATGCAGAATCCGCCCTCAATTCCGATCTTACCGCTGGCCGTGTTGTATAGACTGACAGGTTGCAAGCTGATAATTGACTGGCACAATTTGGGTTACACAATCTTGCAGATGAAGTTTAACGGGTCATTCTGGCATCCGTTCGTGGTGGTGCACTATTTGGTAGAGTATCTGTTTGCCAAGTTTGCAACTTACAATGTGACTGTCACGAAGGCTATGAAGAACTATTTGGTAAATAGTTTTGGGTTGAATGCAAAGAACATCGCTGTGCTTTATGATCGTCCTGCTGCGCAATTCCAGCCTTTGCCCAAGACTTGTGATCGGGCACGTATGTTGAAGACAGAACCCTTCATCAGGGACTACATACCGGATGGATTCGACGTCGAGAATGGTGACAAGATCATCGTCACCTCTACGTCGTTCACTGCCGATGAAGACATCGGGGTTCTCTTGGGGGCCCTCAAGATCTATGAGAATTCGTATGAGAAATTCGACCACAGTCTTCCAAGGGTTATGTGTTTTATAACTGGTAAAGGACCTTTGAAACAGAAATATGTCGAGCAGGTAAAATCTCAAGAATGGAATCGTTGCAAGATTGAGTTTGTATGGTTGACGTCGGAGGACTACCCCAGATTGCTCCAGCTCTGTGATTATGGAGTCTCACTGCACACTTCCAGTTCGGGACTCGACCTTCCAATGAAAATACTCGATATGCTTGGCTCTGGCCTTCCAGTTATTGCTTCCAATTATCCAGTATTAGATGAGTTGTTACAGCACAACGTTAACGGCCTGAAATTCATCGATAGGCGGGAACTGCATGAGAGCTTGATATTTGCGATGAAAGATCCTGAGATTTATGAGACTTTGAGGAAAGGTGCTTTGTTAGACGCACAGAATAGGTGGGAGTCAAGTTGGGAATTAGCAATGAAGGAGCTGAAAATCGTGCAATGATGGAGCAGAGGTCATAAGCACTCTGAGACGTTGTCACTCAAGATAGACTTCACGTTATAATGATTTTGCAGCATTGTTATTAGTTCTTGGTTATTGTCATTTTTCAAATGTTTTTTTCTGAGACTGCCTTCTTGTTCATACGCCCAAAACTTGTATTGCTCATCAGCGTAAAGCTCTGCGAACTCATGGTCGGGCACTAGAGCATCGTTATCGAGATCACAGTCAGGTAATCTCTTCGGAGCGAAGTTTTCCACTACTTTGTAAGTCAGATAAGAATAAAATCGGCTCATCAGAGTTTCATTGTAACCTCCACCTCCAAGCAGGAACACAGGAATGTTCTCAGTGATTTTTACTAAATCTACAATGCATCCAACCAGGCCGCGAACGGAAAGTTGCCATTCATTAAAACCATCCCCCATAAGACCGTCACCTCCGCATTGAATTATAAGTGCCTCTGACTTTTGTCTGCGCAGGAGCGGTTTGATAATATTCTGTGTCAATTGGTGCAAGAAACTATCATCTAGACCATGCAAAAGCGGTATGTTCACGACATTGCTTCCCTTTCTAGAATCCTTCAACGAGCCTGTCCCTGGAAAGAATCCTGGCTCAAACATATGCAATGAGATTGTTTGAACATTCTTGGAGAACTGAAAGGCTCTTTCCACACCGTCGCCATGATGCAAGTCAAAGTCGACATAACTTATACTGTTAAACCCTTTCCTTCTGAGCTTTTGAGCGAGCAAAACAATATCATTTACATAGCAGAACCCGCTGGCCTTTTGCTTGGAGGCATGATGTCTGCCGCCATCCCAGTTGATGCCAATCGACTTTTCTCCTCTAACAGCATCGTCAGCAAGCGCCAAAGTGGCACCTGTAATGACTTGACAATACATCGGTAGATAGGAAAACAATGGACAGTCTCCTTCCAAGTTGTATTTCTTGAGGTCATCAAGACCGGTCTTTCCATTCTCTTCACTATCTTCGTTGTCCTCGTTTTCTGTCTCGTCTTCGAGCAGGGCATCCCAAGCTGATCTCTTTCTCGAAGATGCTACCTGTCGTCCTCTCGAGCTCTTAAACTTCGTAAACAACTTGTGTCTTGAATCAATCCAGGCCTTTTCATCGAAGTCTCTACCAGTCCAACCGGCGGCCTGCTCTGGCAGCTGGGACCATAACGATTCCTCCTCATCGAAGGGCAAGAGAGTATTCAGCCTTTCACTTAATATCACATCGACGTAAGCTGCTGCATGGAATTGTAATATGTCCTCCCTAGAGCACAGAGGATTTTGATTTATCTTGTCGAAGCAATCCAGCAGTGAATAGCTTGCGATTAAAGCATGAGTCAGCTGCGACTTCCGATAATTGTTGCACGGCAGCAAGTCTGACACTTGAGCTTGGTATTTAGACGTGGAAATGACTATTTTTACCATCCGGTTGTCATCATGTACTCGAATTGCACTAAGTGTTTTTTATCCACGATCATTGGAGGTAGCCCTTTAGTGTGGTAGTCGGACCCTCTATTCGAGCGAACAAGATGGTTCTTGATTTCATTGGTTGAAGGCTGCAAAAAAGCTATACTTTACTTAGAGAGATATTTGCAGGTTCTTTAGTTCAATTCTTTGTCAACCCAAGTTGGTAGAATGAATGAAGCCTCATGGATTCTCTTGTTGTAGTACCTGTACAACTTCGATTCCTCTTCATCAGACACCTGGCGCAATGGTTTCTTAACGTTAGCATCCTTGTCCTTGGAGCAGACCATGAACCCGATCTGACCAGTTGGGTATGTTGGGATGGTGGTGTAAGCGTACTCGGCCACGGGGAAGACAGAGTGACAAGCCTTCTTCAGGTCCTTGATAATTGGCAAGTGAATCCACATGCTCTCAGCTTGAGTAGTGATGACACCCTTTTCAGTTAGAGCGCTGTTCAAAAGCTTAAAGTAGTCCTCTTGGAACAGAGATTCAGCAGGCCCTTCTGGGTCGGAAGAATCGGTGATGATGACATCGAATGTGTTCTGGTAGTCTCTCAAGAATTGGAAACCATCGCCAATGTAAGTCTTGACCTTTGGATGAGAGTAAGAGGCCGACATTTCGGGCAAGTATTTCTTGGAGACGTTGATGACAGCTTCGTCGATGTCACACAACCATGCTTCTTCCACCAAATCGTGCTTCACAATTTCTCTCAAGACACCACCATCACCACCACCGATAACAAGAACCTTCTTTGGGTTTGGGTGAGAGTTCAAGGCCAAGTGTGCGATCATTTCCTGGTATGAGAACTCATCACGTTCAGTGGCCTGAATGACATTGTCCAAGACTAGAACGTTACCGTAATCTGTGGATTTGAAAACCAACACATCCTGGTATTTCGATTTTTCATGGTGCAAAACCTTCTCGACTTTCAAAGTCATGGCTTGACCTGGCCACATGGTATCAGAGATCTCTCTGAACCAGCCGTCAACGATGGTTGGGTGAGTAATTTCCTGCTTAGACATTGCAATATTCTGGCCACCTTTTGCTCCTACAATTGGTTTTATCGTCGGTCAGAAAGAAACTTTATTGGAAATAAAGTTATCGCAGGGCATATTATATCATTGAAATTTATTCAATGGCCACGCCCATATGAAAAAAAAATTGCCAGTCAAGGTCAAGACATTTAATCGTAGTTGCCAGTACATTGCAAGGTATTGGAACGCATCGAGCTAGATTTGCCAATTTCCAGCTGGTTCAGTTTCCTGTGCGTTCCCCATGTGAAGTTACTTGGGAGATTTAAAATGCTCGAATCATCAAGAGAATTAGCACTTGTATTGAGTCCATAAGGCTACCATTGTTGCCCGAGTTTAAGTCATTGCGTTGTCAGTCTTGGCCGTTCTTGTCTGCTTTCTTGAACTCTGCGCTGCTTTGAAATTAACCTATCACCGATTCTTGAACAAACTACATTTCCAGGTAAAAGAGGAACGGCTCTCGATGAGTTCGGATTCGTATGGCGAGAAACTAGATGAAATAATTCAGTTATTTCAAGATTATAAATCCGGTTCTGTAAGGCTGGATAATATAACAAAGCTTTGTCAAACGCTTGGTTTGGAGTCTTTCATCGATGATATCGACTCGCAGACTTCTAGATTGTCAGCAGCGTCAAAGATTATAGTCATTGATATTGATTTTGCCAAGGAGAAAGGGAAAGTCACCGATGTCAAACTAGTTCTGGCTTCCAATTTCGACAATTTCAATTATTATGTCCAATCACCGGGAGACAATGGAGTTAGCAGCAATATCCTGTTGAACTCTTTAACTCAGTACCCTGATCTGCACGAATTTCATCACAATCTGAAGTATCTGCATCTGTTGGATACTTTTTCAAACATTGACATCGATGCATCCAACACAAGTAGCAACGCTAATGTAAACGGCAACAACAGCACTAACAGTGTGGAGACAAATGGCCACGGTGGCTACTCAGGTAAGCTCGACCTATTCAAGTATCACACAGAGCTGGTGCAGTTTATCAGTGACTACTGTGAGGCTAACTCGGCTCCCTTCAAAGTTGACGCCAACCTGAACAACAGATTTGGTATTTACATTTCAGCGATCCAGGGAAATGGGCCGCTAGCCAAGGTTTACTTACAGAAATCCAAGGATCCTCAGCAGAGACTCTATGAGTTCACTTACAACAAGGGGAGTCAAGATTGGATTAATGAGTCGGCAGAAAACTACACGTGTGGCGTATCCTTGGTGATGGAGATCTTAAGCGATGAATTATCGTCTTGGTTCCCTCAGGATTTTGTTCCAGATGACCTGATACAGGGTATCTGTGCCGGAGATGGAGAAAAGACGTCGACTCAATTTGACCTCAATGAATTGATTCAAAGCAGTACGAACAACGGGAAGCTAAGCACAAAATTTGAGCTTATCAACGACTTTAACAATAAATTGATCAATCTGAGGACCTTCAACATAAGCAATGACAATTTGAATCTTATCCTTGAATTGCTCAACTGGCTGAGTTGGTCCGAAACAGTGTTGCACAGTGTTTTCACGCTAGCATTTGGATCTAGTGAACTGACAAACGATGCGAAACCCACAGACGGTCCAATTGTCTCGGAAAATCCACGACAGAGACGCTCTAGTACATCATGTAAGAGACGTCGTTTTTCCGGTAAAAATAGGCGGCCTAGCATAACTGAAGCGACAATGCTTAAGGACGAAGGGTTTCAGCAGTTCACCTTGCATGAAATCTTGACTGACCCTTCATCAGCCGTCAATCACAAAACTGGTGATCCAAATACGTCGGAAACTACTTCACAGGCTACTAAGGATGCAGACCACGCCATGGATGTCGACGAAGATCCAATACAGCTAGTTGTGAGCGAGGACCGTGTATCTCTGGCCGATATTGCTCACTGCTCGCTGTACGATGGGCCTGAAAAGTGGAAGAAGTTTATTGATGCCATTCAAGTTTATAAAGTTACATAAAATAACGCATACACTCCGTCAATTAAGGGCGGTCCACTGTTGTTTTGAGTGAGAGGCTTTCCTTTCGCTCGCAAAGATGGAAATGTGGTTTTCTTAGAAAAATTTAAGATTGTTAGGCACTATGGCCGAGTGGTTAAGGCGACAGACTTGAAATCTGTTGGGCTCTGCCCGCGCTGGTTCAAATCCTGCTGGTGTCGAATTTTTTTTTCAACATGATTATGGTATATGGATGCTACCTTGAAGGATCTTTCATTGGAGCTGTCAGCAAATCAGATGCTCATAAGAGGATGTTATATATCTTGGCTAATTGAATACCTTGAGCAACATTTTGCACTCTTGCATCTAGTTTGTAGCCCTTTTTGTCAAGGGCTATCATCTCATCTGCGAAATCTTTCAATGGCACCTTGAAACACTCAATGAACTCTCCATCCTCTAAACTGGTTTGTGGGTTCAAGTTTTCCTCTGCAGACATGTCAATCTCGACTGTAACCAAGGATAGATTGGTATTGGTGAACCCTGGGTCGTTGAAGGCAACGGGACCCTGTGCAACGATCTTTCCCACGTAGCCTGTCTCCTCCTTCAACTCTCTCAAAGCTGCGACTTCGATACTTTCACCCTCGTCGATCAGTCCAGCGGGCATTTCAATGCACACGCCCTCGACCGGTGGTCTGAATTGCTTCTGAAGAAGGATCTCATCAGGTCTTCCATCTTTGTATTTCATAATTGCCAGAATTCCAATACCATCGACTTCACTTTTGCCTCTTGTCAAACGAACAGCACTGTCCCACTCTCTCTCGTTGCCATTGGGATCCCTGTAGGTCAATTTCTCTAGACCAATCCATTTGCACTCGTCTGGTTTGGCCTTACGAGAGCTCAAAAGCTTAGCCTGCTCAGGCTTTCCTTTAAATGCTGACATGCTCCTTATAATTCTAGTGGATAGCCTAAGTGATGGTATAGTGCGATTTATTGATCTTACCTTTCCAATCATTTAATGTTTTCTTTGACAAACTTGACGTTTGCCTTAACCACCTTCAAGGAGATCAAATTCACGAACAATGAAGAACCTTGACTTCGCACGTGAAACCCGCAGCCAGGGTGTCGCAAGTTCACTTTTAGTCGGAGTTGCACTCCTCATATTCTCTATTGCGTGACCTTTGTCAATGGCAGCCCGGTCTCATCGAGAACCGAAACAGTCTTCGAACTCAAGCTACAGTACTGAAGTCGAAGCCATTGAAGTATATACACTGCTTTCTATTCCATTGGATCTACTGGACCACATATCTTGGCCTGACGGCTCATTTAGACCCACTCTTCGGCCTACAGGAGCGATTGTCAATCCTGGAAGGACCAACAGCCTAACATGTTCTTTAAGTACATTTTAAAGCAGACGTTGGACTCTGATTAAGATCCTTTTCGTCCGCTGTCGGCGTTGTAGTAGTCTTGCTGATCCGCTGCTCGGATCTATTGTAAATTTCAGACAAAGATATGATGAAGAAACTGTCTTTCAGCAACTGAAGTGACTCAATCCTCTCAAGTAGCACACTTCCTTCACAATGGATTTTCGCACCGACGGTGGCGATTCTGCACAACTTAAGACTGAAATTCAGCGGTACCTTGTTGAGACAGGGAACTACCAAACGTATGAGCAGGCCTATCAGATGATCTCCTACAAAAGACTACTAACTTTTACGGATTCGTCAACAGTATTTCCGACCATTTGACGGAAAGATTGTTGCAAGATGGTTGGATTGATGCCGTGAGAGATCTCATAGCTTCCGAGATACGATCTTCCAACTCATCGAACTACACTCAAATACTGGCGAAGGTAGAACCAAAGGCATTAGGTATGTTCACAGTACTTCAATAAGTTACTTATCAATATCACTAACGGGATGAACCGGTACAGAAATGGTTTCTCAACCGACAAAGGATCAAGTTTTGAGCCAAATAGAGACGTTTCTTGATGAAATCGTTGAGAAGGAGTAACTTATGTGCCATGGTGCGCCGACCGTTACTCGAAAATTACTTCACCACGTTAATGTTTACATTATATAACATATCTATTGACATTTTAAGCATCAAATCGTGAGCTCTCTTTTAATCATCATAATTCTCATCCTCCTCTATCTGTCTGACCACATTTTCTCTCGCTATACTGGTGGATTCCGATAGAGGTTTATTATTCTTCTGTACTTCCAGCCTTTCCTTTTCCTCCTCTTCACGATTTTTAGCTTCTTCTTGCAACTTCTCCATAGCTTCGGCACTTGGTTTTATTACTGTCTCTGACTCGCCGTGCGTTTTCTCTGGTAATGTGGCGTTCTCAAGTACAGTTCCTGTTGTGCTACTCTGAGCTTGAGCGTCGGTTGATTTATCTATAGCATTGCTCGTTTGTTCGTTAGGTTGTTCTGCTTTATCGATAGCAAGAGAAGAAGCTACGGCTTCTTGAGCTGAATTTGACATGGAAGGATTCAAGGGCTCATCGGAGTTCGAAGGCTTTTCTGGTACGTGTCCCTCTTGCTTCAAATCGTTTTGTGCATCATCCACAGCTGGTGCCTCAGTTTCAGCTGCCTTTTCAACAGCTGCAGCATCTTTTGCCTCTGCCACTGCTTCTACCGCTGCATTCTTTGCTGCCTCTCTTGCCTCTGCTGAAGCCAAAGTCTCTTGGCTTGGTAAGTTTAATGATCCTCCAGCAACCTGCGTATGTGGAACGACGTTCAACTCAGCGTTGTCAGCTGTCGTTATCCCTGGAGCGAGGGTCACTGTTGATGCATTTGCAGAGGCTGGAGCCGTTATTGTGGTGGCACTGTCTGTCGTTGTGGCCTTCTTTAGCTCAGGTAGGCTATTACTTTCGACAGATTTTTTCTCTTGTAATAGCTTTGTCTTGGCGTTTGCGTCTTTGGATTCTTTACCATTGCCGAATGAATTTTTCTGCTGTTTGCCAGTTGAACCCTTTTCTTTGCCCTTCTCCTTCTCCTTGTCCTTCACGGTCGTCGACCGTATCCTCAGATTGGCAGCTGCAGCCCTTGGCGAGGTCTTGGTCTTGAGTTTCTTGTGCTGAGGTTCAGTAAGGTTCCTCTGAGAAGCCGGTAAAGTTGGCACTTGCGATGGCGAAACCGAAGCGACCGCTAGATTCTCATTCTCATTGGTATTGGAAGACACTGCAGCATTGACTAGTGTGTGAATCGAACCGTCCATATGCCTTTTCTGTGGCAGGACAGGACTCATATGGGCTGGAGTTTCAACATTAGTCCTGGATCCCGGTTGCCCCGTGTGGACCAATGGCTGGTGGTAAATAGCTTGCGCTGGTGAATAAGTAGAGCTTTCAGGTGTGACACCGACCAGTGGCTTCATTTGTGGGTGGGTCTGATGTTGTGGTGGAGGGGGTAGCATGGTTGAAGGTGTTTGTTGAGGAACCGCCATGGCATACTGTGGAATCTGAGGTTGTCCTTGAGTCAACATATGAGCAGGAATTTGTTGTTGCTGTGGTTGCCCCGGTAGCGGCCCCTGCCCGAGAGACCCGTTTGCGTACAATGTAGCGGCAGGAGGTCTAATGTTCAAAGGGTTACTTTGATCGGTCGACTGTAAAGTTGGTTGCAACATGATGGGCGGAGGTGCCGTTGCGGATCCCAGGTGCTGGCCACCAGTCTGGGAGTTCACGCCATCTGCCCCCGTTGACTGACTACCTTTACCGATCGGTTGACTGGTATCAGCGAGCTGTTGAGTGAGTGCCTCCAGTCTTTCCCTAATGTGACCGTTATCTGGATCCA
The DNA here is from genome assembly GCA_003708055.3 of Torulaspora maleeae. Classification (NCBI taxonomy): domain Eukaryota; kingdom Fungi; phylum Ascomycota; class Saccharomycetes; order Saccharomycetales; family Saccharomycetaceae; genus Torulaspora; species Torulaspora maleeae. The sequence continues at coordinate 135,040 of PPNA03000009.1, read as the reverse complement.
ATCTTGCGGCTTGTTTGTATGCATCGAGAGCATCGGTGAGCTGATTGTTGCACGTCTCGTACAGGGTACCCAAATCGTACCAAACTTCGCTAATGTAAGGATTGAGTCTGATGGCTCTTGTGTATGCGTCCAAGGCGTCTCTATATTGTGAGATCTGATAGTACAACACGCCGATGGAGCACCAAAAGATCGGATTTCTCGAATCCCGGTTCACCGCCTGTTGGAAAGCGTCGTAAGCAGCGGTGTAGTCGCTTCTGAGCATGTAAACACGACCCAGATGGTACCAAGTCGTGGCATCGGAAGGATCGACCTCCAAAGATTTGAGCAAAAAGTTCAGCGCCTTCTGCGGATCATAGAATTGCACGTTGTTCATCCCATACAGACAACCGAGCTGCTGTAAAACCTTTGCATGATGTTCGTTCTGCAAAAGCACGTGCTCGTAGGCCTCTCTAGCGCCCTGCCACTCGCCCATGTTCTCCAACACGCTGCCGAGCTGGAACCAGATGTCCCACTCCTGCAGGGGCGCCGGGGGCTGCGCGAGTATGTATCTGAAGCATTCGAGCGCCTGGTTCCACTTGCCCTGGTGTTTGTAGATGATCCCGAGCCGGAAGTAGATCTCGTTGGCCTTTTCGAAGTGCGGGTCGAGCTCAAGCACCTTGGCGAACGCTTCCTCCGCATAGTCGAGCGACCCGTACCGGTCGTACAGGATCCCGATCCCGTGCCACAGCTTCGGTACGTTCGGGTTGCTGAGATGGTACAGCGCCTGCTGGTACGCGTTGTACGCGCGCTGCAGGTCGTCGAGCATCAGATAGCAGTGCCCTAGCGTCGCCCACACGTCCGACAGCTCCGGGTTCACCGCCAGCGCCCGCTCGTAGAGCTCTGCTGCCTTCTGGAACATGTCGCGCGACCGGTACAGGTGCGCCAGCGACGTGAGTGCCTTGGTCGACGCCTGGTTGTACTGTAACGTGGCGTCGTACGCCATGGCCGCGCGATCCGCATCCCCAAGCGTCTCCGCCAGCGACGCGATCGACAGCCACGTCTCTGCTGTCGACTGCGTCAGCGGGTCCATCTGTTGCTCCTGCGCTGCGGCGGCAGCCGCAGCAGCAGCTGCTGCTGCTGCTGTCTGCTGCTGCTGTTGCTGTTCCTGCCCTGGAGTCACCAACATCGTCTCGATCCCTGCGTTCATTCCCAAACCTGCTGTCAAATACGGTCCGGGCAATGTAAGCTTGTGTGCCAATCTGCTTGCTGTGCTGGTGGTTGTAGTCGACGTTGTGCTCCTGCCACTGTTTTTTTCACCACCAGGGCCAGGCAAGCCCTCAGCGACCTTTCTCCGACCGAATAGGGAACCGCGAGAAGCGCGAGAAGCAGCGCCAAAAGAAACCGGCGCGGTTGCTGCGCGCCGGTTTCTTTCATTGCAGCGCGCGCACAGTATCGGCGAGGCCGCCGCAAGCGCGCGCGCTATACGAGCGAGGGGGAGGGGCAGGTGCGGGTCGAAGCTTGCGGCGTTTCTTTTGCGGTGTCGTCATCGGCCGCGCGGTGCATTGATAATGGGCGGTGGAGGACAGAGGAGTGGCGAGCAGTGAGCGGCGAGCGGCGAGTGGCAAGTAGTGATGGAAGAAGGAGGGTTTGTGAGGCGCACACGTGCCAGGAAAGCTGCCCGCAAGGTAGACTATGCAGAGAGTGGGAGTGACGGCGGTGGCGGCGGTGAAGCCGGTGAAGCCGGCGAAGCCGTTGCAGTCAAGAGCGAGAGCGAGAGCGAGGGCGGGGGTTCTGACGACGACGAGCCGTTGAGTAAGAAGCGCGCGAAGCGCACCACGAAGCGCACCACGAAGCCCCGTGGGAAGCGCGCGAAGCGCGCGAAGCCCAAGATGACCGACGAGGAAAAAAAGGTGTCGCGGTTCGAGCGAAACACGGAGCGCATGTTTCTGCACCACCCAGAGCTTGCAGACGTGTTTCAGCGGCTGCGCGACACGCCGCGCGCGCGGCCCGTGCGCGCCGCGCAGCCCGCGGGGCTGTCGGTCCGGCTGCTGCCCTTCCAGCTCGAGGGCCTGCACTGGCTCGTGCAGCAGGAGGCGTCGCGCTACCGCGGCGGCGTGCTGTCCGACGAGATGGGCATGGGCAAGACGATCCAGACGATCGCGCTGCTGATGCACGACCTGGCCCGCTCCCCGACGCTCGTTGTCGCGCCCACCGTGGCGCTCATGCAGTGGAAGAGCGAGATCGAGCAGCACACGGGCGGCAAGCTCCGCACGTACGTGTACCACGGCGCGGCGCGCACGGCGCGCGCCGAGGACCTTGCGGGCATCGATGTGGTGCTTACCACGTACTCGGTTCTCGAGTCCGTGTACCGCAAGCAGGTGTATGGGTTCCGGCGCAAGAGTGGGCTCGTCAGGGAGCGGTCGCTGCTGCACAACATGCGCTTCCACCGCGTGATTCTCGACGAAGCGCACAACATCAAGGACAGAACCAGTAACACCGCCAAGGCGGTCAACGACTTGATCACGGAAAAGCGGTGGTGTCTGACCGGCACACCTCTGCAGAACCGGATCGGCGAGATGTACTCGCTGATCAGATTCTTGAACGTAGAGCCGTTCTCCAAGTACTACTGTTTTGCGTGCGATTGCAGCTCGGAACAGTGGAAGTTCTCGGACAACATGCATTGCGACTCGTGTGGCCACGTATTCATGCAGCACCGGAGTTTTTTCAACCACTTCATGCTCAAGAACATCCAGAGCTTCGGGGCACAGGGTCTGGGGCTCGATTCGTTGAACAACATCCAGTTGCTCTTGAAGGATGTGATGCTGAGACGGACCAAGCTCGAGAGGGCGGACGATCTGGGGCTACCGCCGCGCATCGTCACGGTGCGCAGGGACTATTTCAACGAGCACGAGAAGGACCTCTACAGAAGTCTCTACACGGACGTGCAGCGGAAGTACAACTCGTACGTCGAGGAGGGTGTCGTCTTGAACAACTATGCCAACATTTTCACCTTGATCACCAGGATGCGGCAGCTCGCAGACCATCCGGACCTGGTGCTCAAGAAGCTCAGGGCAGAGGGCGAGGGATCCGGCGTGGTCATCTGTCAGTTGTGCGACGACGAGGCAGAGGAGCCCATCGAGTCCAAGTGCCACCACAGGTTCTGCCGGCTCTGCGTTAAGGAGTATGTCGAGTCCTTCATGGAGGACAACAGTAGGCTGACGTGTCCCGTGTGCCACATCGGCCTGAGCATCGACCTGTCGCAGGCTGCGATCGAGGTCGATCTCGAGTCGTTCAAGAAACAGAGCATTGTCAGTCGGCTGAACACACACGGGAGATCCTCGACGAAGATCGAGGCGCTCGTTGAAGAGCTGTACCATCTGCGCAGCGACAAGCGAACTATCAAGTCCATCGTTTTCTCGCAGTTCACCAGCATGCTGGATCTCGTCGAATGGAGATTGAAGAGGGCGGGTTTCCAGACAGTCAAGTTGCAGGGTAGTATGTCGCCCACGCAGAGAGACGAAACCATCAAGTACTTCATGGACAACATCCATTGTGAAGTGTTCCTGGTCAGTTTGAAGGCGGGTGGTGTGGCGCTGAACCTTTGCGAAGCGTCCCAAGTCTTCATTCTCGACCCCTGGTGGAATCCTAGTGTCGAGTGGCAGAGTGGTGATAGAGTGCACAGAATCGGTCAGCATCGACCCGTCAAGATAACAAGGTTTTGTATCGAAGATAGCATCGAATCGAGGATTATCGAGTTGCAGGAAAAGAAGGCGACCATGATCAATGCTACCATCAATCAGGATGAAGCCGCGATAAATAGACTCACCCTCGATGATTTGCAATTTTTGTTCAACAATTGAGTGCTTGTACATATTTTGAATACCTATTTACCATTTCCTTACGCGGCAGCGGAACTACCACGGGCACCGGCTCCTGACGCGACTAGTTCAAATTGCTGTTGTGAAAGTTCAACTGCAGGCAATTCGACCTCTCCCTTGTGGGAAGGTGCTGGCAAGAATCCAACCTTGCGCAGGAACGCGATGTAAATGCCAACTTGGGCGCTTGTAGCACCTTTTCCTTGAGAGACATCTTCCGAAGACCACTCGATATCCTTCTTCAGAGACTCCACAGCGTTTCTATCATCTAGGTTTGGAGCCTTTGTGTTTTCAGGCAGATCTTCTAAAACCATGTGTAATAGTGGGAACAAAGCATTTTCTTGTCCTTGCTCGATGACGGATTTTTCCAATGATTTCTTCCAGGCTTCGTAGCTCTCAACTGTCACGTCGTAACCGTACCTCTTCAATTCGAGGACATAATCGGTTAGCACGATACGTGGATGGGCATTGACCTGGGCAACAGTAAACTCATTCTCCTTTGGTGGGTTCAAAGCGGTCGCGGTTACTACACGAGCGACATGATCCACAGGGACCATATTGACAGTGTTGTCAATCTGTGGGATTCTTCCCAATTGTAGACAGCCCTTCATGAATCTCAGCAAGAAGTCATCAGTGTTACAAGAACCATTTTTAGATGCACCCGTCACATAACCTGGTCTCACTATGCATCCACGAAGTCCTCTTTCTCCGGCACGTCTAATAATATATTCAGCAGCCCATTTGGATTGTCCGTAACCACCACCTAGTCCTTTAGCAGAACCCGACAAATCATCAGATTCTAAAACGCCGGATCCGCCTTCCTTCTCTGACTTGTCTGACAATGAAAAGAAGTAATCGGTGTCTAGTGTCGAAGTCGAGGACACAAAGTTGAAATACTTTGCCTTACCAGTAGCTGCAAGGCTCATGACGTTTACAGTGGAGATGACGTTTGCGTCTCTCAACTTTGAATAAGGGAAAACCCAGTGGACTAGGGCACCATTGTGAATGATAACATCGATTTCATTAGTTAACTTGGACCATTTCTCGTTACTTAGTCCAAAACTTGGTTTCGAGAGATCACCAAGCACAATTTCGATTCGATCTTTGAAACCGGCAGACCAAGTGTTGTAGATGACACCAGCCTTCTCCAACCTTTTTAGTCCTGCACTCTCGTCTTTGGCACGGACATGAGCGTATACCTTGATGTCGTAGTGAGGGGTTTTACGGTTCAATAGATCAGCTAAAATGTATGATCCTAGGAAACCTGTGACACCTGTGACGAAAACATTGATGGTGGATTTTCCTTCAGCTTGGGAAGGTTTAACGAAGGGCGTACGTGATGGGAAAGACGAAGGAAGTGTCTCAGCTATCTCCTTAGCGTCCTTGGCGTAATCGACTACCACAGCGGATTGATTAGCATCAGAAGAATCCTTAGAGTCTCTGATTCTAGAGATTTCAGCAGCAAAGGCTTTGATGGTAGGAAACTTGAAGATTGTACCGAGTGGCATGTCAACCTTTAAATCTTTCTTCAAAGAAAAGATCATACGGGTCGCAAGTATGGAATGGCCTCCAAGGTCAAAGAACGAGTCTTCTGGAGATATGGACAGTGGTTTAGTTGGAAGGACATTCAACCACAAATCACGAACTTGGCGTTCAGCCTCAGTGAAAGCTGAATCGTCCACATCAGTTGTGGAGTTCTGAGCCACCAAATTCAATTGCTTGGTGGTTGGGAACTGCAGTTTTGGCTTGTCTACCTTACCGTTAGGGTTCAATGGCAATTTGTCCAACACCACGATCAGTGATGGCATGGCGTAGCTCGCCAACCTCTTCTTCAAGAATTCTTTGATGTTCTTAGCAAGCAAATGGTAGCCCACTAAACCCTTAACCAGTGGGTCAGATTCAATGGCTTCAGGGATCTGGCTCTGGAAAGATGACAATTCATCAGGCCTATCGAATCTTGGAACCATAAAAGTGATTAAAGTGGGTTCGTTATCACTGTTTTTGCGCACTAGGGTGATGTTCTCTCTAACAAGTGGGTGTTGTGAAATGTGCGTGTCGATCTCACCTAGCTCGATTCTGAAACCACGGATTTTGACTTGGTCATCGGCACGACCGCAGCATTCACAGTTCCCATCTGGCAAGTAACGACCCAAGTCACCGGTTCTGTAGAGTCTGTCTCTTGGACCATACCAAAACTCTCTCCAAGGTTCGCCTTGGCTCTTATCGAGGTAGTCCCAGTGATTTGGCTCAACAAACCAGTTGTTGACAAATTTCTCCTTATTTAGGTCTGGCAGACCACGGTATCCCTCAGCTAAACCGCCTGCACGAACATAAATCTCACCGATCTCACCAATACCACAGATTTGACTGGTATCATTACGATTCACGATTAGAAGCTGAACGTTTAGCATACCTTTACCAGCTGGCATGACATCTTTCAATTTCTTCAAGAAAGTTTGGTCCTCGGCTCTCGATTTGATCTCAAAGTATGACACAGCACGTTGAGTTTCTGTCGTACCATACATGTTAACGATACGACAGTTTTCAGCTAATGTTTGCAATCTCAAACAGTCACGTTTAGTCAAGATGTCACCCACAAAGAAGGCATGATGAAGCTTGGGGAACGGAGTAGTTGCTTGAGCTGCAAGTAGTTGACCCATGGCTGGAGTCAAATGTGTCACTGTGCAGCCATATCTGCTCATCCATTCAGCCAGTTTCCCAGGTGTTCCAATATCGTCCTGCGTAGGAACGTATAGTTGAGCTCCCAAAAATAGAGGCGTGAACATGTCTCTCTGGATAGGATCGTGTGCAATACCACTTAGCATCGTAAACTTGTCATTTTCTGAAAGATTGAATTTTTTGGCCATCCAGTTGAAATAATACGCCAATGAAAAATGTCTACCCAGGACACCCTTTGGAATACCTTCAGAACCAGAAGTAAATGAGAGAGTTGGGTTAGAATCAGGTCCAACAACCACACCTGTACGGGTATCTTTCAATTTCTCATATGGCGATAAAACATCCTCTGTGCCCTCTAAGGATCCTTGCAATGAACCATCATCTTGAATTGCAATTGAAGGTATACGTGATACAACATCAAGTTCTTTGGTAATGTAGTCTTCGACAAGTTGATCAAGTTCCCCAGCTGATCTGATGACAATCAAACCACGAGGTTTGGCGACACCTAAATAAATGGTTTGCCTGGCTGGAGGATATGCGGGATCAATGACAGAGAATGTGGCGCCTGCTTTCAGGACACCCATGACACAAACCATCAAGTCGACACCACGAGAGGAATAGATCATAACCACGTCACCTCTTTTAATGCCAGTAGCGATCAGATAGTGTGCCACAATATTGGAAGCGTAATTGATGTCTCTATAGGTAAATTGACGAGATGTTGAAGAATTACCCGATGGTGTCTCAACAACACAAGTTCTTTCAGGGAATTTATCTGCGTTATCTTGGAAAATGTCATGAATGCAACCGACAAAATCGCACCAACCCAAATCAGCTTTGGGGTCGAACAAAACCTTTGTCGAGGATGGTAACATCAGGGAAACCTTGGTAATGCATGAGGAAGGCTCGCTGATCACTGTAGAAGCAAACTGCAAAAATTGATCTGCAAGAATAGAAATCCTCTCGGATGAATACAACAGCGAGTTGTAAATGATGTCCAAAACGGTGCCGTCTTGTAAGTTTAGCACCAAATCACATAGATGGTGCTTGAATTGATCTAATTTGAAATCTTGCTGATCTTGCAACAACGCCAGACGGAAGAATTGTGGACATCTTTCCAAATCTTGATCCTGGGCGACTTTCTCGGCCAACGAATCGAATGAAATATCCCCAGAGTCAGGCAAACCGCTCAACTCTTTGACAACAATCTCGTACAGTTCTTGGAAAGTAAGAGTAGGTTGTATCGTGAATCTTAGCACTTTGTTGTGTGCAACGTAAAGCACAATGTCATCATCTCCAGTAAGTCTATAAAGAAGCGCAGTCCAAATACTCAATGCCACTGCATACTTATCTTGTAGCGTACTTGGCAGCGTACTCAGTTGTGGTACGGAGATCGAGTATGACGCCTGTTCACTGAATGGCTCTTGTTGAGGACGTAGAAAATCGTGTGGTAGGACACTCAGAGTTGGATTATCCAACTTCGTAATCCAAGTTTGTGGTGACATTGGAATCTAATTGTGCTTTGCTTGACTAGCAGCTGCAAGGATTCGCTTGATAGGACGTTGAAACACCGAGTCCTTTAATAGTTGAGAAATCTTTGACTAGTTGTTCGTGTGACTGATTCTTAGTCTCTGGACGACTTCAACTGCAGCCTTGAGGTGGTCAGTGAGCTACTACTGAAAATCCCGAGGAAATACATCGCTATAACGCAGTTTAAAAAAACACAGTCGAATTCGAGAAAGTTTGACATACGACATCAAGTTACTACACTTTCAAACACTACAGTCGCGAATTACTGGAAATTCACAGATTTCTCGGCATTCATACAGATGGATCTTGCTGAAGTCTTCAACACTCAGACCTTCAAGCTCGAATTTGATTAAACTTCTGTGTATAAAATCACTATAAACGTATCCAGTACCAGTTTTCTTGTCTTGTAGCGTACTCCATTAGAACGATTCAACATTGAAGTGTAAGCTATCGAAGAAGGACTGGTGTAGCAGGATTTTGTGTTTCATATTGGAAGTCTAGATCGAGTATTGGGGAAGTAAACTCGCTTGTGGAGAAATAGAGCAAAAACCACTTATGAAAGTATAATTAGAGCAACTTTACCATGTCACAGAGGAAATTGCAGCAGGATATCGATAAATTGCTGAAAAAGGTCAAAGAAGGCCTCTTTGAGTTTGAAGAAGTCTATGAAAAGTTCCAATCAACCGACCCTGAGAATTCTTCTCACAGAGAGAAGCTAGAATCCGATCTTAAGAGAGAAATTAAGAAGTTGCAGAAGCACCGTGATCAGATAAAGACGTGGTTGAGCAAAGAAGATGTTAAAGATAAGCAGGATGCTTTGATGGAAAATAGGCGGGCTATTGAAAATGGGATGGAAAGATTCAAAACTGTGGAGAAATTGATGAAGACCAAGCAATTTTCCACAGAGGCATTGACCAACCCTGACATCATTAAAGACCCTCGAGAGTTGAAGAAAAGAGATCAGTTTATTTTCATTCAGGAATGCCTAGATGAGTTGCAAAGACAGTTGGAAAGTTATGAGGCTCAGGATGAGCAGGAGCAGGTCGAAAGGCACGAATTTCATATTCATAACCTGGAAAATGTGTTGAAACTATTGCAAAATAACGAAATGGAACCTGAGACCGTGGAAGAATATCAGGATGATATAAAGTACTACATCGAAAATAATGATGAACCAGATTTCATAGAGTATGATACACTGTATGAGGATATGGGCTGTGAGAGTAAACCAAATCAGGAAAGCAATAAAGAGGTATCATCATCAACTACTATTTCAACTACAGCCAGCGCCGCTGGTACTGGCGCAACCACTACTACTACAACCACTACCACTACAACGACAACGGGAGCTGGTGCTGGTGCTGGAAGTAGCACCTCGGTGAAGCAGATCAAAAAAACGGAACGTTCTCCGAAGAAGAAAGCACAGCAGCAAGCATTCTCGTCCACTGCCAGCACTCCAACTAGGGGTACACCCATGCCAGTCAGCCCTCAATTCCCCTCTCCTGAAGCTGTCGGTTTATCTCAGTTTAACAACGGCAGCACTGAAAACAATCAAAAGAACGATGTGGATGGTGCACTAGGCCAAGAAGAGCTTCCTTTACCAGCAGACAAGTCTGAACAAATCAATCAGCAAATAGATCGTGATGTTAAAGAAAATGAAGCTTTCAGAAATCCTTTATTTGGCGAAGGATTGAGGTATTGGTTAAATTCCAAGAGGCCGTTGATGCAGCCATACAAAGATATGCCAGAGCGAATGGTGACACAATTGGAGTCATCGCTTTTGAACTGTCCCGATTCATTAGATGCAGATTCACCTCATTTTTATAGAAAGCCTCTCTCGTTGCCACATCCGACCTCGATTTTCTTCCCCAATGAGCCTATTAGGTTCGTATATCCAGCTGATAATGGTCCACTCCAAGCTCAAAACAATACGGAGGAACAACAGCGGAGAAATAAGAATGGAGAAAGTGAACAGTCAGGCCAACACTCCAAGGGAGACCTCAAGACAAGCGAAGACATATACTCCAGAACATCTTTGGCGAGAATCTTCACTAAGTTTGACCTCGATACACTTTTTTTCATATTTTATCATTATCAAGGAACTTATGACCAATTTCTAGCGGCGAGGGAGCTGTCGAAGAATAGAAAATGGAGGTTTAGTAAAAAGGACCGCTGTTGGTACTACAAGGAGGTCGAGAAACTACCCCCAGGAATGCCACAATCAGAAGAAGAATCCTGGAGATACTTTGATTATCAAGGGAGTTGGTTGGCTAGGCGTTGTAATAATGATATGGTCCCCGAGGAAGAAGATTTTGAAAAGATTTTCTAGTAGAGCCTCTTCATCATTCAATATACATTCAGTATATATAATCTTATTATAATGATCTTAATGTACTAATCAAAGATCGCCTGGTTTATAGTTCCTTCTCGAGGAATTGCTCGCTGAAGAAGGAGATTTGCTTGAAATTGTATTCAAACCCGTCATCACCTCCATAATACGGATCATCCACAATTTTTCTAAACTTCTCGTCAGTGTTCCACTCACCAAACAGATGTATATTTGCCTTTGAACCCTTGGGTTTCAATCTTTGTAAGTTTCTCTGATTGGATTCATCCATGCAGATAACGTAGTCGAACTTGTCAAAATGCGATCCACGAATTTGCTGTGCTTTGTGATTCACTGGAACGTTGTGAGAGCGACAACAGGCAGCACTACGAGGATCTGGGTTCTCACCAGTGTGCCAGCCTCCGGTTCCGAAGGAGTCAATCACATCAAACCGGTCTTGTAGTCCTTTCTGCTTGACAACATGCTTGAAGACTGCTTCAGCCATTGGTGAACGACATATATTACCCAAGCAAACAAATGCCACAGATATCTTTGATATAGAGTCGACAGTCATGTTACCTTTGAGTGTATTCTTTCATCCGCCATCAATTAGTGTTCCAACCCAGATCCATTTTATATTAAGTCGAGATTGACAGACTTTTGAGAACAACACAGATCCAAGAACTGAAGACAACAGTAGTGAAGGGACATTGTAAATAAGCGAAAGCTATGTTGATTGACTCTATATGATATTTGAAACAAGGTACTTATGTGTCAACCTATGAGACACTCTTTATCAGATTTCATACGTAATAGCATAGGAATATGTTCTCGACTTCTTAGAAAGCAGATCTCAATGGAGAGTCGACTTCTCTACCCTTGTAGAAAGCGATAGTCTTTTCAGCTCTGGTAGCAACACCTTCTGGAACGAAATCGAAGAGCTTGAAAACGTCAGAGGCCTTACCGGAGGCACCAAATCTGTTTAGACCAAAGCTTTGATGAGCGTATTTTGACCAGCCAGCAGTACTTAGGACTTCGACAGATAGGATTGGGACGCGGTCTGGTAGGACAGACAATTTGTATTCTTCGGATTGCTTGTCGAAGGTCAAAGTGTCTGGCAAGGAAACGATACGTGCGTTGACGTTCTTCTCCTTCAAGACCTTGGCAGCTTCAACACACAAGGAGACTTCGGAACCGGTGGCGACAAGGATGACATCTGGGTTAGCGACATCTTGTAGAACGTAACCACCCTTGGAGGCCTTTTCAATGCTAGAGCCCTCTAGTTGTGGCAAGTTTTGTCTTGACAAAGCAATGATGCTTGGAGTGTGAGTAGATTCCAAAGCGCTCTTGTAAGCAGCGGAAACTTCGTTTCCATCAGCTGGTCTCCAAACACTCAAGTTTGGCATAGCTCTGAAATGAGCCAAGGTTTCGATAGGTTGATGGGTTGGACCATCTTCACCCAAACCGATAGAATCGTGGGTGGCAACCCAGATGACTGGGTGACCAGATAGGGCAGCCAATCTGACGGCACCGGCAGCGTAAGAAACAAAGTTCAAGAAAGTACCGGCGAATGGCTTGTAGTTAGCACCGAAAGCGGAGATACCATTCATAATGGCGCCCATACCGTGCTCTCTAATACCGTATCTGATGTATCTACCGGAGTAGTCACCCAAACCGGTGGAAGGTGGCTGGAAATCGACGGCTTCCTTCCATCTGGTCAAGTTAGATGGGGTCAAATCGGCAGAACCACCGATCAATTCTGGCAATTCATCGTAGATGTCCTCGATGATCATCTCGGACAGCTTTCTTGTGGCGATAGCCTTGTCCTCTGGGGTGTATGCTGGCAATTTAGCGCTCCAGTTAGCTGGCAATTGACCGTTCAATCTTCTAGCTAGCTCTTTACCCAATTGACCGAATTTTTGTTGGTATGACTTGAAAAGTTGATCCCACTCGGCGTTCAACTTGGCACCTGGTTCGGCGACCTCCTTTTGGTAGAAATCGTAGACTTCTTGAGGAACAACAAAGGATTGTTCTGGGTCGAAACCGAATTTTTGCTTCAATTGCTTGACATCGTCAGCCTTCAAAGGAGAACCGTGAACGGAGTGAGAACCGGCGTGCAAGGAACCGAAACCGATGACCGTGCTCATCTTGATCAAAGTTGGCTTGTCCTTTGATTGTTGAGCCTTTTCGATGGCCTTGGAGATGGAGTTCAAGTCTTCGTTACCGTTTTCAACGGTCAACACTTCCCAACCGTAAGCTTCGTATCTTTTCAAAACATCTTCAGTGAAGGAGACGTCGGTGTCACCATCGATGGTGATCTTGTTGTCGTCGTAGATGGCAATCAAGTTACCCAATTTCAAATGACCGGCCAAAGAACAGGCCTCGGAAGAGACACCTTCCTGCAAACAACCGTCACCCAAGAAGGAGTATGTGTATGAGTCGGAAAGGGTGAAACCTGGCTTGTTGTAAGTGGCAGCAAGGTTAGCCTGAGCAATGGCCAAACCCACGGCGTTGGAGATACCCTGACCCAAAGGACCAGTGGTGACCTCGACACCTGGCAACTCGAACTCAGGGTGACCTGGAGTCTTGGAGTTCAACTGTCTGAACTGCTTCAAGTCCTCGATTGAGTAGTCGTAACCGGCCAAGTGCAACATGGAGTACAACAAGGCGCACGCGTGACCGTTGGACAACACAAATCTGTCTCTGTTGATCCAGTCTGGGTTCTTTGGGTTGAAACGCATGTGTCTCAACAGAACGTGAGCAGCTGGAGCCATACCCAAGGGCGCACCCGGGTGACCAGAGTTGGCCGTCGAGACTGCATCGACCGCTAGAAGTCTGATCGTCGAGATAGCAAGCTTGTCAATATCAGTGAATTCAACCATCGTTACTGTTGTACCTCTTGCTTAATTGATGTCGTTAGATCAAACAAGTTACAATTCCTGTAAAAGAACTCGCTTTTAGATAAAATTCCCAAGGAAACCGTTCGAACCCCCAATTGCAAATGGTTTTCCAATAAAATTGAGTTATATATATGCGAGAAACATGAATCAATCTGAGTAATCAGTTCCGCAACTACACCACGACCGCGACCAGCGTCGCCACTGATCGCCCACACGTCGTAGCGGTCCCACCGGTCACCACCACCGTTGCGAGCGCCCAATCCGACGTGCGCAATGCCAGAATCCGACGATCTCAGCAGGTACGACGAGATGGCCTGCTGGGCCTGCCATTCTCTGGCTGCTTGTTGGGTTTTTCCAAAAGATTGCGTCGCCAAAAGAAAAGATTGCTTTTCGTTCAGGATGCTAGAGACGCCATTCGTGCGCGGTGACCGAGAGCACGTGCCTACGAGATCTCGAAAGTATCTTTGAATGGCGACGAGGTGTGACTCGCGTTCGAAGCCGATCTGGGGCGACCCGGGTCGCCGATGGCCACGTCCAGGATAAAGCTGCCGTCGTCGTCATCGTCGTTGTCGTTGTCGTTGCCCACCTCTTCTTGTTCCTCTTGTTCGTCTGCGGCGGGCGCGTCCTCCTCTTGTATCTGCACCAGCTTGGGCTTGGCGCGTATCGCGGTGGTCAGGTTTTCCTGAGCGTGGTCCACCTGCTCGTGGTCCGCGTCGCCGCTTCGCGACTGGCCGTCGTCCTCGTCCTCGATGCCGCCCAGGATCGACGACCCGAGCGTGATGTGCGAGCGCATGTCGCCTGCGGTGTGCAGGCTCGACGTGTTGAGCCCGCGGAACAGCCGCGAGGTGCGCGAAGCGCCCGCGCCGCCGCTGGTGACACCTGGAATGTACGCGATGGGCAGGATGTTCGACGCGCGCGTCTGCACGGTGACCGTGCTATGGCGGTCGGAGCCGCCGGGCGCGGCGGCCCGCTTGGCGCCGAACGAGTCGTGCTCGACCGCCAGCGGCGCCACCAGCTCGTCGTCGCTCTCGCTGTCGGAGAAGTCGCCCGCGTCGTCCATCTCGTTATCGTCCATGAAGTACGACCCGGAGGCCGCCTTGGCGGCCTCGGACCGCTCGCGTAGCCGTTTTTTCCAGTACCGGTGGTACAGGAACAGCAGCAGCAGCGCGGCGACGATGACCACGCCGCCCACAACGCCGCCCACCACGCCGCCGACCACTTTGCCGTTGTTCGCGCCGGACTGGCTCGCCGCGCTCAGGCTGCTCGAAGAGCCGCTCTTCTGGACACACTTGGTCGTCGAGCACTCCGAACACGTTTGTTCCGTCTGCACGCAGTACTCGTCGTCCGCACACTTGGGACACGCCGGCGGAGAGTCGCATTGTACACAGGAGCTGGAGCTTGACGCCGCCGCGGCAGACGTCGTGGAGCTTGTCACCGCATACGCGGTCCCCTGGCCGCTGCTCGAGACGCTGGCAGAGCTCATCGTTGCCGGATCTGCCTCTAGGTCCGGCTCTCGAGGCCCATCGGCCGTCCGCACGCGTCTTATCTGCGCTAGCAGGAGCTAGTTACCCGCTCGCGCCGCCCGACAAACTGGTGTTTCAAGACCCCGTCTGGGCCGTTTCATGCCCATTCTTGGCCAGCACACCAGATGTTAGAACTTACCGCGGAACCCTGGCCCGAAGAGGCCCTGCCCGCCGACCAGGCCGAGATCCTCGCCGCAGGCAACGCGCTTGTCGACGAAGTCGCCACTTCCTGGAAGAAGGGCAAGATGTACAAGTTTCCGGACCCGCACGGGCCCGAGCTGCACGTGCAGACCTTCCACACGTACCGCGGGTCCGAATACTGGCTGTGCCGTCAGTCGCGCCACCACGTCGACGAGCCGCTCTACGAGAAAATGGTCTACTACCTCAACGGCAGCGAGCGCGAGCGCGGCCAGTGGGCCATGCCCGACCGTGCGCGTCGCTCGCGCCTGGAACAAGAGTACATCGAGGTTCTAAGCGCGTGCGAAGTGCTCAAGACCACGCCCGCCGGCTGGGTGCTCGTCAACCTCGAGTACGACCTCGGCAGACCGCTTGCGATCCGCGACTTCAACCAGTGGGTCTACGCGATCCCGCCGCACACTTCAGCGCAGGGCGCCGAAGTGTGCATGGTTGTCTCGCTCAACGCGCACGTGCCCACGAAGCAGGCCGCGCTCGACAAGAAGCACACGCCCGCGTACTACGTGAGCGTGGAGCGGCTCGTCTACGACCGCGCCTCGCGCCAGCTGGAGTGGACCATGTGCACTTCCAGCGACGCTGGCGGCAACGTGCCCAAGTGGGTTCAGAACGCGACGATCGCCCGCACCGTCGCGCGCGACGTTCCTTACCTGTTCGCGTTTCTGCACAGTAGATAGACAACCCGTACGTAGCGACGGCGCCCGGCGCCAAGTAACACTTTCCGGCCGTCTGTACGGGCCGCTCCGCGCTTAGGGGCGCGCGCCGAAGAGACGACGGTGCGCGCAACACACCAGTCGATCCCGGGCAGGACAACCGATGCTGGGCAGACAGACACTCTTGCTACTGCTATCGCTAGCCGCCATTGTGAGGGCGGCAGCGGCGGCTGCGGCGCAGCCGCCCGCCGCAGGAGCGCCGGCCGACGACTCACGTCTATTTTGCGCCGTCAAGAACCCGACCACGGGCACCTACATCGACCTGTCGCAGCTTTCCGCGACGCCCAACAGCCCGCGGGACGGCGGCCGTGCCGGCCGCTCCCGCTGGCTCGCGCGCGGCTGGGGCTACCACACCAACTTTACGCTGGGCGTGTGTTCGTCGCCCGTCGCGGACGACGAGCGCGAGCTCGCCAACACCACGGGCGCGTACTACGTCGACCCGGCGACGGGCCGCGCGGTGTCGATCGGCGAGTTCTCGACGCAGCCGCGGCTGTCGGCCGCGCGCAAGCTGACGTTGCAGTACGAGCACGGCGACGTGTGTCCTAACGGCGTGGACCGCAAGTCGACGCTGCTGAGCTTTGTGTGCGACCGCGATCTGGCCGTGCCGGCGCAGGTCGCGTTCGTCGGCAGCCTGCACGACTGCGCGTACTTTTTCGAAGTGCGCAGCTTGCACGCGTGCCCGACGTCGCCGCGGTCGAACGAGGTCAACGTGCTCGGGATCTTTGTCGGAATCTTCGTGGTGTTCTTCGTGGTCGAGTTCGGCGGGCGCCGCTGGCTGTACGGCAAGGTGCGCACGCACTTCCAGGCGCCCGCCGTGCGCGGGCCACCGGCCTGGCGGCGGGCGCTAGGGCGGCTCACGCCTGCCTGGCATAGAGGCGGCGGCGCGCGGAGCGGCGTGTCCGAGGAGGCGTTTCTGGGCGACATGCGGCGGCAAAACGCCGTGCTCGATGCGCTCGACGTCGCGAGCGACGGATCCGTCGAGAACGTGTGACTGCGCACACACGGGTGCACGGGCGCTGGTTGGACGGTCTCCCGTACATCCCGACACCCGCCGCCGGCGGCGCGCGGTTTTGGGCGATCGCAAAACACGGCGGCTGCGACTCGCGGCGCGGCGTTCGAGAAACGGGCGTGATTGCTTTTTCTGGCGTGAAAAATTTTCGTTCTACGAAGCGTGCTTAGCGTGTGACCCGTGTGGAGGGACGGCGGTCGTGCGGTGGGTAGCACTGGAATGGCCACGAGTAAAACTTTTCAAAGTATATATATATATTGAATGTATGGGAAATCTTTCTTTCTCGGTTACTCCTTTTCTTGTATCTTATTCTTGTCAGAAAAATACAGCAACTGCTATATCAATTTCAAGATGGGTAAGGACAAGTCTCACGTTAACGTTGTCGTCATTGGTCACGTCGATTCTGGTAAGTCTACCACCACCGGTCATTTGATCTACAAGTGTGGTGGTATTGACAAGAGAACCATCGAAAAGTTCGAGAAGGAAGCCGCCGAATTGGGTAAGGGTTCTTTCAAGTACGCTTGGGTCTTGGACAAATTGAAGGCTGAAAGAGAAAGAGGTATCACCATCGATATCGCTTTGTGGAAGTTCGAAACTCCAAAGTACCAAGTCACCGTTATCGATGCTCCAGGTCACAGAGATTTCATCAAGAACATGATTACTGGTACTTCTCAAGCTGATTGTGCTATCTTGATCATTGCTGGTGGTGTCGGTGAATTCGAAGCTGGTATCTCCAAGGACGGTCAAACCAGAGAGCACGCTTTGTTGGCTTACACCTTGGGTGTTAAGCAATTGATCGTTGCTGTCAACAAGATGGACTCCGTCAAGTGGGATGAATCCAGATTCCAAGAAATTGTCAAGGAGACTTCTAACTTCATCAAGAAGGTTGGTTACAACCCAAAGACTGTTCCATTCGTCCCAATCTCTGGTTGGAACGGTGACAACATGATTGAAGCCACCACTAACGCTTCTTGGTACAAGGGTTGGGAAAAGGAGACCAAGGCTGGTACCGTCAAGGGTAAGACTTTGTTGGAAGCCATTGACTCCATTGAGCCACCAAGCAGACCAACTGACAAGCCATTGAGATTGCCATTGCAAGATGTTTACAAGATCGGTGGTATCGGAACTGTGCCAGTCGGTAGAGTCGAAACCGGTGTCATCAAGCCAGGTATGGTTGTTACCTTTGCCCCAGCTGGTGTTACCACTGAAGTCAAGTCCGTTGAAATGCACCACGAACAATTGGAAGAAGGTTTGCCAGGTGACAACGTTGGTTTCAACGTCAAGAACGTTTCCGTTAAGGAAATCAGAAGAGGTAACGTCTGTGGTGACTCCAAGAACGATCCACCAAAGGCTACTGAATCTTTCAACGCCACCGTTATTGTCTTGAACCACCCAGGTCAAATCTCTGCTGGTTACTCTCCAGTCTTGGATTGTCACACTGCTCACATTGCTTGTAGATTCGACGAATTGTTGGAAAAGAACGACAGAAGATCTGGTAAGAAGTTGGAAGACTCTCCAAAGTTCTTGAAGTCCGGTGACGCTGCTTTGGTCAAGTTTGTCCCATCTAAGCCAATGTGTGTTGAAGCTTTCACTGACTACCCACCATTGGGTAGATTTGCCGTCAGAGACATGAGACAAACCGTCGCTGTCGGTGTCATCAAGTCTGTCGTCAAGACCGACAAGGCTGGTAAGGTTACCAAGGCTGCTCAAAAGGCTGCTAAGAAATAAACTGATTAAAGTCTCTACTTTGTCATTTTTATCTTTAGTTAATTTATAGTCCTTGTCCTTATTTAGTGTGGTTATATCAAGATTTACTATTTTATCATTTAATTCTTACTTTTATCAAAACAGAGTAATGGTATCGAACAATTGTCTATACGTTAACAATCTACCTCGAAGGCCACGCAGTAATGTTAATTTCATTAGGTTGCTATTGAGTCACATCAATGAGGAGAATCAATACATCAAGAATCCCTCTTCATCGATACCGACAAATGAAGTTATTGGCAATGGTCCGTTGAAGACACTGGATGAGAAATTCGGGATTGTGCAAATATCGAGATCAGTTGGCCTACAGAATCAGTGTTTCATCACTTTTCTCAGTGAAGAACTTGCTCAAAGGTTCAAAGAGCAATTCGGAGATGGGTGGAAAGTGAAAGGTCGTTTGATCCAGGTGGAGTTTGCCCACAAGAGCTCACTCATGGGACTTTCGATTGCCGATCAAGATCTGTTACAGCATGTGCTGAAGAGAAGGAGACTGGGGAGGAAAGAGACCATGGTGGCGAATGATCGATTGAAGAGGAAACTGAGACGGTTGAGGTTCAAACTGCGAAACAAGGGACTCTCTGAGCAAGAATGGACTGAGATTGTAAAGTCCGTCAAGGAGAGTGTACCACAACTTCCCAAGCCAATCAGAAAACCGGCTAGTGAGAAACCTGTCACAATAAGGGAGAACCCACCTAATAAGATCTTGTTGGTGCAAAACTTGCCCCACGACACCACACAAAGTGAACTAACTGAACTGTTCCAATCACCGTCGCTGGTGGAAATACGACTCGTCATCGTACGAAGACTAGCTTTCGTCGAGTTTCAGTCAATAGAAGGGGCTACTGCCATCAGAAACAGATTGGGGTCCACTCATGACTGGAAAAATCATCAAATAAATATAGAATTTGCTAAATAAATTATATATACAGGAATATGGTCTTGTTCATTTACCAAATACAACTGTCCTAAATGCGCTCAGGAATGTTTCCTTCTTCTTACCTTCAACTTCGTCAAGGATCCTCTGGTAATAATTCGGATTGCCGGCTGGTTTGTACAATTTGTCACCAACTTCGTAATAGTTCTTGTATTTGTTGCTTGTAAGTGAGTTTATCGCCTTTATTTGCTCTTCAATACTCTGCACACTCAGCTTATCGTCAGGTAACGCTGCCTGCATCTTCTTCAGTAGATCTTTCTGTAAACCCAGGGGACCAGAAGTTCTGTTGATAATATCTTTAATCTCCTCGATCGAGGCCTTCTTTTCCTTGCTGGAACCATCACCTATTGACATACCAGCAACTCTTTTAAACCTTTCGATTTGCGAATCTTTGAAAGATACTATATGTCTAATACGCTGCGCTGGAAACTTCTCCAGCGCAGAGACCAATTGCTTGGCGGCTTCTCTAACGGCCTGCGACGACGACATAATAAACTCAACGTCTTTTAACTAAGCAACAGCGTGCAGTATTGAGCTCGTTCATTTGACCAGTAATTTTTCAACGGGTTTAAATTATTCCAAATTAATGAAAAAGCTAACAAAAGTGAGCTTGTAAATGACCCAAGCATAGCGCTTTGTACCCTCTTCGAACCTCTTCGTGGTTCTAGCCTACAGCTGTATAAGACAATGTTCCAGTCTCTCTTAACCCGGTATCTTAGGACCTGACCTGGCTATTTCTATGCATCACTCATCAGTATATATACCATAAATATATATACATGCAGGCAGAACTGAATCAACACATTTAGGTCAATCCGCGTTCGCGTTCTAAACGTACTTTCATCTTTGCGTACCAATCACTCAAGGATTCACCTGGCTTATTCAAGACCACAATGATCACTGTCATATTGTCAAACCCGACGCCAGTATTACTGTTCGCTTGCCCTATGCCGTGATCTAGCAGTTTCGTCACTATGCCTTCCAAATTGACACCTAATGTTAAGTGGTATTTGATAAACTGAACCAGCTGCTTGTTGCTGTATATGTCCCATATACCATCACAGCCCAGCACTAGAAACTCATCCTTGCTGTAATTGATCTTATGCATTAGAACGTCGGGCTCCACGGTCACTTGTGCCTCTTGCGGCGGAATACCCGAATGGTGTGATTTTGGTGATTTGTGAGTATATGAAACACCTCTCTTGAATTGAAAATCGCTGAAAGCTCTACTTAGCGCCAACACCCCTCCAACTCTGCCTAGAGAGACAGTACCACCGTTATCGTTGATACGTAACAGCTCACCAATGTGCTGAGGTTTATGGTCGAATGACATGGTCTTAATCCCCAATGCCTTTGATGAAAGAATACAACGAGAATCTCCACAGTTGGCCACGAACAAGTTCTCTTGGTTGATTATAATGGCAATTACCGCGGTAGATCCACATGAATTGTTTGCAAAATGTCTGTAAAGCTCCTGGTCTTGCAAGAAGAAGGAATCCTTGATCACTTGAGAGATCAAACCTTCCACAGTTCTAAAACCTCGCTTCGCTGTAGACGGCCTAATCCCAGGCTCAGTACCTTCGACCTTGCCATCCGCTTGATCTTCTAACAATGCACCATAGTGATGATTCTCAAAAGAATATGCGATCCACTTGGCTATACCATTCTTTGAGCTCTTTTGATGATCGCCGCTTAGGAAACTTGAACACTCATCGCCACCATGACCGTCAAACAATGCAAAAATACTCAACTTCAACTGCTCGGATTCATCCTTGAATGGGTTGTAGAATGTAACGGTCACAGATTTGTCCTCGTTCATCAATAAATGGGCATCTTCTTGTGTCAACCTATAGCCTTGCATAGATCCTACACAGTTGTAAAAATGAGGTGTCTTGACATGATCATTCTTATGACCCGGTCCCGTTGAATGCCCATGGGTAGTATGCCTATAATCGTTATACTCAATTTCCTTTTCAGTGAGCGGATGAGAAAGAAGTTGTCCCATGCCTACGCTTAACTTCCGAAATTGCTGCCTCGAAGTCAATCGTTTGTAATTTCAATCACGTATTAAGCTCAGACTGTATAAGCGATAGGATATATAAATCTCGAATCGACTCGTGAAGCCTTATTTTGAGATTTAACCTTCGTTGATCTTCTCAGGTTTCGCCAAGGAGGTTGACGGAACGAGAGGACCTTCGATGTGCTATTGAACGAAAACTCGAGCCAAATACAGAAGACATGATCTATGATGTTCTCTATGTAGACGTGGCATTATCTATGATCGATACTAATCGGAGTTGTCCGATGTGCCAAACAGCTCATGAACGAAGTTTTCACCCCAGAACGCGGAAGTGTACTTCGAGATGTATTTGTACAACTTTTCCCAGTTCACGTCTCTCTTTTCCTCTGGGAGGGTCAATGCTTCGTTGATGGCCTCTGACAATTCATCCGTGTTCCATGGGTTCACTATTAATGCTCCGTTTAGGGACTGGGCAGCACCAGTGAATTCACTCAGTATTAGAGAGCCCTTCTTCTCTTGTTGACAAGCAATGTACTCGTAAGAGACCAAGTTCATACCATCACGGGTTGAAGACACTAGACAAACGTCACTTACAGCATACAAGGAAATCAATTCTTCGAATGGGATACTCTTGTGCATGAAATGGATAGGAACGAACTCTACGGTACCAAATTGACCGTTTATTCTACCGACCAATTCATTGACAACGGATCTCAGATATTGATATTCTTCAACATCACCACGACTTGGAACTGCCACTTGTACAAGGACAACTTTGCCAATCCACTCGGGGTGCTCGTTCAGGAACACTTCGAGGGCATGCAATTTTTGCGGGACACCTTTGATGTAATCCAATCTATCCACACCAACGATGATCTTACAACCTTTGAAAGTTTCCTTCAGCTTATTGATTCTTTCCTTGACTTCAGCTTTCTGTAAACCTTCAGTGAATGTGTCGACGTCAATACCAATTGGGAATGCCCCAACATTGACAAACCTGCCTTGATACTCGACACCGTTCGGTAATGTATTCACATTGAGAACTCTCTGCACTGCAGACAGGAAATGCCTAGCGTAATCATATGTGTGGAAGCCAATCAGGTTGCAACTCAAGACACCTTTCAAGATCTCCTGTCTGACTGGTAAAATTCTGTAGATCTCACTCGAAGGGAACGGTGTGTGTAAGAACCACCCGAGCTTAATATTTTGCAGTTTTGTCTGCGAGATTCTATCTCTGATCATCTCGGGCAATAACATCAGATGATAGTCATGAACCCAAACAACGTCATTGTCATGTATATTTTTGATAATCTCCTCAGCGAACGTTAAATTGGCCTCATTATAAGCCAACCAAGCATTTTCATCAAAATTGATCTCACCTGGATGGTAGTGAAAAAGTGGCCACAAGATAGAATTGCTAAAACCGTTGTAATGCAGGTCTGCGATCTCGTCGCTCAAGAAAATGGGTATAGCATTGAACTTCTCCAAAAGATCCTTTCTCACCACATCCTTCTCGTCGTCTGGAATCTCCAAACCTGGCCAACCGTACCATTGGAAAGTAGAAGTTTTCTTCAACCCTTGCAATGCGGTCACAAGCCCACCAGAAGACATCTTGTACTCATATTTACCAGTCTGCTGGTTCTTGTTGATCGTCACAGGCAATCTGTTGGACACCACGATGATGTTACCAGGTGCTGGTTTGTCGCTGTGTGACTCTGTGTTTGTGGTAGGCAGGTCGTTCTTCTTCGCTAAATCACTCATCTCTGCTTCGATTGCTGGCAACTGTTCGATTTCTCAACCTCGTTGATCTTCAAATCTGCTCGAACTCGGCAATAAAGACCTCTTAAACGCTTATATACTACCTTGAGCAATCGCCCCTTCTTCCTTCTCGCAAATTTCTTAGCAGCGACCGAGGAAGCCCCTGCTTGTTTGCCCCTTTTTGCACTCACCACGCGATGGTTTCAGATCAAATGCAAAGCCAATGGTGCAAAAATGCTGGAATTGACTGGTTTCTTGCTTCGATGAAAGGCCTTATTGTCTGGCATCGTTGTGTTCATCGTTCTTGAAATGGCGACGTTGTTGGATCTGTCCAGCGTGGCATTACGACGACTTGTCGTGACTCGATATGTATTGAGATAAAAAAAACCTTTTTCGTCTTGTTTCCTTCCCAATCCCTGCGAGATCTCCATCTTCGTGGCTGTTGTTCCACGTAGAGGTCTCGAACAACTCGAAAACGAGCCAAAACCGCCTGAGTTCTCCGCGGATCCCACCAAAACCGCCTTCCGTATTTTCTGCTGGTCTGTTCGACCATCTTGATGCCTCTCAAACAACTTCTAATCGATCATCCAGTGTGTTCTGTTGTTCGTCTGCTCTTCAGAGTGTATTGTTTAAAAAACAAAATAGCCGCCGAGCGCTCTTCGCTTTATCTAATAAAGGCTGTAACTTCCAACAAACGATGAGAGCTAGAGAAAACCAAATATATCAGTAAAAGAGGCCAGAAAGCTCGAGAAATACCCAAGAATAACTGTCGAGGAACCTGCAATTACAATTGCCCTGGTCTTGGATCACGAAGGATGTTAGAAGCTTAATTGGAGCAACTAAGAGTGAGCTTGAAGACAAGACGATCACGGCAGTCGTACTCTAGTGAGATGGCAATGGGAATATCAAGAAAGTGGATGTTCAAGCTACCTATATACTCGCGAAGAGCGGACTCTCAGCCTATAGCACGATACTGAGCGACAATCAACGATGTACCCGATGATACGGCGTTCGTCAAGCGAGTGATGAGCTTCCAGGTAGCTGAACAGCTAGCAATGAGTTCAAATCAGTAAGACTGTCATCCACAGTCATTCGGGACGGCCAATCCGGATAGCTCCAAAGATCTACTAGTCCTATCATGAATATTGGGTCCAGCGCAAAGGAAATGTTGGTTGGGGCCTACTACAGCTTCATCATCAGTCAGAATCAATCGATCAAGCATTTCAAGACACAGTAACTCCTGAACAGTTGAGAATATCACTCAATTCAGACGAGATCAAGGTTTATATCGAGTTTCAGGGTCCAGATGAGATCTTAGTGGGTAATGGATGAAGATCAGCAATACAACGACCCTAT
Organism: Torulaspora maleeae; assembly: GCA_003708055.3. Classification (NCBI taxonomy): domain Eukaryota; kingdom Fungi; phylum Ascomycota; class Saccharomycetes; order Saccharomycetales; family Saccharomycetaceae; genus Torulaspora; species Torulaspora maleeae. Next base: position 110,479 of record PPNA03000009.1, on the reverse strand, counting down.
AGTGTCTATATTTCGCAAAAGAAGTGGCAATGAGAAAGTGGACAAGGATGAATTACGATCCTGGATCGAACAACAGCCGCAATCTGATGAGGATATTCAAAAATGCGAAAAGGTGCTGGAGATATACACAGATCTCTTGAAAAGGGAATTTTACATTACTAAGTCTTGGGATATCAAAACGCTTATCGAAAGCGTAATGGTGAAATTCGAGCTTTCAGAATTTGTTGGGGACTCCGAGACCGATAATAAACATGACGAATCGTTTTATAGGGACATCTCCACAAAATGCATTGAAATCTGTGATAAACTTTCGATTAGCTTGCAGAAAAAACAGTCCCAGCTTGATGAGATCCGCGAGTATATGTCGTCAAAGCGAGGAATGATGTTGGACGACTCTTCGACGTTTTTGCTTGAGTTGTGGTTTACTTGCCGCCAGGAGCTGTCGATTATGAGACACAGAGTGGCTGGGATATTCATAAGATCAAAGGCTCTTATCATCGATTATGAACTAGAATCCTGCAAACTTAAACTGTCAGACTCTACTATACTGAACTCATACAGGACATTCATGAAGATTTTGATACAGCAAGTGCAGGACTCCGAAAATTCTTTAGACCAGTCCCTCTTCGATGAATGCGTACAAGTTTTTCTTGATATCGAAGCAATGTACAATTCTTTGAAATTCAGCCTGCTACTCGACGATAACGAGAGCCTTCAATATTCGCTAATGTCAAGTTCACAACATGAAACCACTTTGGAGAGTAATAATGATGATCAGAGTTACAAGCTGTTCTCGCCACCACCCACATCTACCCTCAACGAGCATTCGAGGAGTTCTTCGATATCGGGATCAACAGATTTTTCTCTAATGATGGACCGCACCAACTTGTCCAAAGAACTACCCTCGTTGTTAACTGCTTTTAACAACGCCAAGAGAATGGAACAGGAAATTGAGAATGTTCGAACAACACCATTGGGCGCTCATACGTCACACAACACATCGCATCACGATTCACCATTCATACCGTCGTCGAATCTTTTCAGATCTAAGTTGAACATAATGAATCAACAGCAAGATTGTCTTCGTAGTTTCACGTCCTCAGCTACGACTCCACACTCAACCACCAGAGGTAGTGACATTCTTAGGAATCTCTATGGAACTGGAAATGGAATGAGCAAACACTAATTGAGCGGCTTTAAGTAGGTATTATCGTAAATGAAAATTGATACTTATCCTGCATACCATTGATATACCTAAAGTCTAACTTTCTAATGATCACAAGTCGAGTCTTTTGCGAACGGGGATTAATCTTTGCCTTTTCTCTTGTCGGTATCTTCCTCATCTTCATCTTCCTCATCGTCTTCATCTCTTGATCTATCATAGAACTCATCCAAAATTTTTGGAGAGATTCTGTTCAACATTTCCTTTGGATAAATTCTTAGTAAACTCCAAGCTTGATCCAAACTTTCGAAAACGGTTCTGTTTTCATATGCACCTTGCGAGACAAAAGTCTTTTCGAACTTTTCCAAGAATTCCAAAGAAAGTTTATCTTCGATAGACAATGCTTCCTCACCAACAACTGCCTTCATAGCAGCTGCATCTCTACCAATAGCGTACTTGGCATACAATTGGTTGGAAACATCACCATGATCCTTTCTTGTCATACCTTCACCAATGGCAGATTTCATTAATCTACTCAAAGATGGCAAAACGTTGATTGGAGGGTAGACACCCTTGTTGTTCAATTGACGATCCACAAAAATCTGACCTTCTGTAATGTAACCAGTCAAATCGGGAATTGGGTGTGTGATATCATCGTTTGGCATAGTCAAAATTGGAATTTGGGTAATAGAACCATTACGTCCTTCGACTCTACCTGCTCTTTCGTAAATGGTGGATAAATCTGTGTACATGTAACCTGGGTAACCTCTTCTACCTGGGACTTCTTCTCTTGCGGCCGAGACTTCTCTTAGAGCGTCTGCGTACGAGGACATATCCGTCAAGATAGTCAAGACGTGACGTTCAGTCTGATAAGCCAAATATTCTGCAGTGGTCAAAGCCAATCTAGGTGTGATGATTCTTTCAATAGTTGGATCGTTAGCCAAATTCAAGAATAGGGAAGTTCTCTCCAGAGAACCGTTTTCTTCGAAATCTTGCTTGAAAAATCTTGCAGTCTCCAAATTAACACCCATGGCTGCAAACACAATGGAGAAATTGTCTTCGTGACCGTCATGGACATCCTTTGTTGGTCTAACCAGACCTGCCTGTCTACAGATCTGCGCAGCAATCTCATTGTGAGGCAAACCAGAAGCTGAGAAGATAGGGATCTTTTGACCACGGGCAATCGAGTTCATGGTATCGATAGCAGAGATACCAGTGGAGATCATTTCTTCAGGGTAGATACGAGCATATGGGTTGATTGGAGAACCATTGATATCCAAGTAATCCTCTGCGAAAACCTTTGGACCATTGTCAATTGGTCTACCGGAACCATCGAAGATTCTCCCCAGCGTATCTTCAGAGACAGGGATCTTCAAGTTTTGCCCAGTGAACTCCACGGTGGTCTTCTTGACATCGATACCGGAAGTACCCTCGAACACTTGCACAATGGCTCTATCACCTCTGACTTCCAGGACCTGACCTTGTCTCACAGACCCATCCGGCAAAGTCAAGTTCACAATCTCATTGAAACGTGGGAATTTAACATTCTCCAAGATAACCAAAGGACCATTTACACCACGAACAGTGTTGTAATTCAATCTTGGCTTGATCTTGTAACCTTGGCTCGCAGCCTTCTTGTTCAATTCGAACAACTCTTTATCAGACAACACCATCTCGGTTTACAGGGGACCTAACTGAGCAAATGAGTTCCACAAACCACCTCCCGGAGCTCTCAATGGTTACTAGCCTTCAGGTTTGACTGCCTCTTATTTCACTTTATCACTGTTAAGGGGCCTGCAACATGGCTGCAAAAATGCTGTAAAAAAACCATCGTAGGGTAACACAATGAAACTAACCATAGTGAAGCTTCGATTGAGCCGTCAGAGGCGTGGAGCAGGCCTGGATGGGTCCAGTGATGGCCTCGAGGCGCTGGTCTTTTCGCTAACCAACAAGGAACCAGTGGTCGCTGTTGTTGGCCACCGCTCCCGTCGCTGTCTGGCGCGATGCCGGCGATACGGCATAGACGGAGAGCTGCATAGCGTCCGAGACCACCGATAGTAGCTTGTTGTAGGTCCAGTGCTGGGCGACCGGCTTGGTGTTTATCTTGGTCGAGGTCGCCATGTGGTAGAAGAGCGTGTCGATGTCTAGTTGATCCAACACCCAGGCGAGATCGACCGGGCTCTTGGACATGAGATTTGCGTGTCGCGCCAGCTGCACGATGTTGACTAGCAGCCTCGTGAGACAATCAGCAACGTATCTGTCGTCCTCGCCGGCATCTTGGAGTGTCCTGGCGCCATTTCTCGTCGGGCTGGACGATGAACTAGGCGCGTGGATACGTTCACAGGGCAATTTGTACCGCATAACCCGCGACATGAGCTCTACAAACTCTGAAATCTTGGCTATGGAACTCCATGCAACCACCGGCGGTAGCTTGTAGAAGTTCTTCAGCGAGACGACCGGTTGGAAGGCGATGGAGTAAGGGAACTCGTACGAATCGCGTTTTCGAACCATAAACCACTCTCTCAGTGAGTTCAACTTCGCCTCTCGGCTGCTCACAAGCACTCTCTGGATCTGCGAAAACTGATGCTTCTTCTCGGCGAGAACTGCGCTCTTGACCTTAACAAGCTTCTTCTCAGCCCTTCTATCCAGCACAGAGACCCGTCCCTTTTCCTCCTTCAAGCGAGCAACGATCTGCCTCTTGCCCTCGACAGCCGTGTGCAATTGAGTCATCCTGTATCTTATTCGATTATTCTTCCTCTTAGACCTCAGTTGATTCAGTTTCAGTAGTCTCTGGCCCAGAATCTCGCCCTCTACATCTTCCCGCTTGCCATCGTGTCTTTCCGGGAGTGCGCCGCAATCTGAGCCTTGAACTAAACCCAATCCATATTCCAGAATACTCTCGACCCGACCTTTGAGCTCCCGGTTCGTTTCTCTCAACATCAGTAGATCAATCTTCAATCGCGCAAGCAAGCTAGGGCTGGTGTTCACGCAATGACTGCAATACATCGGCCTTGCGCTATTAAGGCACATTGGACATCTCATCCCGCCATCGAGTCTCACCGGCGATGCGAATTCACAGTTTCAGGCCCTTTCTTATCTGCTTAGGGATGACATGAATACAATGCTTGCTCTTCTCGCGCTTTCTTATACCTTGTCACCATCGCATAGCGCATACAACCTGAAGCTCGAGATCCATTGCAACATGGGTGATCATCGGCCCATCAGGCTCGCCGTTCTAGGAGGTGAGTTGACTGGTAAGACGTCGTTTACCTCGAAATTGACGGTCAATATAGTACATGAAGTGCACTACCCGACTCGACAGCAAACTAACTGGTTGTTTGACTTTTTACCTCATTCTCCGTTTGCTAGAGCTCTCTTAGATAACCAGGCCCATGAGAGGATTATGCTGCGAACTCAGGGAAGCCAAGCACCTGAACCGTTATTCTCTTCGCCGTGCGTTTCCCCCCATGTCCTGCTGTCACCATTGCTATACCAGGCGTTCCTAGACGACTATACTGCTGTCAAGACTCAATATGGTAATCGTTCTACAAATCATATCAAGCAAGTAGGGTTGAAGAGTCGAGATAATGCGTTTTACGACTACCTACTGTCGCAAGACAACATCTCGGTTGATTCGAAAACGGTCAACACTACGACCAATTCTGATATCAACATTGCGCGTTCCAACGAGTTGGGCTCAACGAAATTGACCAACTCGTCAGATCCTGAGCTGGCGTTACCGGATAATTACATACCCCCGAACTACACACCAATTGGTGTAGACATCATTGACACTCCAGGTTTCAATCCTGAGATGGTGGTGCCGTTTCTGGAAGTGTCACTGTTCACTAGGCTGGATAAAAGAGTGCTGCGGGGACTGGCAGACGAACCGAGACAACCGGTTTCTACGACCTCAATGCTTGTCGCCTCTGGAGCTTCGGAGCTGAACAGTAAAGTTGACGGTTATATCTTTGTTTACAGTGCTGTTCCTGAGCTCAAAAATGATATTTCTCCACCAGAATACGACGATGTTCCAAGTTGTGGGGGTGAGAACGAGATCTCTACAAGTAGGAGCGGTGACTTTTGGTCTGCCAATGCCAGGAGAAGTGATGGAGGATTCTCACTATTGGAAGTGATAAGGAACTGCATTATGGAGGCCTGGACAGAGTACAGAGATTATGAGAAGAGGTGGAGAGATGGTAAAGAAAGTGATGTGTATTCACTCGCCTATACATTAAAAAGTATGTGGGAAACTGAAAAGCAGAGGCGTGCGAAGCTAGCTGAGTTGCGCAGCTTCAAAAACAAATTCAAATCGTTAAACCTTGATCCATCATCGCCTGACTCGCCACCACCCTGCCTCATACTCTGTACTCATATTCATGATCCGATGAGTAGCCCTACACTGGTGAAAATGGGACGAGATTTAGCTGCAGAATGGAGGTGTGGGTTCGTTGCGGTGGACAGCATGGATGACTACAACGTTGACGTTGCAATGAGTCTGATTATAAGGGAAATTGTTGAAAAGACAAAACTTTCACGCAAAAAAAGGCCAAAAAGCTTCTCAGAGAGTGCAAACTCGCTCAAGAAGCTGGTCAGATCTTGATCTTGCATTTAATGACAGGGGCTCGGGGAATAATCTGGGGGCCTCTATGATCTTCACTATCAAACCTGATGGACAGCAATAGATCCATCATCATACCCTATGACACACCATGATTTCTCACAAAAATCTCTAATTCTACGATTCTGACCTGCTCTGGAAACTGCTTGCTGTTGGGAGCAGAGGGCGTTTTGAAGAACGATTGAAGATATACCACACAGCGATGAAACGTTGATGTATCTTTTGTTAGCCTTTTCTTCCGTTCCACCTTGCAGGCTTCCTTGAGATGAGTCACTGACAAGAACGTTAGATTTAGATTTCGACATCCTGGCTATTTCTCGACAATCAGGGCTCAAGGCCATTGTTACACCTGCCCATGTGCTCGCTAATAAAACGTCATCCACAACTGCTAGATGACCGACACTAGAGGCGGGAATTCGCTTGAAGTTGGTACATGAGATTTTCAAATCACGTCGTATCAACATCGAAGAAACCTTTTCATACACGGACATGGATTGTAGCGGATCTTTCACCTCAGATGCAAAACTGATCGGGTGCACTCCAATTAAATCCTTGGTCGAACTGCTGATAATTTTATCAGAGTTTCTATCCAGTTTGAGGTCAAGAACAGGTTCTGGATAGTGCACCGAAGATACATATATGATATGGATCAATTGTTCTTGGTTAGCTGTAGTGCCCCCAGCGCGGCGAAGATCATGAATCTCAAAACCAATTATAAAACCACTCTCGAAACCACAGTATATAGAACCCTTTTGCTCTACGAACCTCATAACGATTCCTAATTTCTTGGCCTTGGGACTCTCTTGATCTGTCGAGAGTTTTTGAACGATACCTTCAAAAGTAACTCCCTTGAAAACTCTCTTCAGTGAATGCATGTCTGATAATTCAAAGTCATAAATGTCAATGGCTTCTGAATTCTGAGTATTGATGCAAGTCAAGCGATAAATGCTCTGGTCTAATTTCTGCAGTACAAAATTGGCAAAGTTTAGAGTGTTCACCGGGATTTCATAAATTTGATGAATTCGAAAGGATGAATTCGAGGTATTGGTTCCCCTCTCCACTAAACTCTCTGATCTCTCTGCAGTGAACTCCAGAAATCGCAGTTTATGGTCCTTTGACAGAATCGCTATCTTCGACTCTCCCAAATCTTGTACAGCAACAATCTGAGCACCTCCACGCACACTATGCGTAACCATTGGCCTTCTAGTGATAATGTCCCAGAGGACTATTGAGCCCTTTGAATCTCCTGTGAAAAGAATGGGTATCTTGTATCTTGATGGCCATTCAACAAATAGTGATGCAGTGACTGCAGACTTATGGTACCTTAGCGAATAATCCGGCAGTAGAATATCATTGAGGCGATTCCCTTTCATTCAGTATCTTTTGACAATCGTTTGCCATGAATTTCACGAGGTTCTTGTAGGTTCAAAGATTCTGAAAGTTTATAGCGCCAAGAAATCATCTAACCCGTAATAAGGACTTCTTGAGCCAATTCCATCGAGCATTTAGCAACGGAGGTTCATTATCGCTATCAGTCGTCAGGCCAAAGAAACATTGTCACCTTTGTGAACTGCTGTCGACATCTGCAATGCTCTGGCATTCTTCTTAAACTAGGGCATGGAAAACAAACTCTAGGTTATATGCACGTATGATGCCTCTTATGAAAGTTATATACGCATGATATGACAAGTGTGTCAATATGAGCGGCCAATTTCAATTGATTGAGCAAAGCTGTATCTTGAGACACTGTCGAAAGGTTTCCATATGATGAGACTGTATTTTGTCAATTTCTTTTAAAAGTGGATTGCGAAACCATCCGTGGCGATGGTGACGATGCATTTCGAGTGCCTTGCCGCAATATCGGCGACGAATCAGCGGAAGAGTCAAGTTGATCAGATTTTCCGCTGTTTTGCCGCCTGGACGAGGATCTCTTGATCCCAGGTAAGGCTCCTGATACTGACTGAGGAACCTGTTTAGTCCCACCATAGAAACTACTTCTCTTAGCGTGATTCGCATTGGAGAAAGTGTTGGCATTGGGTGACGTTGTTGGTCTCAAATTCCTAACCTTGGCCATCTTGAGTGGCAAAGCCGGAGACGCATTCCTCTGGAGGGACTTGGACTGTGTAGGTATCGTGCTCATATCCTGAATGGTCCGCTCAACATCCTGTGGCATTTGGAAATTCATCTCTTGAGCGTAGTTCAGGAGCATATTTTTGCTTTGCTCGTAAAGTTCAAACCACGAGGAAAGGTCTAGCTGCTCTATGATATCATTGCACCTATTCTCCAAATTCATCAAGCGAGCATTTTCGAGGTCTTTCATGCCGTCGCACTTCGTCTCGAACTCGGCAAGTTTGACATCCAAAAGGTCCTCGTCAGCCTTGGACTGCTCAAGCTGGTGCCTCTGCTCTTCTTTGAAATTGTCTAATTGCTCTCTAAGGGTATCTAGTTCTGAGGTGTAGTGCTTTCTATAATACTGCTGGGAATCGACTAAGGCATCATATTGCGCTTTTATCATCTCCATTTCTTGTCTCACCTTGGTTTCTCTATCAGATGTTTCTCGTTCTCTGCCCTCCAATTCTTTTTTCTCTTCCATCAAGCTATTGTAATTCTGTTCTAGTTGGGCAAATTCATCTTCCAGATCTTTTAGCTTCCTGGACTTTCTGTTCAACATAGACCCAACATTTTCATTCTCATGTTTCAATGAAGCCGTTGTTTCCAGCAACTTTGACTCTCTTTGCTGCGCAGCTTCAAGTCTACTCAGCAGGTTATTCGATTGTAACGTCAGTTGCAAGTTCGTATTAGTCAATGCGTCAATTTGCTCATGCAAGCTCTCTATAACCTTGGTTGACGACGAACCACCGCCATTGTACCGCTCCTCCTTCCGCCTTGATGGCGAACTGTCGATATTCGTCATAAATATAGCATGATTAGGTGCCAATTTAGCCGGCGATGCACCCGGTGTCCGTAGTGTAGGTGTTCTCACGGGCGACTTTAACGGCGAAAGCATCGCTGAGCCTACCGAAGCACTTGGTGAACCATTTTGACCACTTTCCAGCTCACCCATTTCTATAAAGCAGAGTTCTGACGTTTGAGTAGCCCGAAATGTGTTTCAACAGTCTCTTTCGACCTTTCCTGGAGAAAGATCATCTTAAGGTTCAATTGAAGTGAAATTTCGCTCTCAATTCAATTAGATCAACAATAAACATCACGTGAAACAGCACTATACGGCCAAGCTGCTCCATTAGAAGGTCATCGGGCTGGCTATGGAGACGCCAGCACCTTGCACACTGACCATCGATGGTCCAAGAGCGATAAGACGTTCGCTGCGGACGTTTCAACTGAATTGCTTCCGTTGCCAGGAATTATCGGTTAAGACGATCTAATAGGTCGGATAGTAGGCGTAAAAGAGAACTCGGTTGACAGTTGGATTGTTACAAAGGCTGGTATATCCACAGGCTCTTTTTTGTGCCGTTAGAAGGGCATTGAATCACCTCCGAAGGGTAAGTCCCACCAGGGACGCTAGAAGGTCGTTGAAAAGCGCTTACAGCACTTTTCGAGTTGGGCTGCAAGATTTAATGAACTATCGGCGGTTTAGGCGGCCTCAAGAGGTGCCAATTGACATGAGTTGGCTCTTTTTGAGCTCCGATGACTACAGGCTTCTGAAGTTTCTGAAGAAAATGAACATTGAAAATCTGACAAATTAATCATCACAATGGAAAAGACTAAGGATTGATCATATAAAAGAACGGGACTTGCTAGCCGAGACCGTCCTTGATCATTCTCTCAAAATCATCATCAGCCAGCACAAGCACGAAGCAGTATTCGAGTATGTCCGCTCCAGCATCAGTATTGGCCCGTGAAAGAAACAGCAAGAGAGGTCCCAACCTGAATATAGTGTTGACCTGCCCCGAGTGTAAAGTGTATCCACCAAAAGTTGCTGAAAGGTTCAGCGAGGGAGATATCGTGTGTGCATTGTGCGGGCTAGTTTTGTCAGATAGGTTGGTTGACACACGTTCAGAGTGGCGTACTTTCTCCAACGATGATCAAAACGGTGATGATCCTAGTCGTGTTGGTGAAGCTTCAAATCCTTTATTGGACGGTAATAGCTTATCGACTAGGATAGGTCAAGGTGAAGGCGGAGATCTTCGAGCTACTAGAGATTTGAATAGAGCGCAGGGGAAAAACGTGATGGACAAGAAGGATAATGAGTTGCAAGCTGTCTTTGCAAAAATCACCATGCTTTGTGATGCAGCCGAACTGCCCAAGATTGTCAAAGATTGTGCCAAGGAAGCCTACAAGCTGTGCCATGATGAGAAGGCTCTGAAAGGGAAGTCAGCGGAGAGCATAATGGCCGCTGCTATCCACTTTGGTTGCAGACGTGCTGCAGTGGCTAGAACGTTCAAAGAAATTCAATCGATCATCCATGTCAAGACTAAGGAATTCTTCAAGACTTTAGCGATCATGAGAGGTATTTTGAGAGAGAAGAGTTCCGATGGGTTTATCAAAATTGATACAGATAATATGAGTGGTGCCCAAAACTTGACATATATTCCTAGATTTTGTTCTCACTTGGGCCTTCCGATGCAAGTTACTACTGCCGCAGAGTACACTGCTAAGAAATGTAAGGAGATTGAAGAAATTGCAGGTAAGTCTCCGATCACCATTGCAGTGGTTTCAATTTACCTGAATATTCTGCTTTTCAAGCTGCCCGTTTCGGCTGCAAAAGTAGGGAAGATTCTGCAAGTCACTGAAGGTACTATCAAGTCTGGTTACAAGATTCTCTACGAACACAGAGAGAAGATTGTTGATCCACAGCTGATCGCCTCTGGAGCTGTGTCTCTAGATAACTTACCTAAGGTTGATAAGGATAGATCCAAAACGGACAAGAAGAAAAAATAAAATCGCATGCCTAGCTAGATTTCAAATTACTGGCGTAAAGCACTTTAATCAACTTTGATCTTCGTTTATCATGTTCTAGATTTATACAATAAAACAATGACAGAAAATGTTTGTCGTATTTACCACAACAATCTCTTGAATCATACGATTTGGATTTATCTAATGTACAAATGCTTGTCGCTTCACAGCCCTGGCGCAGTGACAAGTGGAAACTCAGATTCCCATCCCAAACTGCCTGGCCATCTGCTGCATCTGTGGATCTTGCATCATCTTCATCATTTCATTCATATCTGGCATACCACCTCCAGCACCAGGGAAGCCACCGCTGCCTCCCAACATGTTTTGCATGTTTTTCATTAGACCAGGGTTTTGCTTCAACCTTTGCTGTGCTTGTTGCATCATTTGTGGTGTCATCTTAGGCATACCAGGAATTTTGGGCATACCAGGCATACCAGGCATCCCAGGCATGCCCCCGCCTTGCTGTGCCGCTTTAGTAGACTGTGCCATTCTAGCCATCATTTGTTGCTGCATTAGAATCATCTCAACCTCAAAGACGGAAGTTCCTGAACCCCTTGCTATCCTGACCATACGACTGGGCTGATCGATAAATAGTCTTCCATCGGATTCCAACTCTTCTCTGGTCATAGAATCCAGCACGTAAACCATTTTCTTCATCTTTTTTGAAGTTTCTTCTTCTCCCACTTGATTCATCATATTTCCCATTCCGGGAATCATTTGTGCTATGTTGGACAGGGGCCCCATCTTCATGATGGTTTGCATCTGTTTCTTGAAATCGAGCAGAGTGAACTTACCTTGCTGTAAGTTCTCCATGGTTGCCTTCGTATCTTCCTTATTCGATACAGTTTGGAATTGTTCTAGTAAACTTTCGATATCACCAATGCCCAGAAGCTTGGAGATGAAAGACTTTGGTGAGAATTTCTCCAGATCATGTATATGCTCACCGGTACCAATGAATATAATAGGCGTATTAGTTGCTGCCACTGCAGATATAGCACCACCACCTTTAGCGTGACCATCCATCTTTGTCAAGAGGATGGCACCAAAATCGGCCGACTCTTTGAAAGCCTTAGACTGTTGCTCAGCAGCCTGACCAATCGAAGCATCAAGAACCATGATGGTTTGGTTTGGCTTCACGACATTGGAGATCTCCACCATTTCCTGAAACAAAGCAGCCTCCTGCTGGTGTCTACCAGACGTATCCACGATGATAATTTCAAATTTCTCCTTCTTGAACTTGGCAACACCTTCAGCCGCCACCTTGACTGGGTTAGTCTCAGTATAGGAACCATAAAATGGAATATGCGCCTTTATAGCATTCTGTTTCAACTGATCGAAAGCACCGGCACGGAAAGTGTCCGCACATATAAGACCCACCTTGAATCCTCTTCTCGAATAGTAAACTGCCAGTTTCGTACACGAGGTAGTCTTACCAGAACCCTGCAAACCCACAAACATGATAACGTTAGCTTTCTTCTTCTTTGGCTGGAAAGGCTCATCTACTTTACAATCCACAAGGTCACATAACTCATCAAAGACTGCCTTTTGGATCAGTTTTTTCGTCTGGGCGTTCGAGACAGACTTACCATCACTCTTGGAATCCAAAAGCTTGACTTTCAAATTGTTCCTCAACTTCGAAACAAGCTTGATGTTCACATCTGACTCCAGCAACGCCGTCACAATAGCTTTCAACATATGATCCACCGTCGTAGCGTAATCATCCTGGCTATTAGACAGCGCACCATTGACAGCACTGTTAATGCGCTTCCCCAAATCTGCTAAAACCATCTTGGAGCTGTCAATAGACTACCAATCCCAGCTACTAGTCGCCTTAAGTGTCCTAATTCCCATGCTAGCTGTTTCTATGTGGAATTTTTCAAGTTAGCCTTAGTTATTGTACAATACCCGTCATGCCAAACGAAGTGTCGATCAGTATTGACAGTCAAAGAAAGCACATCTTAATGAAGAGGTGAGCCTGCAGATAACCGCTGATTCGTGGTTATCGGTCCAGCCAAGTTGTTCATGTTGCAATATGTTACTGTCTTTGATCCGAGTCAAAGCGATGGCGAGGACGATGTACACAAGCAGCTGCTGTTGTACTACTCGTTCCAAGATCTGGAGATCACCCTAAATGAGAAGTTGGGAAGGATTGGAATGATTCAGGGGATATGGTCTCTTACGGATACGCTGCGCAGCAGCAAGGGAGGACAAGAGAAAGTGGTCGAATTGGGGAATGAACTGATTATTACCATCAAAGTAGAGTCGCGGTTCTTTATCAGCCTTTGTATTTCGACCCAGCACAGCGATTTTGACCCACCTATACCTCAGGAGCTGTACCTATCGCATCTTTGGTTTTGTTATCAAATCTTCACGCTTCATTATGGACCTTTCTCGAGATTCGAAGATATGAAAGAGTTGACAGATCTGTTGAATGAGCAGATCGTGCTGTTTTGGAATGATATACATTTGAAACCAGAGACTATCATACGACGAGGGCTTGCTGGGCTGTGGCCCGATGCCTGTAAAAGGTCGGAACTGAAGTTTGCGAGCAATGTAGAGACTTGGGAATCGTTAATCAATCAGAACGTTTTACTGGAGGCAGAGAATTACATGGCCATAAAAGATGTTTTAGTGTATCATCTCCCGAGTTATAATGACACTAATATTGGTGAACGGAATTTGGGATACAAGACCTATGGTTTAGTGAGACACTTTTCAAACGATCTGGAAATTGTAACACAGCTTTCTAATTGGATTTACCATTTACATGCGGTGCATGGAGATCTTTCGAGCCACGTATTGGCGGGAAGCGCTCACTATGAAGAGGTATCATCCGGTCATGATACGGTGGACGCGGCAGCAGAGTCTGGCGGCTCGATGGAGAATGTACACCCTGCTGGTGCTAGCACCTTACAGGAACATGGGAAAGCTTTACTGCATAATCTTACACTACCCATTTCATTTGCGTACGATGCCGTCCACGAAGTAGGAACAACAACCGGGATATCCCAGAGTATGTCACTGATAATGGACTACGTTCCTAAATGGAACGGTAACAACTTACAGCAGAGCAACACACAGTCCACTCAAAGGTCACGATACGGTTATCTAATTTCGCCTCTATGTGCCGAAAGTCTGCCGATGAGCTATAAAGTAAAGCGGGTTAAGTACGAGTCAAGTGATGGTAAATTGAAAAGTTACAACTTGTTATTCTGGTATTATGATGACGTACTTCTTGTCACCGTCTGTCAGCCCGACTTCAACCAGATATGGCAGCCCCAATACCTGGAAGATCTGAGTTACAAGTTTCGTGAAGCGATAACAAGGTTCTACGAAACGGCGTTCCAACAGCCTATTTCGAGCGTGAAAGGCCCATCAAAACGGGAACCCTTCGCTTATGCATCGTACAACAAAATCACAAAGGAAAGCAAGTCGTCCATACCAACCTGGTTCGATACTAAGGACGATAACCGTGATTCCTCTCCGATGAAGTTGGTCGTCAATGGCATGGATCAACTCTTTGGGTTAAACTCTAGTGAATCTACGGACATAGACGCCTCTAGCCGTAATGTCTGGGGTCTTGACATAATGGGTGGTCTCCTTGGAATTAAAAACAGTAAAACTAGTCAAACCGCACTTGTGGATCAGTACGCGCATTTGGACAAGAGATACGAAAACTTCCTGGACGGTATGGCACAGAAAAAGCTATGGGGATTGCAGGTTCAAGCCATACAATTTCTGACAGCGATCAAAAACTCAAACACGGCCGATGGATTTGTCGAAGAGAGGCTCTTCAAGCTGAACAATGGATTGTTATGCTACATAAAAGAGGATCATACGAAAGTTTTAATGGTGGTAAGAAACTGGTTCGACCACAGGGAAGATCTTGAGAACCACAAGTCGCTCAGCGACTTTGGTAAAGTTTCCGTTTAAGTTGTTCAACTGTCATAGATATCACCAGATATCAAATCATGCAATAGGAGCCGCCTTTCAGCATTCACATGCTGAGACATGCTATCCTGCGAAGGTCGCGACTCCTTGGCCTGCTTAGTAGAAGAGACCGGCTGTATATCATCGTCCGATCTGGGAGGCGGCAGCGACAATGGGTAAGTCGAGCTTCGGAGCATCTCCAGCGGTGCATACAAAAAACTATCCGAGTGAGTGTCACAGTTGCACCGACTGCAATCATTGCTCGAACCAGTCGAGTCGCTCACACATTTATTCACCGTTGGCCGCCCACCGTTATAATTAAAATCAAAAATCTCCGTCAGCTTCTGTATCGTTGACTTATCGTACAGGTCCTGTTCTGCATCGTGAACATGCTTCTGACATCTGTACCGCTTCGAAGTATCACGTCTATTCACCGCTTTCATAGAGGACACAGCCTACGCAAAGTCACTTCAATGGACCATACTGGCTAACAGGACAGAACACTACTCTGACAATATATATTGTCGGTACACGCCGCTAACGGCACAGAACGCCATCGATTGTGTCAAAAAACGGTTGGGGGCGAATCAGCGCTCAATCCACCGGTCATCAATCAGCCAGAAGACAAAGACTCGCTCTGGCATCGCTGGTCGAACTCCTTACCACGGTCTACGGTGGCCGGCTTTTGCCAGCGCCGCTCCAAGAGTCAAGATTACTGGCGCGAATATGCGATAAACAGTCAAGATATCTCTCTGCTGATATTATTGGTAAAGCTTATCAAACTGGAGTCACCAGGAGGCTCGCCGCTCAAAGCGCGATCGATTTTCCGCCGATTCGATAATGGATGCCCGCCGCAGATCAGGTGATCTCGACGCACATACGGCTGTGCTGAATTGGCCTGGTGATAGATACGGTGGTTCGATGACTGTTATAGGCGGTATGGAACGTTAAATAGTATTATGCTTCGTGGAAGTGTAGGAATTTGTCGTAAGATAGTGCGATTTCATGAGACTCGATCTCTTTGAGCTCTTCTGTGAAGTCGACTGTCGCTGGGTCCTTGACCTTGTCCTTGCCACGTCTCCAGATGAACTTGTACGTGACATAGATGCCGATGTCGATGAAGACCATCAGGTAGCAGAACAGGAAGTCCTTGACGGTCCACAGGCTGGGGAAAAAGACCGTGTAGCCCTGGACCAGGACCATGGCGACGGCGGAGACGAGTCCGGCGATCGCCGTGTAGGGCTGCCACCAGGACTTGAAAGGTAGTGGGGGGAGGTGGTCCTTTTGGAGTAGGTACACTCGCCGGAAGAAGAGGTAGATAATGCACAGGACGGCGAAATTGATCAGTTGCGACGCTGTGATCAGGTTGATCAGCCAGTTGAGCACCACAGCGCTGTTTTCGTTCAATTGTAGCAGACTGATGAGGCCCCAGACGAGGGAAACGGCAACGGCGTAGATAGGCACACCGAACCGGTTACATCTGGTGAAGATTGGGGGCGCGTAGCCGTCGAGCGCCATGCCGTACAGGGTCCGGGACGAACAGTACGTATAAGCGTTACCGGCGGAGAACGCCGCGGTGATCAATGCTGCGTTGACGATGTCTGGCAGGATTTTGATGCCCAAGTTATTCATCGCGATGACGTATGGCGAAGCGGCAGCCCCTGGCCTCGACTCGTTGATTGCCGCTGTCAAAGCAGGACTGTTTGGCGAGCAGACAATACCAACACAGAGACAGCTACCCAGGAACAGAAAGGTCAGTCTGACAAAGACCTGCTTGAAGGCACGGGGTAGCACTTTCCGTGGTAGCCTGACTTCGCCCGCCAGCATTGAGATGTATTCACCACCGGCGATGGTGAAAGATGCCTGGATCAAACAGGCCAAGAAACCCTGGAAGTAACCGGCAGCGGCGCCCGCTGAACTGTTGCCGTTCGGGAAATACTCTTTAAACGGATCTTCAGCAAAATACCTGAACCCGTAGCGATCGTGTTTTGGGTTTCCGCCCAGCATCGTGATGAAAGTGAACAGGAAAAGCCCCAGGGCAAGAATGATCTTGAAAGAGGCCAGCCAGAACTCCATCTCCCCGTAGTATTTCACGGCGCAGATCGATATCAACATGTACAGCACGATCTGCACGACCAGCGGGATCGCCGCAGAGTAGTCGTCCCGCCAGTAGTGGATGATGGTATTCACGGAGACGATCTCAAACGGAATCTGCACACATTGCAGGAACCAGAAATTCCAACTCGCCATCACTGCCAATGAGTCGTCCACACACTTGGAAGCCAGCCTCAAGAACGGCGAGCTCACGGGCAGGAAACACACCATCTCAGCGGTCGACACCGTGATGCAAAGAATCGGAACACACCACAACGCGAACGCTATCAACAGCGACGCAGGCCCACCCTTGTACAGAGCCTTACCGATCGCCACAAACAGTGCCGTACCAATAACACCAGAGATCGCGATCAACTGCACATGTCTATTTTTCAGTCTTCTGAAAGTCTGTGTCGAGTATAAAAGATGTGGCTCTTCAAACTCTTCCTCAACGTACCCACTCTTGATTGCCTCGTTGGCAGCATGGGTCGGAATGCTGTCCAGGTCGTTCGTTTCCACCTGCTGGAACTTGATCTCGCTCTTGTTCTTCGAAGTACTGCCCAACATATCGAAAGTCTTGCAGACCTTCTTGTTTGTGTCTCCAGCACAGACTCTCCCGTCCTCTCCATCAGCTAACATGACCATATAGACAGCCATTACCAGCCATGTCCATAGGCAACAGGTTCTTCCAACCCTGGGGACACGAGCTGAACTGGCTGAGCTACCCGTGACGGTGCTAACTGCTAGCCAATCGTTATTGGTCCATGGCCTCGAGGACCGAAGCCGGGCCACTGGGCCCTTTGCCCCTCGCCGGAGTTGCCTGCCGAGCGCCTCTCGTGCGCGTGCCTCTGAGCGAAGTGGGGCTTGCAGCGAACGGCAGGTCAAGCGGAATAGTCTGCCCTCTAACCGCATAACTGGCTCGCGATGGACGGCTATGCGATTAGCGGGACCTGATGATCAACGTCATATTTCACGAAAAGGACGGGTAACGAGTATCTGGATAATAAGGTCAATCTATCTGAGAGCTTCCTGTATAACGGTTGGAAGACTTGGGAGTTCAACAATTGGTGATTGAGAGCTGGCTGTGAGAGGATGGACGATATTTGGGGTCAGGCTACGTCTCCGGTGCGGGCTGGCGATGTTTCGAGCGACAGGAAGGCGGTGATCGAGGAGACAGTCGAGAAACTGAGAAGAGTTGAGTCGGATGAGGATGATTCCTGGGTGAAGCTTGTGTTTCTGATGTCTGACAATGCACCGGGAGATGAAGAGCTGGTTACCTTCAAGCAGCTGCTCGAAGATGTAAGGGATGTGGATGATGTGTCGCGCACTGGGGTTGCACTGATACACTACGCGATCGTCTACGATCACGCACCTTACATTGAGCTCCTGCATCAATACAGCAGGCGACCCAATTTGAATCTTCTGGATTCTTTGGTCGGATACTCGCCGCTGATGTGGTGTATCCAGCTCAATCGACAGGATTGCTGCGTGGAGCTCTTCTCGTTCATAGATGAGCTTGATTTTGGGAAACTAAGTGCTGATGGGTCAAGAGCGGCAGATATGGTGGTACCGGGGTCGGCAATGGCGGATTTTTTGGATCAGAATAATTTTGCCCAGTATGAGCAGGCTACTTACAACCGCCTAAACGTTTCGATGCATGAGTTAAGTTTGAAGACGGAATCGCCCGCGTTTATTGGGAATGACAATGGCGTTGGGCTTGGTGAGTTTCAAGAAGAGTTTGAGTTCGATAAGGTGGCAAAAAACCAGTATCTGGAGCTGGCCGACTACGATATACCCCAGATTCTAGATCTTTTGATCTCTTTGCCAGCATCACACCCGCATGTCACTACTTATCCCGCTGCACTACTGTTCCAGTGCATCAGGTACGCTGACCACAAGTTGGAATCGGCGCCCCTGGTGGAGTCTTTGATCCACCTTTCTTTGACCAGAATCATAGCCACCGCTTCAAAGGAGTTAAACTCCGAGCTTGAAGTCCAGGGCGACATCGTCATGCAGTCCTACTGGCTCAGTGCAGTATCCTTTTTGTACTACTATCTCTGCAGAGACGAAGGCTTCTTCAAAAGATACCCATCAATTTTGCAGGATGTGATAAACACGCTGCATACACTGATGACTGAGATCACTTCAGCAATCCATGAAAGACTGGTGCCCCTGATGGAACCAACTCTGCTTTCATATACCACAATTGAAGATGTGAGACAAACGCTTTACAAAAGAGATTGGAATTTCTTCAAGAAGCGGAAACAAGCAAAACAGCTAGCGCTTCTAGAGAAGAAGAGGAACAACTCGCAGTTCTACTACGATGAGGTATTAAGACACTTATACCCACCATCCTTGGAAGAGCAAATGAAGCTTTCACCGATGAAAATAGTTCAGGTCTTTGGCGCTTTGTCATATGTTCTTGATTTACATCAAATTCATCCACTGTTCCAGCAGCAATGTCTCTCTACGGCTATTAATTGGTTTTCTTCAAGTTTATTCAACAAGATCCTGAAGGATAAAAAGAAGAAGGCTTTGTCACGGGCTCATGCCATTCAGATCCGATTGAACTTATCAAGCTTAGAGACCTGGATTCGTAACAATGATTTGACGGTACCTAAACCTATGCTGATAGACAACTTCATGTGGGAGAGGTTCCCATACACACTGATTTGTGATCTTAAGGACATTGATCTTTCCAAACCTATTTTAAGGAACGTTGCAACTTATAGACCAGTGGACAAGGATTCATCCACCAAAGACGTTCCAGTAATATCAGACACATCAAATTCATTGTTTTACTACCAGCCATTTCATCAAATTACTAAAATACATTTGGATCCAGTATTTCAACTTTTACAGTGGCTTCAAGTTGCCACTACACTCACTAACGAAGAGTCTTTGGACGCCACTTTGACCCTTCTACCTCGTTTGTCACCTGTTCAATTGTTGAAGTCGATAGACAAGTACAGCTATGAAGTCGATGAAAGCAAGTTCAGCTCTTCCCTTAGGAAACGGCTGTCCAGTGCAGTAAAAAGCCAAACCATCAAGGAAGACGCATATTTACTGGAGGGACAGTCCTCTCTTTTGGTTTTGCCTACAGTTGCTGAGCTGACGGACACTTACACAAGAAGCACGAACAGTAGATCTTTCCAACCGTTGTTACCAATGGACATCCAAGACTCAGTATATGAGATACACGAGGATAATACTGCCCTGCGTAGGGAAGATGACTCCTATAACCCGCATGAAGCACTTGATGATGAGCCAGAAATGGATAATGGAGAATCTCAAAATTCAGCCGATGAGCCAAAAAACGGGCATGTGGCAGATGAATATTTCAAGGAACTGGATGCCCCGTTGGCATCCGTACCTCGTCGCACATGGGCCCCTGATGATGAAATGGAAGCTAATCCTTGGTGATGATGACGCATCTTTTCGTGTTCAACGAGGAACTGAAACTCTACTTGGTGAACTGTTGTTTGAATAGCAATCACGAAGTATTGTACTATTTGTTAATGACCCTACAAAATGCATATATATTTGACGTAAACCAATGAAGATAAATTATACCCAGTTCTTGGCGATTACTACCTGCATCGTATTGAACCAGTTCGTAAACTAGTTCTAATCAAATATCTTGATGCAAAACTAATTAGAGAGCGACTGAAAATGATTTCCCGTTGACATTATGCAAAGCCGAGACACCAGTCTTGACACGTAAGTGCAATTCTTGCACCTCCTCCTCCTCCTCCTGATCTTCTGCCTCTTCCCTTTCAACATACTCCAAGTTGAACATAGGCCCTGTGCTGGTATGCACGGCGTTGCCTAGTCCATGAATGTCACTGACACTTTGCCAAACATTTTCTTGGCGTGGAGAAAAGGTATTTTCGGATATTGAATTGTCAAACGCCATGTCGTCTTTTCTCCTGGACAGTTTGCTACTTTTCGCGGAAGCACTGTAACTATTCCTTTGTGAGTGGCTTTTAGACTCCACTTGAGGTCTCAAGGTCGATGTCGTCAGCTTCTGCATTGATGGATTTGATGCGACAAGATAAACATAGCTCTCAACAGACCACTCGTACCATGTTGAGCCATCCAACTGCGAACGATTTCTAGACATGAACACGGCTAGTTCAGTGTCATCTGATACCATGAAGGGTTGATTTAGAGGGAACACCAGTGGAGACCAGGAATGCATATTAGGCGTATGGCTGAGTTTCTTGAACTTTTCCTTAGATAAATCTGTCTCGAGACCGCTATGCTCTTGAGAACTACTGATCCCCTCTTCTATCGAAAGATTTGCGTCGTCAAACTCTTCCCGAATGCTGGAAACTTTGACGATTGAATCATCGGGAACCGTTGATAGTGTAATATCGTTATACAGCTCCGCTGTAAAAAAACCAACCAATCCATGGATCTCTCCTCTATACTTAATCTTGAATTCTGTGGCAGCGTTTCTCGAAAAAAAGTCACCTCTCTGTTTGTTCTTACCCAATGGGTGGTGGAACGACCATACCTCGTTGATCTTGGATGATAAAATACAGTATGGAAGGTTGTGCATAACCCAAGGAGATTCCTGATCTCTTTGAGAACCTTTGAGTTTTTGGTGAAGTAGTGGTGATGCTATTGGGGCGATGTAAGAGGAGTATGATTTTGGGATGAATATAGTGTTGGGTTTGGAGTGAAAATCTTCAATTGCGAACAAACATTCAGGAGATAGTTCATTGCATCCGAAGGATCCCAACAACTCACTGATGCAAAGATCAACCTTGACTGATTCGTCTTTCCATTTTCTCATGTCTTCCATAATAATTTCCACCCGATTCGACCACAGATCAAAATTGCGCTTCTGTAGGTACAAACAAGCTTGTGGATTTTTTTCCAGAGCTATCACCTTGACCTGATCAAGTACTTTGAATTGATCCAAAAGATGCACAGTTCTATCGACCAAAGGCCCCCTTCCCGCCCCAGCAATTAGAATGGTCAAAGGTTGTGGCATATGATCAGAGAGCAATTTCACCAAAGCTTGTTCAATAGCAGCTTGGTACATGTTGTATTTTGCGAGATCTTTCTCAAACACCGAGTAAACGTAATTCGACAAGGTCTCGGAGTGTGGTTTCAGCGGTTTCATTAATCTTGGAGTATAAAGATCTAGCTGCGCATTCATTAAGCCGTCATTGTTGATTGGATTATTAGTATTAAGATCAATTGGATTATGATTTTTATCATTCTGACGTGTTATTGGATCCTTAGGTATCATTGACCTATCTGGATTATGCTGTGCTGAGAAAAAATCCTTATCACCTCTTTTGAGCAGGAAATTAATATAATCCAGGTATGATCCCTCTCCGCCTTTTATTTGGTCGACGTATTTCTCCATGCCATGTATGATGATGCAAAGTTCGCCATTGGCATTCGGTAGCGAGTTCCCATTGACACTCTGAAACTTTGCAACCAAGTTCTGGTTAAACTTGTGCAAAACTGGGTAGTTATACTGATTCGTGGCAAATATCGAGGATGAGAACAGTAAACACGAAACAGGTTCGGACAACCACCTATTCAATACATGGGACGGAGTTCTTATTCGCGGCACTGCCAAAGAAATTGTCAGCGAGGGATGATAGTCGCACAGTTTGCGTACAGTATGCCAGAGTTCCCAGGTGGCTAATGGGTCACTATCCTCATACAAAGGCAGAGACACAGAAAGGATCAAAGGAGGATAGGCGGATATAGTCTCATCGTTCAGCAACCTGGAAATGACTTGTGAATATCTTTGTAACTCAGAGAGCTTTCTCGGAGGTGCCACTATCAATTTGTCGATGCCCACAAATCTTGCGTATTTACATTCATTAAGCAAAACCTGGTAGCAGAGTTCCCTCACAGAACTGTCCGCACTTTCCAACTCCAGCCAGGACGAAAGCAAGCCAATGTATGCTGGTGCATCATCTCTCCTGCTAGTTTTAAAGGGAGGAATACACAGCTCTTGCAACTGTGGTTCCTTGATCTTCAAGACGGACTTGTCTGTCGACCTTCTTTGCCTCTGAAAACACTGGAATTGATCCCTCACGTTCTCCTTGTACCTGACATTTGTAATCGGAAGTAACACATAATCGTAATTGTTCGGTAGCCTGCCAGTTCGAGCTGTATCGCTTGCGTGAGTGTCGTTGGACTCACCGTTGGCATTGCTTGGAAGTTTCACACCAACAAAGACGTTGCTGCCCATTCCCTTCTTGACTAGCTTTCCAATTGTCACAAATTCAGCCAATGGACTCCTGCAGTTGGTTTCAACACCTTCTCCTTCCACTTCAAAGTTGCAACAGTACGCGCCCGTCCATACGGCTTTCGCTTCTCGAGTCTCTTACGTTAGAACAGATCAACAACCTCATCAACTTAGCAACTGCAAGCAGTTCTGGCTTCCGGTCCTCTAGAAGCACCACAGGAGCAGAATCTCAGGTTCAAGATTGCGTTACCATGTACCATCACCACCATGCCTTCCAGGGAAGGAAGCTAACAGAACAAGAACGCGCACGAGTGCTGGAGTTCCAAGAGTCAATTCACTACTCGCCACGTTACTCCGACGATACGCATGAATATAGACATGTAATGCTTCCCAAGGCTATGCTCAAAGTGATTCCATCGGACTATTTTAACTCTGAGACGGGGACGTTAAGGATACTGACCGAGGACGAATGGAGAGGCCTTGGCGTCACTCAATCGCTGGGCTGGGAACATTATGAGTGCCATGCTCCAGAACCACATATCTTACTGTTTAAGAGGCCTCTGAATTACGAGGCAGAACTCAGGGCAGCCGCGGCAGCAGTAGCGGCTCAGCAGCACGAGCAACAGCAACAATCAGAGACTCAGATTGGTGTTCCATAATGCCCGCCAGAATGAGAAGGCTCTGCTTAAAATACCCTGACAAGTGATATAGGGCAGCCTAGCTGTCAACTCTTTTATATAGTACCACTCAACGACGTCTTTTGATGCTACCGGCAAGCTACATTCGACTGCAACGAAGGGCAAATGTTCTCGTCTATGCCCGGACGACAAGAGGGAAGCTTGGGATAGAACGCTTCCACAAGATCTCAAGTTATGCTGAGGTTCCAGGTATTTAGCGATGCTGTTTATAATACAGGTCGCGCGCCTTAAGAACTCGAGCTTTGAATGAAAACATCATACTGATCCAGGTGGAAGAGTAGTATGAGAAGTCCGGCTTGGACCCTCTGGCAATGGAATCTCACATCAAGTACTTGGATGAGCTCAAGGAGGCGATCAACGGGTCACGCCTACCGATCTCTGGTGTCGGAACCGATGACTTTGACGGTGGAAGTGATACGAGAGTAGATGAGGATGAGTCCAAGAGTCTCAAGATTCTCAGAACAATGATAAGAAACCTGAAAGATCCCCAAAGGAATGATATGATGAAGAACAACACAGTTTTTGCGAAATCGATACAAGTGATGGACTCGTTGATTCGGTCCCGACCAAAACTTCTACAGCGGCGTTCTGATGGCAAATCGGACTTTACGACCCTGGTATCAGACTTGCTGGACATTTCTGTGATAAACTATACCCAAACACACCGTCTGTGGTTCTTACGGAAGAAATTGGGGAGTTGGTGTAAAATAGTAATTCAACTTTCCGGCGGTCGAAATAAGATACTGGTTTCGGATTTCATTACGGGCTCTATAGGTCATTTTGAGCAGAGTTTGAGTCAAATTTTTTCAGCTGGATGCGAACCAGATATGGTGAATCATTATTTAAAGTCACTGTATGTGCTTTGTTATTGGCTCTGTGGACCACCTGAGACGTTTGGATCGTCGTTGGCGGTTCTCAACTCTTGGTTCGGGGTCACCAGATGGGATCCCCACTTTCAAAAAATCATCAGATTTGTTTTCTATGTGTTCGACTCACTGAGGGAGTCTGCTTCTTTCGCTGAGCTGAGTGAGATCCATGTCAAGTTTCTGTCACTGACAGTGGAACATTTGGTGAATTCTTCTGCTCTCTGCTCGCCAGATAATCAAATATGCTCGACTGACCATCTTAAGTTTACGTTACGAACGCTAAGGCAATTTCTAAGGAAACAACTTGGCTCTGAAAAGGATGACGCTACCATCGCTAAATGTATTCTTCGAGTTTATCTACTGTGCAGTCGCACAAATGAAGCTTTTGCAAACGACTCACTCACAACATTCTACGATTTTCTCTCACCGGAACAGTGGCTCGATAGTGGCAAGACGTTTGAGGACGATGCAAACGTGTTACCTTTCAGTCCATTGATTAACGAAGCATTTCTTCTGATATATTTTGACAAGAGGCGACGTTTGGAAGCTGAAATCGATTTAGAATTCCATCGCGAAACACAGGTATGGTATTTCAAGTCGGGAGGTCGCAAACTGCTGGTGCATCTTTTAGGTACGTCACACTCCTCCAGCTCACAGCTTGCTTCACTAAATCTGTCAATTTTGAGGAGTTTTCGCTCACCTTCAGCTCACTTACATCCACAATCGGAAATCTCAAGGATTGGCAAACAAGTTAAAGCTGCCTACCTCAACAACTCGGAAGAGGCTGTGACTGCATTGACAAAAGTAATGAAGGAGAGAATCTCAACTGGAGACAACTGCCGTGTTTCTGGGTTTGGTCAGTTGCTTGGTCACTTGGCCTGTTTTGAGTCTCATAGTGCAATTGCTGGGAATGATTCGAGAAACTTCGAGGTATGCGGCATCTGTGATGCCGTTCGCCCAGGCACTATTTATCAATATGTTAACCCTGATAGACCCACTGCCAATAAAAGCATTGCATTTAAGCTGCTTCAGAAATTTATTCTAACAAGCTTGGAGCTCGAAGAGCTCCCCGAACATCTATTGGCAGAAATACTGCTGGCATTGCAAAGAATTTTCGTCCATTACCAACCTCCAAAGCTCTCTTTAGATCTTCCCGATTTAGCCGACGAAGATAAAGCGTTCGCAATTGTACGAAAGTGTTTTCGAGATCAATGTCGTTATCTGCGGATTATTGCCGCTAGACTCATTCCTTTGTGGAACATTACAAAACTGCACAACTCTGAAGACCAGCATACTGCCGTACTGATTCGCTTCCTGCAAGAAAGTGACGGGCCGTATGCGATAGAAACATCAACTATGGCCTGGGCTCAACTGGCCTTGACGACATCTGGGGAGGTTTTTGACACTCTTCTTTTAAAGCTGATAGATATCTTCAACTCTACAGACTATGCTCAGCACATAATGATGGCTTTTCAGATAAAAAATTCTGCAAGAACACTGCGAAAAACACCATATCGACTACTATCTCCCATACTGCCGATCCTTTTACGGAAAATTGGGAAGAATCTTTTGGAAAGGAAGGTTTCGTTTCAGCGACTAATTTGGCTTCTAGGGTACTCTGCGAAAACGGTCCTCGAGATTTATCAGCGATACATAATTCCGCATGCCGTCACTCAATATAAGTCTGATGTATTCAGTGAAATAGCTCGGATAATGTGCGATGGCGACAGCACACAGATTAGTGAGGCAAAAAGAGCTCTTCTTGAGAAGAATAGCCGACAGATCTTTGCTGTTGCTCTTGTCAAACATGGAATTCTATCGCTAGATACCTTGGAGTCTCTTTTCTCTCTGAGGGTCCCATCCTTCGACAAGAGATACATTTCTGCATACCTGCCCGATTATAAAACTATGGCTGAAGTTTTAAAGCTATATGAGCCTGGAGACGAAGATGATACACCTTTGAACGAGAACATGATACTGGCGTCCCTAAGATTTCTTATCACAAATTTCGAAAAGGACAAGACACATGGCTCAAAGTACAAAGTTATCTTAAACTGGTCAGAAGAGCAAGAAGCTTGCTTCCAAAAGAATCTACAGGAACATATTTTGGGGATTTTCCAGGTTTTCTCAAGTGATATTCATGATGCAGAGGGGAGAACGACGTATTATGAAAAGCTTCGGGTGGTAAGCGGCATAGCATTTCTGATCAGGCGGGCCTGTAAGAAGTCTATTATCGCGTCTTTAGCGCAGGTAAGTATCTGCTTGCAAACTGCCCTGGAGATAAATGAAGTAAGCTATAGTGCTTTTAAATGTTGGAAACTACTAATTCTCAGCTTGAATGACGAAGAACTAGCTACTGTGATTGATGGATTCGTATGTTACATTCTGCAAAAATGGGAAGTGTTTACCGTTAAGTCAAGCTGCTTGATCGGCGAGATTTTGAATATCCTCGTCCGGGATAAAACAGACCTTCTAATCAAAATAAAGCCATACCTCACACTGGCCCTTTTATCAAAACCTGAAACTAACATTCTCTCAAGAGATGGAAAGTTTGCTCGGGCAGTTGGCCACGTTATCAGCAGTACGGACTGGATTACCGTGTTTACACAAAACATGCAAAGCACAAACAAGTATGTTATCAATCAGACGCTGGACGATTTAGAAGTGTATTTGGAGCGCAAGCAAACAGAACGCTCTGCTGGATTTTTCCAAAGACATGATGATGTGCCTGACATATCTGTGCTGCTTGGATCATTACTCGACGCTTCTCATAGATTCAAAACTGATGAAATGACATGCACAAAGTGTGCTAGGTGTATCAGTATCATTGGATCAGTTGATGCGACAAGCTCAAAGGCTTTGCGCAAGGCTGCAGTAATAAAGGAGGTATTTGACTTGAGCGATCTGGCTCAGACAAAGAGTTTTTTGGTGTGGATCATAAACGATATACTAGTTCCAGCATTCTGGCAGAGTGAAAATCCTAATAAACAACTTTTTGTGGCATTAGTTATTCAGGAGTCATTGAAGTACTGCGGTCTTAACAGTGCCTCCTGGGATATATCCAACAAAGACCATTTCCCAAGCGAGTCCCGGCTCTGGGACAAATTTGACAGTATAGCAAAAACAACATTATACCCACTTCTCTCATCACTTTACCTAGCACAATCATGGAAGGAATACGAACCGCTAAGCTATCCGTCATTCGCTTTCAAAGAGGGATACTTAATGTGGATTAAAAGTTTTTGTTTAGACTTGCTGAAAACAGGTACAGAGGAAGACCATCCTTTACACGTTTTCTCATCTCTGATAAGGGAAGATGACGGCACTCTCTCAAGATTTTTACTACCGTATATTTCGATGGATATTATCGTCAAAGCCGAGCCTTCAAGTTCTAAAGCAAAGCTGATGGCTAATATGGTCGAGGAGTTCAAAAGCATATTCGAGAGCGATTTAGACGGCCTGAATCATCTTCAGGTCGACTCACTCCGGATGTGTTACCAATCAATATTCCATGTGTTTGAATATTGCAAAAAGTGGGTGACCCAATTTAAGCAAGACTATTATCAGGCCAATGGATCCTATATTGTAAGAGAGGTCAAGTTGACTGATATGCTTAGACGAATAGACAACTTCCTGGAGTCTTTCTCACCTGCTCTCTTGGCTCAGAGGTCGTTAGAAACTGATTCATTTGAGAGATCAGCATTGTACCTAGAACAAAGTTATAGACAGCAATGTGCGCGAGGGGAACTAGGTGAATCTGAACATATCACGCTTAGTTTATCTTTACAAAAAACCTACGAAGAGATTGGTGATTTGGACTCACTTGATGGTCTACTAAAAACTTTTAGTAAAGGTAATTTAAAATCCAAAATTGAGGAGCTACAATATTCTGAAAGCTGGAAAATGGCACAGGATTGTTATGTCACCCTTGGAAATTTCACGGATTGGTCGTTCGCTACCACCAAAATGTTGACGTCAATGCACGATCATCAGCTATATTCGGAGCTCCTCCTCCGTCTCGAGTCGTTGGATATGAATGATCAGCAGCTGAATAGTGAAAAAATTGCATGGTACAAAATGGGAGTTGAGGCTGCCACTTTAGAGGGCAATCACTGTTTGTTGGATGATTGGCTTGATAGAATTGAGAGACTACGGGATGTAAAAGACCCGGAGCTCCTTTTCCAATATAATATTGCAAGGGCACTTGGCTATACAAGGATGAAAAATCCAAAGAGAGCCAAACAACATCTGGATAAATGCTTGAAGATTACAGGAACGCATCTCATGGCATCAACAGTTGCTACAACCCTACTTAAGAAGCAGGCTCTGCTTATGAAGCTGCATAGCCTGTATGACATATCTCTTCTGTCATCAACCGTCGATGTTTCCCAATTCCAAAGCAACACTCAGATACTTGACTTCCGAATGCGACGCCTAGGCCCAAATTTTGAGCCGAACCATTTCATGTTGTCCATAAGGAAGTCTTGCGATCTTCTGATTCAGGAATCATACTCTGAGGGAGATCTCCGCGGCATCTTTTTTGATATTTCGAGGCTGGCGAGGAATAACGGCAGATTAGATATAGCCTCAGAATCCCTGATGCGTTGTCTACCTTACCATCATCCTCAGGCTGAATTAGAATTCGCCGAAATTTTACTCAAGCAAGGTGAGAATGACAGAGCAATAAAGCTGGTTCGGGAGATAAACGAAAGGTATAAAGGTGATCCTGCTTTAGGGCCGCGAAATAAAGCTGTAGTACTGTTGAAATATACCGAGTGGCTCGACCTGACGAATAATTCGGCCTCTGAGCAAATCATTGAACAATACCAAAACATATTTCAACTAGATCCCAAATGGGACAAGCCTTACTACTCTATTGGACTTTACTACAGCAGACTCCTGGAAAGGAAAAAGGCTGAAGGGTACGTAACTAACGGAAAGCTCGAATACATGTCGATCTCTTATTTGTTGCTGGCTTTCGAGAAGAACACAATAAAAATTCGAGAAACACTACCAAAAGTGGTCACTTTTTGGCTGGACATTGCAGCTGAATCGCTAATAGAGAAGACAGTCAGCAGGCGGGAGGCACTGAAGCAGGCAACAGAAGATATATGCAGGCACGTAGAGGAGTCTTTGAGAAAAAGTCCGGCCTACATCTGGTATCCAGTCTTGACTCAATTACTTTCAAGGTTGCTACACAGCCATCAGCCAACATCAGAACTTATCTCGCAAATTTTGTTGAAACTCACATCAGAGTATCCTTCACATATACTCTGGTATATTTCAGCTCTGCTAAACTCGACATCCTCCTCAAGAGCCAGCCGTGGGCGGCATATCATAGACTGCTACAGAAAGTTTGACAGTTGCTCACAGAGCATGGTAACAGATGCCGTTGACCTCACCTCGGCTTTCACTAAAGTCTGTCTCAAAGAAATAAAGAACTCAACCAGTAGATCTGGGAGATCTTTAGAAAGGGACTTTAGATTTGACATGTCTATGGCACCTTCAAAAATGGCCGTTCCTGTACAAGTCAATTTGGAGATGGTTTCACCACTCTCTTCACAATCGAATCAAGGATACACGCCATTCCGGGAAGCCATTTCGATTGCCAAGTTTGGGACATCCTACAAGGTTTTTTCCTCTCTGAAGAAGCCCAAAAAGCTAAACGTAATAGGTTCAGATGGGAAGGTGTATGGAATTATGTGCAAGAAGGAAGATGTTCGTCAAGATAATCAATACATGCAATTTGCAACAACAATGGATTTTTTGCTTAATAAAGATGTGGAATCTATGAAAAGAAACTTGGGCATCACCACATATTCCGTTTTACCTCTGAGAGAAGATTGCGGGCTGCTCGAAATTGTCCCCAATGTTGTCACTTTAAGGTCTATATTTGTGACGAAGTATGAAAGTTTGAAGGTCAAGTACAGCCTGAAAAATTTGTATGAGAAGTGGCAGAATATTCCCGACAAATCGAAACCAAAATTTTACCGTGAACAGCTCGAGAACTTCCCGCCCATCCTGTATCAGTGGTTCTTAGAGATTTTCCCCGACCCTATAGTTTGGTTTAATGCTAGAAACACGTATGCGAGATCATACGCAGTAATGGCGATGGTGGGGCATATTCTTGGGCTTGGCGATAGGCATTGTGAGAACATTCTTTTGGACGTTGAAAGTGGGAAAGTTTTACATGTTGACTTTGACTGTCTTTTCGAGAAAGGCAGAAGGCTACCAGTTCCAGAAATTGTGCCTTTTCGTTTGACGCAAAATTTATATGACGCTCTTGGTATTGTCGGTACTGAAGGAACGTTTAAAAGATCTAGCGAAGTGACTGTCTCGCTTATGAGAGATAATGAGGTGTCACTTGTCAATGTGATCGAAACTATAATGTACGACAGAAACATGGATAGCTCAATTCAAAAAGCTCTCAAAGTATTGAGAAACAAAATTAGAGGAATTGACGCCAGAGACGGGCTTGTACTGAGTGTCCCTGGGCAGGTTGAGACACTTATACAAGAAGCTACATCTGAGGAAAACCTCAGCAAGATGTACATAGGTTGGCTTGCATTTTGGTAATATGGTGGCTTATTATTTTCTTTCTGTACAGTAAGAATAAATTAAAATGCTAATATAGGTTTAATTAATAGTTCAAGGGTCCACCATGGAGCATCAAATCTGGCACCATTTTACAAAGCTTCTTCATTTCTTCGAACAGTCTGGTTAATTTTATGGTCGTGTTTGACACTGCTAATCTCACTTGCATGTGTTGCTCGTGTTGTTGACACCTTTCTGGCGAACTCTTCTTGAAACACTTTGTCCTCTAACTCATTTGAATTAACCTTCACAAAAGCTTGATTGTGCACTTGCTGAAAGTTTGTGGCCAAACCTGGTCCAAAACCGACGTCATCCGAGGTTACTGACGACCGTGCGTTCTTCTGTTCTTTATTTGCAAACATCTCAGTGGCAAAAGCAGTAGGTGACACGGGGTCCGAACTGAAAATCGAGGCAGACGGAGTGCTTGAAGGAGGCGGCCTTCTTGGTAAGGATTTTCTTCTATTCGAAATCATTTCCGGGCTTGGGGGATTAGAGCTATGCTCGCTTAAAGCAACCTGATTCGGCGATTCATCAGTACTCAGACTGACATTTTCTTTGTACCACTTGCCGAATTTCTTTATGGAGCTTTTGAAAAGTTTGTTAGAGGTTGCAGATTCTTCCGAATCGGCACTATCACCGGGCACTATAATAGGGGACTCGTTATTCGAGTCGTTAGAGGATCTATCATCATTAACATCCTCTCTGCTCTTGGTTTTCAAGACTTTTCTTAAGCTGTCAACATTGCGAAATGCGCGCCGTTTCAAAGCTGGATCTTTGGCCCTAAGCGTGTTTTGAGTTTCCTCATCGTCTGAACTGGCTCCATCACCAGGAGTAGGGTCTTCATCTGCCGGAAGGCCATTTCTTTCATTGCTCTGCATTCTTCCACTCTTAGTTTCGGAGACTGGAGCTGTTTCATTGGGATGGGTATCAGAATGGCTCCCTGATGGCTTTCTAGGATGCTTGACGTCATACTTTTCCCATATACCTCCTCGAAATATTTCACTCTCAGTATCAAAAAAGACTATATCGTCCCAAAAAGGTTCTACCAGAGATTCCTTGATCGCCTCGGCAAACTTACTTTTGATGGCATTAGTGATCATGGTGTAGGATAGTTTACTGGAGCTGACCACGGGTTCAATTTCCAGTGATAAAACAGGTTCAGCCTGAAAAGTGTACCACAATCTATTTGAAGGAGGTGGTTTCAACAGTATCACCAAAGGACCTGTTAGCTCTTTTAGTTTGATCGATAACTGGATGGGAACTTCTCTTTGTCTGAAATGCGAACCCAAGTTGATTGTTGCCTTTGTAGCAACGATGACTGAAAGGTCCCCTTTGTACGAGAAATTCATGGAGATCTTCATCAGGCCCTCTGGTGTCAAGTCCAACAGTTTGGGATTCGTCAGTATGGGGGCGCTTGTTCCAACGTCAACTTCTTCAACAACAAAATCACCTAGGAAATCTGGCTTTTTGATTTTGGCTAGCTTCTGATATAGTCTAGTATAGAGGTAATTCTTCAATCTGTCTGTCCCCTGTACCGCCAAGAACAGTCGTCCAACCAGGGCATTTATCCATTTAGTAGTCAATTGGCTTTCAGTGGAGTTTATAGTCTGGATTAAGCCCAGAGTATCTGCTGTTTTCAAATGAGCAGTTCTAGCAGTGACATTCGGATCAATCAAATTCAAAGACTGGCCAGATTTCGGCACATCGCTCTTGGAAACACTGATCAAACTAAAGTACCAATCCTCTTTTTCGATATTATTGTCAATATAAAGGAAAAATTGATTCGTCGCTAGTGAATCATCCTTCTCAACTACCTTTGTGTCAAATTTCAGAACGCCGTTACTAATTGAAGTGGTTCCTTTACGAAGGATAGAAATGCATGTTTTTTTGGTGAACAATACACTTTCAGGTAGCTCATTCCCTGGTTTTCGAGGCCATATTGTAATAAAACTGTCCTGAAGGGATATCGCATGAACCAAATTACTCTTGGGTGAGTTGTCTCTGTAGAGAAACAAGTTCCCATGCCTCAGAATTGCGTAAAACCTGTGCTTTTTCTTGATTTGAGATCTCTGAGGAATGTTGTCGCTGTCTTCATCATCTTGGCAGGCCAGGTCTGTATGGTGGTAATAGTACTTTCTTGTAACGTACAGCCAGCCTTCTCTAACCACGTTAACTCCTTTTTCCTCCTCGAATTCACCAGCCTTGAAATCAGGATCTATTCCTCTGACAACTAAGGGTTCACCATCGAAATCCCTTTGGTTCCGTTCATCTGCCAAATCGATCTTCTGCTTAAAGAACCAAAAAACATACAGAACCAGGGGCAGAAATGTGATCCCGCCGGTCACATATGTGAGCAGAAACCATTGAAAGCTATTCATAGGTTCCGGTTGGTCCCATTAAGCATAGAACTGTTCCCTAATAGACGACCTTGACCTTTAATAGGTGATATACACTCTTTGAGTCCGGGTAACACAGTTTCGAAACGACAGCGACACAAATTCAAGACGTTTTGGATACAGAAGGAATGTGTTTTACAGATTCTCAGAGTCATTAAATCAGTTTTTTTGGTTTGTGTGATCATTAACTAGTAATGAAACAAGCCTCACACAGTGTGAATAGGAGCTCATCATTGAAGTCTTTTCGAAGCAAGAAAAATGGCGTCATCGACTGATGACAGTGAGAAACCAGTTTTGTTAACAAATAGTTCAGCTATCTTGTGACCACTCATCACTTCTCGCCGGCGGAGCGATATTGTCCATGCTACCCCTCCTAAAATTTGTACACAGAGAGGTAACGTATCAGGACCACTCCGCCGCCGATACTTAATATGTCCGCCCGGTCGACAACGAGTCATCATAAAAGTTAACACTGCCGCTCCAAACTACAGAAAAGAGTCGTCCTCTTCCATTCTTTACTCTGTCGATACCTCATACAAGGCTGAAACTTAACGATAAAAAGGGTTGTCGACATGCAGTATACACTATTCAGTCGGAACAATTGGTATATTGGAAAATGTATAATCACTGGCAGATAGAGAAAAAGAACCGAAAAGCACAAAATCTTTTCCGATACAACCGACTGGTTGTACTTGTGGAGCGCAAAAACTAGCGATGGTTGCTCACCCTACAGAGTAATCCACGTTTCAAACTGTTAACTAAACTATGGCTCATACACCTGATATTTATACTTTTACTAGTACCGAGAAAAATTTTCCAGTTCTTCCGGGTAAGATCACAGCGTTTCACGATAGGGCCTCCATTCGAACCTTGCCAGAGGCTCTTTCAAATATTTTTCGACGCGAGCCCCTCGGCGCATTTCTTTTTTTCGGTGATCAAATGGCCCTCCTTCCTAAAAGGGCAATTTCGCTAACGTTTCTTTTCGAAGCTCATCGGTTAACGTTTTTTTTTTTCTTTGAGAGCTCCCTCATTGGAACTCTATTTGGCATGGTCCATAGTATATATTAGAGGCAGCAAGTTTCCGCCGAATGATTGTTATCTGATGGGTAGAGCAGCCAACGGTGTTTGATAATTTGTTGGGTGAAATTTCACTGGTGCAAGGGCATATTAGAGAGCCATGGCAGTGAAGAAACAACCTCACGGTAATGTCAAGAAGAGTGGCAAGGGCTCTGGCAACAGTGGCAGCAAGCAGTTTCAGCTGGTTAATGGAGTAATCACCAAAGAGGACATCACTCCACTTGCAAAATCTTCCCCACAGCGGTCAACGGGGCGCTCAGATGAGGAAGGCTCTAAAAGCACCGCGGAGTCGGACCTGCTGTTTTCCCCAATCTCCAGTGCTGTCGATGAAGAGGAGGATGAAGATGAGTACGACCACGAGCTGTTGAGTCCTATTTATTTCGGGGCCTCTTACCCAAAGAGGTTCCATCACTTGAGTCACGTCAACGATTATACTGGAACAGAGTCCAGGAAGGGCAGCGTATGCGGGCAATTTTGGAAGGATCTGCTTGAAAACACGACGAACGGTGACTTCTGGAACGAGGTCGGGACTACAAATGAAGAAGCGATTTTCACTTCTGAACCTCTGGAGGAGTTCTCGACCGAGTTGCCACCCGTGGAGGATCACTCCAGCACGACGTTGGATCAGTTCATCAAGGAGGATGCAACCGCGCCAGCTAGCTCGGCGCTATCGGCTGCCCAATGGGACGACGACTACAAGATCAAGCTGCTGTGTTACAGGGACACGACAGGCAACTTGAGGCTAAGGACTCAAGAGGATAACTCCAACGCAGCAAGGAGCTTCGTCACGGAATCAACGAATCTTAAGGTTAGGAAGATTCGTAAGGGAAAAGGTAAAAGCAGACTTTTAAAGAACGCCATAAGAAGGAAAAGTGGTGTTCGGGAAATGGTCTCAACGGGTGTTGGGATCGGAGAATTCATGTTGTAGCATATTCAGTCATTCATCCAATTCATTCTGATCTTTAATTTCAATTCAGTTCACTTCATTATAGTCTATGTATTTTCTTCAATTTTTGTTAGTGGTGTAAGGACGGCTTGTCGAATAAGACAGTAGATCAGGGGACCAATGTAATGTAAACTACAACTGTTCAAACAGATCAAGAGCTTTAGAAATGTCGAATCAATCTGGTATCACTGCGGATCAGAACCTATTGGATTCCTTGAGTAACTTTGATTCCAATGGGGTTGTTGCCGTTACTGCCCAGATTTCCAAAGATTCCACAGCGGTCCAGCTTAGTGGGAAATACAATTCGCTCGAGCAAACTTTAAGTGGCTTGGTCAATGAGCCGGCCTATATCTTTATTCGTGGAGTCTTGGAAGATCCTAAGCAGTATCACTTCATTTCCTATGTGCCAGACTCTTCCCCAGTGAGGTCTAAAATGCTGTACGCTTCGACCAGGAATACTCTAGTGAGACAAGTAGGTACTAGCTCAATTGGCAAGCAATCCTTCCTGACCGATGCTGATGAGTTTCTGGAACTCGTCAAGGAGAAGAACGGCCAGGATGACTCGGTTTTAACTGAATCTGAGAAGGCAGACATAGAGATCACTCAACAACAACAACGGTTAAAAACCTCTGACTATTTTCCCAACGGTAGAAAACTTGTGTCCCAAACAGATGGTGCCTTCAAGTCATTAACATTCCAAGTCAAGGTCAGCAATGGTAGTGTTGCCGAACTAATGAAAAGGCACAACGTTGTCTCTTTCGAGATAGACCTGACGAATGAACAGATCCAAGAAGCTACAAAGCAAAACATCTCTTCGCCTCATGAGTTGCATATCATTAGAGACCATCCAAGTTACGTTCTCTACAGAAATGGAAGTATGTACTATTTCATTTACTGTTGTCCATCCGGTAGCAAGGTCAAGGAACGTATGGTGTATGCTTCCAGCAAAACTGGGTTTATCACGCATTTGCAGAACGAAGATCATTTGGCGCTTGCCAAGATCATCGATATTGGTGACCCTGAAGAACTCGAGATTTCCTCAATTAAGTACTCAAGTCCAGAAGAACAAGAAGCAGAAAATGATAAGTCAAAAGGTGCCTCGGATACTAAGTTTAACAGACCGAAGGGACCGGCAAGAAAGAGGAGAACTTGATGATTATAACTGTAAAGATTCATACTTATGTCAAAAGTTGGGGTATAGATTGCACTCCCAACTCCTTGTATATGATTGACCATACTCAAGCTCGATACTATTCGTAGCTAGAGGGTCTTATTCCGTTATTTGATGAATCCATGTGGTGACGAAACCAAGAGCTAACTTGCAGACTTCTCGCTCTGATCTCAGACTCACTGATGATTAAAGCAAGGGTATTAAATGGATATTAGTGCTAAAAAGCATCGCGTAATGAATCATTCAAGCAGTTGAGAAGGCCTTTCTGATGTGCATCCACCACGGTCTTGATCTTGAACCCTGTAGTTAGGTCTATCTTCTGTTGGCCAGCAACGACGAAAGACAATGAAGCGGATTCAACCCGGCAAGTTGGACATCTCAAATCAGGTGCACCAGTGTGCCACTGTCTTATGCATTCTTGGTGAAACCTGTGTTTGCATGGATTCAGTTCCCCAAACTCTCCACCGACCTCTTCTAGGCAGATCGAGCACGGAAACTGAATCGAGTCGGGCATTTCTTTGTTTCAAAGTTCTCAAGAACCTTGCTTTTGCCTTCGATCAGCTTCTTATGCCAGTAATCGCCTGATTTTGTTCTTGTTATTAATACATGTTGCTTAAAGCATGAACATTCAAGGTACTTCAAGCAAGCTGGTTCGCACAATCCAGCAAGAGACTCGCCAAGAAAGAGTTTGTTGAAGCATGTCCAGGCATCAGCTAGATTTGGTAATGTGTATGAAGCAGCCAGGCACCCACATTGGCTTGCTTTGTGAGAAATGTGATGGGAAGTGTCCTATCTGCGATACCTATGAGAGACCAAGAAGCAAGGTAAGAATTTGCGAGCAATGTGCTTTTGGTAGAAGTGGTGTGAACTGCATAATATGTGGGTCTACGGGTGTGACGGAGGCGTTTTATTGCTGGGAATGTTGTAAGTTAGAGAAGAATCGTGATGGCTGCCCCAGAATCGTTAATATTGGTAGCAACAGAACAGACAAGCACTTCGAGAATAAAACACTAAGTAATAAGTGAAATCATCCCATGATTGACATGATTGAATTTCAAAATGCCTGAACTATAGAATATGCTATGGGTTCTATATCCTGAGATCCTGGGGTGTTTTATGGAGTGACCTCGTCCTTGTACCCTTCTAGAAAGAAGCCACTAGTGTCGAACTCGAAGCTGTCATTAGACTTTGAATTATCTTCAGTATGAGATGCTGGTAGCAGTTCCTCGTTGAAAATAAAGCTCTCATTGATGGAGTTCACGTTGTTTCGAGATTCGAAGTCATCCGTTTCGAGAGGTTTCTTCAAGCATTGCTCGAACTCTGCATCCACCTGTCGAATTATCGCCAAATAAACTTCATTACGTTTTGTTTCATATACTAGCCAGTCCATCCTTACAGCCAGCTGTTTGATATGGGCTGTTATATCATTTCTAGTCTTGTAACATAGAGGCATACACTGCCTATAAAGTGGCATCACAGTTTGTAGCTCTTGGAGTTTGATAGCTTTTTCCGCCATGGCATGTTCCAACTTGCTAATTCGTTCTTTCATCGAATGTTTTCTGAGTGATATGATGCTGTTGCCCAAGCAACCAGGCTTGTAATAGCAACCATCGTAGGCGGCCATCAAGTTGATCGAGTCGATCCAATTGTCTCTTTCATATTGATTGGAACACTTCCAAACACCAAATTTTTGTGAACCGTAAAGGTGCATCACGCAATTCTCCGAAGTTTCAATCAGTGCCATGTCGTCACTGTCATCATCTGAAGCAGGGAAGCGACGGATGCCGCTCTTGGCCATTTCATCCTCTTTCCGAATAGCGAGGAGACCATTGCAGCAGATCGGAGAGTCTGATATCATCGAAGCATTAGGCTTATACTCTATAATGTAATTGGATGTGTCTGTCTTTTCATCTTTAACAAGCTGGGGAGTGACCCAGTCCAGACAATCAAACACCAATAACCCAGATGGGGTGAGAATCGCATAGTCCTTTTTCCATGATGTTCTGTGGACTGAACCCACAATAGAAAACTTTCGATTGATTGTTAACCTATGAATCTCACCCATTTGAACGATTTTCAGGTATCTATAGTTATCATCATACTCGTTCAGTATCTCGAAATTCGTCAATGCGACTTTTGATAGGTGATCTTTGCGTATCTTGAGATACCCACCCTTGATCTCTTTGAGAATCGAAAAGTACTTGTTGTATCTGTTTCTTCTGCTAATCAATGGTCTTAGAACGCAGTTATCTTCCCAGTATTTGTCAACCTCAATGCTCATGTCCAATTCAGATAAGGAGTCCCCCAAAATATGCGAGTAAATATCGATATCATCCTGCAAGACCGATGTACTACTGCTAGAATTAGAAATCGGGACATGTGGAAAATATGAAGAGTAGGAGTTCGAAGAAACGCGACCACGAAAGGAGGAGCAGACAGGCACTTGGTCCGGGTATACCAGAGAGTCAGAGGCACTTATGATGTCTATGGGTGAATATGCTGGTGACGGTTGACACTCTGTAGCCTTGTCTTGAGAACCAGAATCAGAGCTGTTCAAGTGTTGACTCAGTGAGAAAAAATCAAATTTTGGTGATTCCTTAGCAGTGATGTTATCATAGTAGTATGCAAGTATTTCTTTGGGTATCTTATAGCCATCCGATTGTTGATCCTCATGAACTAAATCGATGAACTCTGCTTTTGTCATCTTAAAGCGATTTTTTGGATTGAAATAATCAGTGTGTAGCATGAGAAGTGAGAAAAGCAAGAAATAAACTTGATCTGCACTTGTCCATGGGCAAAAATCTTCTGTGGCCTTTTGTACTTCATAATAAACCTCAGCGAAGACTGTCAATAGCCTGTCTATTTGCTGAGTTTCTTTTGGTAGCTCCAAAAACATCAACAACTTGCGCATGGAAATATCCAATGGGTCGTAGTCGAAATCAAAGTAGTGAGTAAGAAAATATTTCAGTGCCTGAAGCTTGAACGGATCGTTCTTGCTGCAAAGGATCACACCAATGAATTTACCAAACTGCCCTAATCTAGAAAGATAATCCTTTGGTGATTCTCCCGATGTGGGTTCTGGAGGATCCGGGAAATCGTCCAATGACACGTCAAATTTTGGTGTCATATTTTTGATGGAAGGGCCTTTCATCGATGATGCACTGGACGATCTAAGGTTGACGAAACTACTAAAAGCATTGACCAAAGAACTGCTTCTCCTCGAGATGAGCGGCTGATTGACTGCTTGTTGAGAACCAGCCGTTGGGAATGGGATACTACCATTAGATAATCTCGGTGGTGTCGGCGGGGTCGCATCATGGACCGCTGCTATGCTTGGAAACTGTATATGCGAGCTGTTTTGCGAGCTTATTAGTGGAGATCGGCTGGCTTGAGAATTGCTGCGAGATCGCCCCAAGTGAGCACTGATCGAGGACAAGAGATCACCACTGCCAGACGCCGCATAGTCGGAGACGCCTACAGTTCGACTTCTTCTGCGACCGATTGGTGCAGATCGCAGCTTCGAGCTCTTAATCTCCATCGAACCACTTCTTGAATGATTAAATACTCTAGCGGTGTGTGACTTGACCAACGGTCTGTTCGGTGACGTTCCTATGGAACTGCCACTCATGAAATTGCTGGAGAAACGAACTGACGAAGCTGTTGAAGCATGACCTGGATCTTCAGTCTTCACAGGAGAGGTCAAAGACCGCGTGGACCAAACAGAACTATTGGAATTGGATTCACAGATAGGATCGCGAACCACATGTGATACATCAAAGCTCCGCCGTTGATTCACTGATACCATGTCCTGAGCCACAACGTCACTTGTACTTCTACCGTCACTCCGTGTTCCCTGATCGGAAGCTGTTGGCACAACATTGTGCGGAGACGAAGACCTAAAAGAAGTAAGATCCGAGATGCTCATTTTATTCTTCAAGCTTCGCAGCTTCCCTTGCCTCTTACCTGAGACATGCGTATTCGAATCTCTCCCTTGACTGTTCTCTGGGTCGTTTTCACCGTCCCTGGCTTTGGCAGTCTCCTTATCTTCCTCTCCTATCGACCTTAGCAGCGGTGAACTTCTCTGAGTATCACTGGAAACTACTGGCATTCCACTCTTGGCATGGCGTCTTCCATGTCTCGATTTTCCCCACCTCTTGTGCTTCTTCTCCCTCTTGTCGCCCTTTGACAATCCTCCGCTGTCAGAATCCTCCGATTGACCTCCCTGCGGGAAAAGTCTCAACTTCATCAACATCGCCAGTGATTGGTTCATTACTGATCCGATCCCATGGATCTCTGCCCGAGTTCTCTCTCCTAAACGCTGCTATTACTCCTGCTAACCTCTGGAAGCGACTTAAACTACTCGTTTCCGCGCAAACGCCTGCTACCCACCAACTAGACAGCTCAATCCAAAACGTATCCGGGACAGCGCTCTCGCTTGCTTCCAAGTCCTCTATCTGGAGACTAGTTTCTCCTTTATTTCTTACTCGCCTACGCCGTTTAAGAAAAGAGGTCATTACCCTAAGCAGCCATCCGCAAGAACAAGCGATTTCACTACGTGGCACCGTCTCAGGTTGTGCCATGTGGCTGCGAGACCGACAGGCCTTCGATACGAGCTACGTTTAGGTCCAAGAGGCCTGAAGACCAGTCGTTAAAGCATTTCTTGGCAGTCTGCGTTGTTGCCAAGCATTAATGGTAATTTAACGCTGCGAGTCGGGCGGCTAAAATCGGAAAAACAAAAAATAATGATTTCGCCCAGGATCGAACTGGGGACGTTCTGCGTGTTAAGCAGATGCCATAACCAACTAGACCACGAAACCACGTATTTGATGGGAGTTTTAGTTTTGATTCATGGTAAGTCGATATCTTTGAATCATTCCATACAGTCAATATCAAGCTCTTGCCTGGTTAACTAGCTTGTTGTGAGTGCATTGACGCCGTTGAAGTGTTTGATTTTGTCGCGGTTGAGATTGCTGGGCACAAGGTATCTGCTGTGTTTGGCGGAAATTACCGCAAATTTGCTCCACACTCCAAGGATTACAGTCGATGTTAGATACGCTTTGGTATTAATTTATCACTCTAATGACTTGCGAATGACTTGATATCTCCTGAAATGCTCCTTCATTGGAGGGTCTTGGAATGACGTGAATTGTCACTTGACGAGCAGTGCCTTCGAAAAGCCAAGACATGACATGAGCCCGGCTCTCTCAGAGGAATGGCTTGCAAGGTGTATACGATCTGTTTCCGGCGGTTTCAAGACTAGGTTGCCCGATCAAGGCCTTGTGGGGAGGGCGTTTGGAGATCTCGCTATCGGTTGCACAGAAGGCACTGTTTGAGCTTGTAATCTGAGCCAATCCATCATTGACCTATGGAGTACTCCAAAGACCTGGATTTCTTCAAGAACCATTCCAATTAGCACTGTTATATAGCGCTTATAGATGGTCGCTAATTCTCGACGAAAAAAGGCTTCTTACCTACCTTATCAAAACAAAGAGTGTCCAATGAGTTATCTCACTGCCACGTCTATCGGATCTGAGCTTTGAATTGATTGTGAAACACGGGACTGTCGTTGAGTGAATCAGAGTAAGGTTTGATTTTGTTGCCTTGCAAGATGTCCAAGATTCTAAATCCGACAGAAGAACACTATCTCAAAAGAGAGCTACTTAGGTATCAACTGAATCGCGAATTTGCCGCCCTTGATGACAAGTATGCATTGAGAAAGTTCGGATATCCATTCGCCAGCGAGGATCCTAAACTCAAGGAGTCTTCCATGAAACGTGTCTTGAAGCACGCAAAGGGGACCATGTCGCCTAGATCTAGTTCGAACAGAAGCTCGTTAGATGAGATCAGTGTCAGTTCAGATGCTTCGCAGTTCCAAACAGAGTTTCCGATGCTTAGTTACGTGTTGCAGCGGTTTGTTATACCTTTTCCCCTATTGTCGAAGGATTTATCATCAGACGAGGCCTTCTGGCAGAAGAAAGTTCAAGTCTTCTTTGAGCATTTCATGGAGCTTGGATTTAGTGATAGTTACAATAGAGAAGAGTCTACGAAGCGTAAGAGGATTTCGACAAAATTAAGCAAAGCATTGTTGTTGTTATTCAACTCGGGAATCGGAACCTCTCAGGAAGTAGAGTATTACGGTGAAGATAAGTTCATGCTTGAACAAAACGAGACCAAGAAGGGCACGGCAGTTGAACAATTTACCATGCCAAGCA
The DNA here is from genome assembly GCA_003708055.3 of Torulaspora maleeae. Lineage (NCBI taxonomy): Eukaryota > Fungi > Ascomycota > Saccharomycetes > Saccharomycetales > Saccharomycetaceae > Torulaspora > Torulaspora maleeae. The sequence goes on along the minus strand of PPNA03000009.1, from coordinate 67,572 downwards.
AGGAAAACTTGCAATACCTAGTCACCAATGAGCCAATTTTTATCGGTGGATGGGATTTAAACATTGTAGCGGTCGTGCACGAGACGAGTTTGTTTCCAGATAGAAAGCCGACTGTCAAGTCTCCGAAGACTACACCATTGTCACCAAAGTGGATAAAAAATACATTTGGTATTGCACCTTCGCCAGCAGCGCTGTTATCTAAGCTGAATATCAGAGATTCAGGTAATACTGCCAAATCATCGAAGAACCCGCATTATTTTATTCTAAAGGCCACTAAAGAGTCGAAACCAAAGGAACAGTTTTACACGGCGAAGACTTACGAAGAGTTTAAGCAGCTGTCGCATTCGTTGAAGGGAGATTTTCCAGGTAAAAAATTGGCCAGATTGCCTCATAGAACAAAGAAAAGTGTTCAGGCGCTGAGTATCTCTGAACCAACGTCTACTCCAAAGGATAAAATAGTCTCTACTTTTCCTGATGACGACCCGCAGGGAAGTGCGACTCGAGAAGTCGAAAAAGGTAAATCTGAGCAAGACTCCGATGGCGATGATGATGACAATGACAATGACAATGATGAAGATGATGATGAAATTTTGGAAGAATTTCATGATGCACGCGAGTTCAAAGAAAACGCTCTGATATGTGAGAGAATGCGAACTTCGCTGAGACAGTATCTGCGTACATTATGTGCTGATAGTGAGGTTGCCTCGAGTTTGATTATCTCAAAGTTTTTCACCACACCTCCTCTCAAGTACGGGAGTTTTTCTAAAGAGGTGCGAGATGACATTGCCCAACGTCGTGCAGTTGACGTTAGAAATCTTGAGATTCAGGTAAAATTCCAGAAACTCGCTTTGGAAAAGTCATTGAAGCTACAGGAGTCGATGAAGGAGTTCAAGACATCATTACTACGAGATGAGGGCTATCTGCTTGGTTTGATGCAGGAGCTCAAGGTGAAAACTAAGATGCGTGACTTATCGCCACTTTTACTAAGTTTCGTGGAATGGTGTAAAATATATCTATCTTCAACGATATACCAGGTATTTTTGGGCAATGACAGTGGCTACGAATTCTACAATCAGGTTAAGAAGTTGCATAGGCTTATGCCCTATGGCGTAATGGGGCAAATCTTGAGATTGACCAATCCGATGGCGATCATGAAGGCAATGATAGATCTGTTCATGGCCCAACCCTTTGGAAGTCAATCTCTGCTTCAAACGATGTTTGCGACGGTCCTATCAGATGACTTGAGAAATCAAGAGAAGGTTATACAGGAGCTTGAGGCGAAGATAGCAGAAGGCTCAGATCTTAATGTGGAAATTGTTCAGTGTTTAAAATCAGTCATTTTTGATAACGATGATGGGCATATCTTGGACATGCAAAGTGCACAGGAGGAATCGGAGGCAACAGAATCGCCCATATCTCTTGTTATTCTTTTGAGGAAAGCGGAAACAGGAAATATTTCTCATGAAGCCGTTGGTGAAGTCATTGAATCTTATGCGGCTTGGAAATCAAAACAGAATGCACATAATGATGCACACTTGAATGATCTAAATGATGATGGCGCCCTTTTTTCGCGGATCAAGGAGCTGCAGCAGCTCTACGTCAAAGAGCGCGATAAGAAGCTGATGAAAAGGTTGTGGCAAGATCCTGAACTGTCACAACTACTCAAATCCATAATGGCACTCCTTTATGAGCCCATGGTCAGAATCTTTAAGGTTGCTAGAGTAGACATTGCCCTGAGAAACTTCGAAAAATTCATGAACGATTTAATAAAGCTGATTGATGGCTTCCTTGATGGTCAACTTGGAGCCTCGACCCGCTTCAACGTTGTCGAGAGTATCAACGACTTAGTTACAAAACATGAGGATTCATTCCTTGAGTTTATCCACGACGTCTACATACATGATACAGAGGGCATATTCGAGGGTTTCGTCACCTGGATAGTGGATGTCGTCAAGTTTTTGCAACGAAGCAAATACGGACCAGCCGACAAGAGACTTGATTTAGATCCGCTATTAGAGTCCTCTGAAGTTGATGTTGAGCTATTAATCAAACAACTTGACAATGTTATAGAGAAGAAGCAAATCGCAAGGAGGGCCTACAGGAAGCTTTTGGACAAGAAGCGGGAAGAAGATGAAGTCAAAGTGAATCGCCACGCAACCAAAGTAGTAGAAAATAAATGGAAGCAACTCAACTCCTTTGTGATGCCTTCAAACTCTGAAACTTTGGGTCTTCAAGACGGTGATCTCGTGGATTTAGACCTTGATGCCGCCGATTATGAGAATCTTTTTGATGGTAATGAGGGGAAGCTGGAGAAAGAATACCAAGATTTGTTAAATAGAAAAGTTGAGGAAGGTGAAATCATGAAGTTTGGCACCCAAGTCTTTGAGAGTGAACTCAAAAAAATGCTTTCCCGTGCGAATTTTTAATACAACTGTATCGCTATACAAATTTATATTCTGCCCAAAACTTTCCTTCCATCAACGTCTTCACTGATGTTCCTGCTGTTGTTTCATCAGTATAGCTTCACGCAGTGACCCGAACGGATTCTGTTGGAAGCTAGAATTATGTAACACGCCGCTCATCCTCGAGCTTTCCCGTATCGACAGCAGCTTAGCGCCTTTCTGCTTCCTGATGCTGGGCTCGTTCTTTTTTATGTGGATAAATCCTGGCTCATCAGCTCCGGCTCCTGGCTTCGACACAACCTTGACAGGCTTCTTTTTGGATTCCAAGCGATCCTCCTCGGCTTCGTCGCTAGACATACCCATGACATGCTGTTTCAGATCGTCTTCCTGGCCCAAAGACGTCAGCAGATCGCCCATCTTGGGCTTGAGATCCTCTCTAAGCTTCCTCTTACGGCGCCTTATCGCGGACTTTGAGATCCCAGCAAAGTCATCGCGTCCTGCCGATTTCTCCATAACTCGGTTCAAAAACCCCTGCTGTTTATTCAATTGCTTCTCCCTCTTGGATTCTCTTGGCTGGTGTAAGAACGACCTCGAGCTAGTATCAATTTCCTCAGTCTCGAGTTCTTCATGACTCTTCGCTGCCGCGGCAGCGGCAGCCTTGTTTCTCAGAGTAGTTCTCCTCTTGGCTACCATCTTCCACAATTCTTCAGACCCAGCCAGCACTCAAGATCAGCCCTCAATTAGTCTGGTCAAGTTGAGATGAGATGCGATGAGATGAGCTTTCATAATCTTCAACAAAATCACGTGACGTGAAAATTTTTCATGGGAAACAGGTCTAAAAGCCTGGCAACTTTAATGAAAACACCACTTTGAAGCTGAGAGACTGGTGCGATCGATTGTCTAGGTTGATCTGAGAAGAGATGTCGCAAGGAAACTCTGTTACTAGAGCTTTGACCATCACGGGTGTGCTTGCAGCTCTGTCTTTGACCAGTTATGCAGTGTATTTCGACTACCAGAGGAGAACCAACCCAGAGTTCAGGAAACAATTGAGACATAAGGTTAAGAAGCAGGCAGCTTTGAAGAAGAAAGAGGAAGAGGAGGCTAAACAGGTTAAATTACAAAACGTACGCGAGTTTCTGACACAGGAACTGGCCGTTGACCCTATTCCGAGCGATCCAGCACAAAGGGAGACCACGTTCACCACAAACGTCGAGCTAGGTGAGCGTTTGTCGATGGCAGCCGGCAAGGAATTGGAATCTGCATCTAAATTTTACAAAGCCTTGAGCGTTTATCCTAACCCAGCTGATCTGTTGGGCATATATCAGAGAAGTGTCCCTGAGGCTGTCTACGAATACATTGTCATGATGATTGCCATCTTACCGCCAGCTAACATTTCTACTTTCCTAAGTGGAGCCAAGGACCAAGTCGCAGCACAAGAGGCCGAGAGTGCTGCCATGGCCGAGGCCAACGAGATCGACGAGTGATCTCGCAACTTATCATTCACTTCATGATACAGGCGCCTTGCTGTTATTCTTACTCCTGCACATCTTCAGCAATCCAGGTTCTGGTTGTCACTTATTTTTTTGTACATAGCATATATGCGAAGCAAGTCTCAAGATATATCAATCGACCACTACTTGGGGATGTGTCTAATGAGACCTTTACACAGGTAGACACCGTAGGCAAGCATACCGCAGGCGTTGGCAAGATTGAACAATAGACTCATTCCATGGTATTTGCCAAACTGTTTACGCAATGGCTCATCGACAGCTTCCAGTTCGTCGCCCTTTAATCTGTCTGCCACAGCTCTCCTCTCTTCCTTGATTTTGCGAGTCACTGGGAGCAACCAGCACAAGTTGGCCAATCCACCGATAGAAGCGGTAGCCAATGCAGCCACAGGTCCAGTCGTGAGAGCGAACGGAGCCGTGAGAGCCAGTATCGCTGGAGAGAACGATTGCATCTGGAAGAAGTAGGGAAACACCTTATTTTGCAAAGCAGAAAAGTGCTCTTTGCCAAGAGTCTTGAACGCTATTGGAGAGGCCACATACGAGTAGAACGTTGTACCACCAAAGCTATTGGGATGTTAGTGGATCGTTGGTAGACTACGGATAGCACAATTCTCACATACACAAAAGAGTAAAACAAAAGGTGTGAAACAGGTTTCAATAGAGACATTCTGGTAGATCTGAGAAGTGATTTTAAGCTTCAAAGTTGACTTGGTTTGGCATCAACTTGTAGTGTTCTTATATACTAAAGCAAGCTCCCTTTTGACTATGGGGATATCGCTCACACCCGACGAAGGACCAATAAATTTCAATCTTCAAGATATCTATAGACCAATGATCAATCAAGTTTAATGGATCGGGTAGAGCGGGCTGATTGGATCCTTAAGTATCGAGAATGGTGGTCAAGGCTGTTAAGCAGTTGTCTATAGCCAGGAACGGTGTTGGAGCGTTCGTGTTCCCATGTAAGAAGATCACGTTGCAGTACTGCAACTGGGGTGGATCATCACAAGGTATGAGAGACTTTTTGGTCTCTAAGAGGCTGAATATTTTGAGTGCAAAGTATCCGTTTATTCAGTTTGAGGTTTTGAGGAAGTCTGGGCATCCATTGCTGAGGGCACAGTACAACAATGGACGTGAAAAGGTCATATGTGTGAGGAACTTGAACATCGACCACGTTGAGAACAAGTTGAAACTGCTGAAGGACTCGAGTGGTGATATTTTACGCCGTAGAACAAAGAATGACAACGTTGAGACCTTGAACAAGAGTGTGAGAGGTGTCTGGTCGCCGCTCCACTCGTCTATGAGATACAGAGTGTAGTGCTATAGATAGCTTGTAAATATTAATCATTGCCAACTAGGGCTTGGGATGTAAGGTACATATAAATGCAGGATGGAGGCCCGCGAGAATCTAGGCAGAACTCTTGTATTCTCTCAATATGACAGGGACTGATGACGGTGGAAGAGCTCCAAACTCCGTGATAATTTTCTTGATGTATTCTGGTGCGGTAAGATCGTACAGGATATTGACGATGTTCAGACTTGGGATATCTTGCCATCCGTCCAGGATGTTGCGGTCGCTCTTGCCATCCTCTTGTGGGCTGGCGTGAGTTGCTGTTGAAGATCTGCCATTGTTTGAGTTCTTGTTGTTGGTCTTGATTTCTTGCGAAACCTTTTTCTTCTCTTCTTGACGTTCTTTCAAAAATTGCTTCAATAGTGTACCTCCAACGTTGTTTCGGTCGACAAGGCTCCTAGAATCTATAGCGGTTAGGTCTTCAGGATCGGCGAGCTCATTGAAAGTGACACTATCCAGTTGTACTCTTTGTGAAAATTTCAAACTTTCACAGCAAACCAATACCGGGATGTTACGTCTCTTGGCACTCATTGCCAACATTGCGGTACCGACTCTCGAATAAAGGAATCCATTGGACAAGATAGAGTGAGCACCGAGGAAGACGTAGTCCACCGACATGTTTAGAATGTCATCTAAACTAGTAATCAAGGCATAGGTCACATCAACGCCATGACTTCTCAAAATATCAGCGGTTTTTCTACCTTCAAACAATGGTCTGGAATCCACCACAATTACCTTGAACTTCTTCTGCAGGTCCACGGCGTTATGGAGTAATAGATCGGTTAGAACCTTGGAGGAACCATAGGTGACAATGGTCGAGTCATTCTCCACATGGACGGATGCAGATTCGATGATTAATTGGTCGGCAAGCTCGATCTTTTCGCGGGCGAACTGGGCTATCTTCTCGCAGAGATCTTGCTTGGCTTCTTTATCAGGTGTAGAAGGATCGATTAGTGAGATTTCCTGCTTCAGCCATCTAATTGCATTACCCATTGTTACGCTGAGAGGTCTTGCTTTCTTTAAAATGTCAATTTGATGAGACAGGTAATTGGTCAAATTACGAGATAAAGTGGTACCCTGTGGTGTTTGATAATCTCTGACCACAATTTGGAAAGCTTCCAACATAGCTATGCATCGAGGGATGGAACCGACTATTTTGTAGTTGGCTATACGCGAAGTCAGTAACGACACCGCTGGGTGGATGAAGTCCCTATTCAGTAGAAGCTCTTTCACAGACGAGACTAGCTGCGGACTATCGAACGATTGCTCCATGACATTGGGGATCACTGATCCAACACCTGGCACCACTGAGAACTCTTCGTTCTCTAAGGTCATGGCCGCCATTGCCTTCGAGATCTCAATCTTCCCGTTGGCTTCACCTGCAGTAGCAGACGTACTGGCTCCACTCCCAGCTGAAGCAGACATCGAGCTACCGACATTCATAGCGTGCAATGACGAGTTGATGGGAACTTGGGAACCGCTCAAAGCGCTGGTGACAGCTGGCAGCATTAGGCCAGAGGCAGTGATGCGTGAAGCCTTAGAAGAACTAATGGCACTCGTTAGAGCCAAAATCGTAGCTCTTCTCTCTGCTGTGGTCTCCAAGTGCCCGAACAAAGTACTTTTCTTCAAGTTAGGCTGAGCTTGCTTCTTCTTCTCCTCCAGCTTCCTCTGCTGTTCCTTCTGTTGTTGCAACTGTTGATCTCTCTGTTGCTGTTTCTTCTCTCTCTTGGCTTGGGCCTGCTGTTGTTGTTGCTCAATGGTAATACCGCTTTCCTGCTTCTTTGCAGAGCGCTTAGCAGCCTTTTCACGTTTTTTCAATTCCTTCAATTCCTTGTTGGAGAGTTTCTTAGTGCCTTCCACTGCCTCTGGCGCAGGTGAACTCTCGGCACCATCTTTGGGAGCCTTCTTGGCAGTCTCCTCTCCACTCTGGCTCATAGTCGCTCTACTGGACCAAACAACAGCTCAACCCGGTTATGCGAACTCCAAGTCTTCGTCTAGTGCTCATCGATCAAGCTCTTATTCCAAGATTTTTTACTACTAGGCAGATCAATTCCAGTGCGTCACAAGCTGGGTAACGTAAGCGTCAAAAATATGAAATGTGACATCGACTGAAAAATAGCTAATAAAGTGCCATTGGGAGACGGAGCTAGCAGTTAGCTGGTTGAATGGTCTGGTAATTTTGTTGGCTGGGTCCGGTTGTGCGTACTTTTTTTCCTGGCTTGCTGAAGGATTGACTGTGAGTTACTGAGGGATTGAATGTGAGGTCACTGGTTGAAATAAATATCTGAGGACTGGGTTGTCATTGCAGCGAGCTTTAATTTATTGATTTTCTAGCAGGTTTTTATAGCGGTTGTACATATCATAGTAATTGATTTGTCACTTTGCATTTTTTCTTAATATCTTTTGCAAGGACCAAAACGTAAAAAGCCGGTAGCGTGAAAAATTCAGTATATGTACATGATTATATGTGAAATTAAGCGGTAGCATCTTCAGAGGCGCTTTCTTCACTGGCATTCTGTTTTGGCCCAAGTGCATTAGCCATTGAAGCCTTATACAGATCGTAGAGATCATCCTTACCCAGTCTTTGACTAATAGTTTGGTAGTTCTTGACAAATTGGGTGATCTTGGGGTCGATATCCTGATCACTATTGAACTCCTGGATTGTTCTGGCAATCAGATAGTTGTTTTTGTTTGCAAAGATAAATGCGGCCACTTGACCATCGCTTGAAGTCTCAATGTCAGCTGGTTGTTCCAATTTGATCTCAGCGTTGGTCAACCCTTTCAGTATAGGCATGGTCTCGATATTTTGCTGCTTGCAGTAGGTCTTTACGAGCACATTGGCCAAGCCAGTTTGATTTTCCTTCCGGGAGACTTGATTCCAAGCGTTTCTTAACTTCTTGCTGGCGGTCTCCTGATCATTCAAACCCTTGGAGGCGTTGCGATGCAAATTGCACATTATGATAGTGTTGAAGAAGTGCTCGACGTCAAAGGCAGTCAAGTTGCCAGCCTTGATGAAATTGCCTTTCTTGGCGTACAAGAGACCTACGATTTGTGTGTAGTAACCCAGTTGAAAGAAGGAAGTGACCAGTATATTCTGCAGATGCGAAGCCGAGATATACTTCCAGAGAGCCTTCTTCCGAGTCGTAACGGACGTCCAATCCCTCAACCAATCGAGCAACTCTCTTGATCCCGGTTGTATCGTAACCAAGTAATCATTGAGAACTTTCTGAGCCACCGTTGGCATAGCCTTACGTGGCTTGATAGGAGTCTTAGTCACCGGATCTTTCAAGTCCATCGCCAACAGGATATTGGAATTCTTGGGACGGTAAATCCATGGCTTCAAAGCAGCATTTGTTGTGTGGTAGGTGAAAAATTCATCCAGGACTGTCTTAGCCCCGGTATTGGAAGCAAATCTCTTGAAAACTAGCATATTGCCACGATTAGACCACCTACAACGTCGAAGTTAATGCCCTTCAGCTTCGAAGTGCTGTTCATCGATTTTCAGTCAAGTTGACCATTTTTTACCCGGCATGATAGCGATCTTTAAGAAAGGCGATGAGTATCTAATAACTAGCAAAATAGATAAATTGCTCAGCATCAAGATGGATTATCTGCCCTTTATAGACGACCAAGCGGGCTTGAAACAGTACGAGGATACTGTAGAGCGTTCCATTGCCGAGGAACTGCGAAATATGGAGCAAGAGACACACCAGGAAGCTCTTGTAAAACCCACGGAACTAAGGCGTTATCCGATTCATTCGCTGGATTGTGCGAGCTCATACAACGAGGATGAGTTGCTTGAGCAATATAAGCGTTCCGTACCTCGGATAGATCTGGAGAGGTACTCGCCACAGACCGATGACATTGATACGCTGTGCGTAATGGACAGCTATCTGCGACACCAAGAGCTAGTACTACAGAGGCTAATGCCAAGGACTCTTCTCAATCAGTGGGCCATCAACAACGACTTTCAGAGCGCCAGCACCGAGATGTTACAACAAGTCATTAAAGATCAAGAGACCAACATTTACAACCTGAACATGTATCGTAAGAGACTTCAATTGCAAAACGAATCACACTTTGCAGATCTCACAAAGCAGTGGAAGAAAAGTCTAATAGACAGACTCGATGTAGAATAACAATTGATATAATTAGACACTATAGAGCACTAAACTTATTTGTCCAAAACTTCAGCATCGTATCTTTGCTTGAACCAAGCGATGGAGTCCTCCTTGGAAGTCTTGTGAGAGTTACCGACGACGGCCTTACATCTCTTTCTTCTAGCGACTCTGTTACCTGGTCTACCAACGACGATGTAGAAGTCCATACCGAAAATACCAATGGATGGATCGTACTTGATACCCAAGTCAATGTGTTCTTGAATACCGAAACCGAAGTTACCGGTAGCAGAGAAGTTCTTGTTTTTCAATTGGTATTCCTTGACCTTCAAACCTCTTTCCAAGATTTCTTCAGCCTTTGGACCACGGACAGTAACGTGGACAGCAATCTTTTCGTTTCTTCTGATACCGAAGGTTCTAACGGTGTATCTAGCCTTGGAGTGAACTGGAGTTTGACCAGACAATTGTTCCAAGACCTTGGAAGCTCTGGTCAATCTGTCACCAGACTCACCGACCGAGATGTTAAGCACCAACTTCTCGATCTTCAATTCACGCATGGTATTTTGAGCTTTGTCAGACATCTTTGGCTATTATCCAGGTGCTGTTCCTTGTTACTGATCTTACTACTTCTCAAAACAAGCACTTTCTTTAACTAGTACTTTGAAAAGTCTTGCAACTGGTCTTCCCATCCCATCCAGTCGCAGTATCGCTAGGCTCTTCCCAGCATCACGTGCACTGCGTTCCGATCGTGAAAAATTCAGTCTGCGGAAAGTTGCGTCGGTTGTTTCCGAGAGTTTCTCCAATTGTTGAGAAAAATGTAAGAAGGGAATCTTAGACCCAGACATTATTCGCGACAGTCCCAGGATGCACGGGTAAGCAGTCACACACGGGAGACAAAGGTTACCCAGCCCTGGTGTTGAAGTAAGTTAAAGGACCTCTAAGTCTATAAGGTGCTAGCCGGTGGCGAAAGGACCATTGAAGAGGTGGTATACCAGAGCGTAAGCAACGGATTCAGCGCTGATTGGGGATGGAAGCCATTGCAGATAGATTCACGACGGGCAGTGCGTTGGTGAGGGAGCTGCAGTATGACAGACAGGAAGATCTGGAAAGAGATTTCATAACGGGGGCATCACAGTTTCAAAAGTTGGCACCTTCGATTGCATTACCACCTATTTCGACACCACAGGAGTTTCTAAGAGCACACACAGATGATTCGAAGAACCCAGACTGTAAGATCAAGATCGCTCACGGTACCACGACGCTGGCATTCAGGTTTCAAGGCGGTATAGTGGTGGCAGTAGACTCTCGTGCCACTGCGGGATCCTGGATTGCGTCTCAAACGGTGAAGAAAGTTATCGAGATTAACCCATTTCTGTTAGGTACCATGGCAGGTGGTGCTGCTGACTGTCAGTTTTGGGAGACGTGGCTCGGTGCTCAGTGCAGGTTACACGAATTGAAGGAGAAGGAAAGGATCTCGGTGGCTGCGGCTTCGAAGATTCTAAGCAATCTAGTATACCAATACAAGGGTGCAGGTCTGTCAATGGGGACAATGATCTGTGGTTACACGAAAAAGGAGGGACCAACGGTATACTACGTGGACTCCGACGGTACAAGATTGAAAGGAGATCTATTTTGTGTGGGGTCTGGTCAAACTTTTGCATACGGTGTTCTAGATGCCAATTATAAGTGGGATTTGTCTGTCGAGGAAGCTCTATACCTTGGTAAGAGATCCATCCTGGCGGCCACTCATAGAGACGCTTATTCTGGTGGTTCCGTCAACCTTTACCATGTGACAGAGAATGGTTGGGTTTACCATGGAAACTATGATATTGGAGATTTGTTCTGGGAAGTCAAGGCTAAGGAAGGCTCTTTCAACAACGTAGTGGGTTAATGGATCGAAATGACAGTCAATTGCCACGCACACTTATAACAGTCCTTTATTATATAGGTACGTCTTTCTATAAGAATAAAGTTACACCCATTCGTAAATTCTTCATTATTTGTAGATGGATTTCATTCATTCGGAGTTGTCATCAGCTACATCTTCGCGATGTTGCAAATCTTGCGTATTATCCATACTTGTACCATGGTCTTTATGTCCTTCCTGCGGCTCCTCGTTGTCAGCTGTGTCATCCGTGTCATCACTCTCATCACTTTCATCACTATTTTCATCTTCACTGCTCGAAGAATCGTCTGAATCGCTTGTTTCATCCTCGTCATCTTCGTGAAGTGACCGCTTCTGGGGAATCGTCGATTCCGCGGCCGGTGGGGTGGCCATTCGACTTGGTTGTCTCGGTTGGAAAAATCGAGACAGCGAGGTCGGATCAAAAGAGCCATCCGTCTTCGCTGCACTCACATTTCCGTTTCGAGGAACCGCATTATACCCTGAACTAGAGGGAGTTGGCCTCCTCGCCGCTGGTGTGGGAAGATTTTTAGCCTGCTTTGTGATGTCATTAACTCTTGACATGTCTACCAACTGCTTGATTTTACCGTTTGTTACTTTTGAGGTGGCAGCATTGACTGCTGCCGCTAAAATTAGATTCAAATGTTGTGGATTCTTGTCCATCAATGCCGTCAAGGGATTACCAGTAATCCCCTTACTCTTCGCAGCTTGAGAAACTTGATTGATCGTCATCGCGAGCGCTTGAGTTAAAATGCTGGCGATAACCTGCTTTGAGAGTCCTTTTCTATCCCTTGTAAGAACCATTAACTGCTCCTGGAGGTATTTCATGGTTCTTTGATGGTCATCCATGCCTGAAGTCCTATCAGCAGCTCTATTTGCCGCTAATGTTTGAGAAATACTTTGCGGCTTTCCATTGCTTGCTCTCGGTACAGAGGAACTCCCATTGACAACACTTGTGGAACCCGGTACAGTGCCTTTCTTCGCTCTTTGCTGTTGTTGCTGCTCAAGCCTTTTTTGTGCAGCTGCAGCTTTCGCAGCAGCGGCTTCCGCTTGCTTCTTCTTTTGGCGCTCTCTTTCAGCAATGTAATCTTCATCAAGTCCCCACAGCCAACCTTTTCCCTCCTTGGAAACTTTACGGAAAGACTTGTTGAGGGACAAGTTGTGACGCACAGAACTCTGCCAGCCATCAGGGCAGTATTTGTAGTAGGGAAAGAGTTCTCTAATCCCATTATAGATTTCTGATAAGGTCATACCTCTCGGGCTTGAATATTTTCGTATGCATGTGGTCAGAAGTGCCGAATAGGAACAAGTTGGTTTTGTTCTGTATTCTTCGGGAATTTCTTCGAGTGTGTAAACTTTCTTTGGAACCTTGGCGGGTTTCTTTTCCTTCTTTGGGGCTTGCTTTTTAGGCGGCTGCTTTGGCACACGCGTTTCTGGTGGTTTGGACAGTTGTTCATCAATCTTCTGTGGTGAATCTGATTTATGGACTTCAGAGGAACTTTGCAACTCTGAGTTGGCCTGGTCCTGACCTGCAGACTCTGCTTGTTCCGCTTTCTCCTGTTCTGGCAAGACAAATTGAAACGGAATCTGCCCTATTTGGACCTTGGTCTTGTTCTTTAACGGTACTGTGTTCCCTCTCTCGACAAAAATGTCGTCCACGAAGGCACCGTTTTTACCAATGACAGACACTTCAAATCTTCCTGTACCAAAATTATAAAAGATTTGAGCATGCCGCCTGGAGATCGACTTGGAGGGCCCTAAATTCACATCCACCTTATGCGAATAATCATTCTCAGATCGCCTCCCAATTATTACATGAAGAGTCTGAACGTAGAAGGTAAAACTTTGAAAATCAAGTCTTGCATAAGCAGAAATAGTAGGCTGCTCATCTGAAAACGCTGTATTATTTTGGCTGGCACTTTCTCGTTGAACACCACCTTGGGCACCTAATAATTCATGCTGCTGGAACATAACCGGCGTAAGGGAATCATGCCTTTTAGGCAATAGTAGCTTGCCTTTCTCGAGTATCGAGGCCGCTGAAGGTTCTTGATCTTCTTTTGCGTCGCCCTCAACTTTGTTAATTGTAATGGTCACCGGTTCCTTATCACTGGGGCTGAAAGACTGGCCGGCTTCTACTTTAAGATTCGGCTGCTGATGTTCCAATCCAGAAAGCGTTCGCCTTGGGGATAGTGTTTCTTCTTTAATTTCGCTTATCGCCCTTTCTATGTTGTCTTCATACTCTTGTGCATTATTCTGGCTCGGGTCCGGTGGGGAATCAGTCTTGGTTTGTTCCACATTATCATGTTCAAAATTTGTGTGAGGTAACTCGGTACTTAATGGTTCCATTTCTTGTTCCTCGGATCCCGCCTCATGAATGGCGTGCTGCAGAATATCTTGGGTTGTAAATAAATCATCATCATTCTTGGCATCAAACTCCAAGAGTTTTGAAAAGTCTTCATGCTCGAGGGTATCCGGGAGTTCTAACTTCAGTTCTCCATTTTCCGCCAGGTAGTCTTCGTCTCTCTGTGACTCTTTCTCCATCGCAGGGTCTTCACTAGATTCCGATGTTCGCACGGGTACTGTCGCCACATCTTGGTTATTTGCTCCACTGGCGGAGGTTTCCTCATCCATCGGAACAGAACTATCACCCACTGCCCCCAAGGACCTTTTTTCACTCAATACGCTTTCTGATTCCATATTAATTAAACACGATTTCCCTTCGATCGACAAATTATAGTACAGCTCTACCTCGGAAGCCTTCTTTTTACCTTTTGGATCAAAAAGTCAGCAAGTTGCAAAGTAATGGTCAATAAGTGGTTCCAGCGGTCGCCTAGCCGTACTATACCAGTTGTTCCGATGCACTAGTCGTTCCCTCAAGTAGAGCACCAGGCAACACGACAAAGAGCCAAAAAAAGGTCTTGTTTGAGCGACTTGTAGCTCCTATCAGTAACAGAGTTACCGTATCACAGGGAAAGCCACTTATATTGTGCTTGGCCTATATTATCATTCTTTGTTTACGTGATGATGTCTGTCAAATTTGGTCATTTTCACCTTATTCCTTGAAGACCGAGACTACCGTCTCTGATGACTATTGGTATATGCTATATGAACAAGACGTCTGTGCCAAAATACAAGATGTGCTAAAATACAAGATAGAGCTCTCTGGTGTGATCAATGCCTCTTGTCAATCTTCAAGTTTCTTGATTTGATACGATCTTGTGGACTCAGGACCCAGTTGATACCATTTGAGATCTCTTCTTTCAAATCTCCGTCTTCGACGTCGAAGTCGTCGTCGTCGAATCCCAATATCAGAACAATTTGAGTCAATTTGGCAAATCTTTCCCGTAGAACAAAGTTTTGTGGACAGACTGTAGCAATTAGCAGACTCAACTCGCGGTCAAGTTTTGTGGCACCGAGTTCGTTAACTTGTAAGGTCCAGATTCTTTGTTCGAGTTTTTCGACAATACAGTCGACCACGAGGGACAGTAGTTCAGAGAAGGCTTCTTTGATCAAAATGTTCTCATAAGGCACTATCAATGCCTTCCATTTGGAAATGAAACCCTGTATGGTCGTTAGATCGTCGTAATCATCTGCTCCTGAAATATAGTGGTTCTCATTACCATTGATCATAACGTTGGTCATCATAGTTCGTATCCTGCCAATTAGCACATTATCAAACAGGAACTTTATGGACCATTTTTTTAACTTATTTGTCTGTTTGGAGAGAAGAGTCTCACACGAGACCACTTTCTTCGCCAAAACTTCTGCGTCATCACCAAATGGGAAATTATCATGTAGTAATCTTGGATTCTCTTCCAGAATTTCTGTGGTGAACAACCTATGGGCTATCTTGGTGTTCATGTAGAGAGTGTTGACATAAATCAGGTAGTGATGAAGGGATAGTACTGCCTCTTCATCCGACACCACTGCCTGCAAATTGGTTTGAATGTTGGTTAACGCATTGGCAGCTGCACCTCTAAAATTGAAACCAAACTGTGATAGCTTATTTGCAGTGTAGGATTCCACACTCGATGGAGAAGCTGCCCGCGATGATACTGATCCATCAGCGGTCGATTTAGGGACGTATTTTTTCAATATCAAAGAAGAGGTTAATCTTGGCTGTAGAGTTTTGAGCTCGGATTGCATAAATTTTACCAAATACTCATTTTGATAAAACTTCGCAATTTGATCCAGAAAACGGGAAAAAATCTGGGTTTGACCGGTGTTGACGGTCAAGATTAAATTCTTCCTAATGAGCAGGGAGAGATCATCCAAAATTGATGACACCGGGTACGAGAACATATCAGTATGTTCCACTGGCTTGAAGGTGACTAAATCATTTAAAGATGGTAACTCTTCGATTGATAAACTTTTTTTGAACGAATTCTCGAGGCAGTGAGTGACTAAAACCTCGAAGTTCAGGTAGAAGCCATCGCTTTGTAATTTTTTAGAGTACTGACTATCAGCGATTGGGGCCGGTGGTGTCAACACTGTCATGTCAGTAACATTAAGAAACTCATACCATTTGACGGAGAAGAATCTTGAATACATGGACCAGTTTTGCAACATCTGGGAAAACTCATTAATCAAATCAGTCACATCACCAATATCAATCAGCTGATTTTCGGGTGAATTCTGAGATTCGAAATTATTTGGGCTGGCAGTTTCAAAATTAGCGGCCTCATTTTCAGGTAAATCTTGACGACTAGAGTTCCAAGAGTGGATTGCCCTTGTAATTCGATCAACTCTCCTTGTTTCATTGAAAATGTCCAAGATCAAACTGGCTTGTAAATCCGCTTCTTTCTCAACTTTTTCCATAACATGAATCATAAAGCTTTCACCGTAACAACTCGAAATGACTTTTGAGTGATCGTTTATAATGGTCGAAACAATTTTAAAAAGGTGCAGTAAAGCCTGAGCGAAAACTCCCCTTTTCTTAGTCTCCATTGTCATAATTTTCCTACTTTCCTCAGCGATAATGTCACAAACGTACTTGGAATAGAGATCCAGACCCAAGGTGTTTTGCCCCACTAGTGGGAACATTTTGAAAATTGCAGTCAACTGTGGGATATCTTGAGCCTTTGCAGCCTGCAAAAATTTAGTCTTGAAGATCTCAGTGAATTCGTTGCACCATTTTTCAATTAAGACGGCCGGTTCTTCCGGTATATCACTAGTTGGAACCACCTTCTTCGCAAACTCCGAATCAACAACTTCTCTCGGTAGCCTTCTGATCTCATCAATCGATTTAGCTGCCAATTGATAATCCTTCGCTTCGATGGCACTGTGAATGACTGAGATATTATTCTTTAGAATGCTTACTGTCTGCACAAATTGCAAAGTCTTCTTAATCAACAAGTCTTCGCGATCGATGGCCACAATATCGTCATTAATAGCCTTTGCAGCGACGTTTGAGTTTGAAATAGTGGTCAAAGAAGAATGATACCTTGCAAGCGTTGTTGTAAGATCAGTTCTTTGTAACTCTAGACTTCGTACCACCTTGTTGTGCTTGGTTTGTGAGTCTTGAATGAATTGCTTGAGTGATTTCAATTGTTCAGCATGGTCCTTTTCAATTATGTGTGAAAGTTTGTTCACTTGTGATGCTGTGGATAGTTTTTGCAAATAGAGCGAGTATTTCGTCAAATTCTTAAACAATTGACCCTCTAGAACATCTGTGTCCCAAGAATATGACACTTCCGAGTTCATGTCGCACCTCTCGCTTGGGATATTGAGTTTCTCTGCTCTTAGCTACCAGCCTTTTTCGTTGCCGTGACTAAAAGCGAGAAGATCTAAGTATAAAAAGGTGGGATAGATACAAATATTAATTCAACAGTGTCTAACTAATATTAAAAGATTACATTTGAAAAAAAAAATAATGGTTATAGCAGCTCGTTGGTTAATGAAGAGCGGCTCAAGAATGAGAAAACGGTAAAAAGTCTCTTTTGATTTGGTTAGATCTTTTTAAAGGAGAGATAAAGATTCAATCCACTTTTTTTTTTGAAGGGACGTTGGCGACACAATCAAGCTACAGTAGTAGTGGTGGTCTCTTGGTGGACTTCATGGACGTGCTTTTCAGGGTTGTGGCGTTCCTGGTTGGCTTCGCCAGTGACTTCCTGCACAACGTCTTCGTGTTGAGCCCATCTGTCCTCTTCTTCGGCACCTGGTTGACCACCTTCAACTTCCTCTTCCTCGACTTGATCTTCGTAATTTTCGTACTCTTCTGGCTTGAAACTCAAAGTTGGCTTGACTTGAGCAGAGTCTAAAGTCCATTCGTTCAAAGCGCTCTCGGCATCGATGATGATTTGCTTGGAGGCTTCGTAACCATCGTAAGCAGGTCTAGTCTCACCAGGAGTAACTGGAGAATCGTCCAACAATTCCAGCAATGCCTTACCGTAACCAGCAATCAAGGCAATCTTTTCGGAGTGCTCGATGATAGAATCGAATTGGTAGTTGAAAGCAGCTCTCAACTTAGATCTAGTGATATTGGACAATTGAGCTTCGGCAACAAGCGATTCAGCCTCAGCACGAACCAATTCTTGTTCCAAGACTTCAATCTTTGGAGATTGTGGGTCCTTATACTTCAAGTAAGCGATCTTGTCGGTGACCTTGTCCTTACGGTCTCTAGATGGCTGTACAGAGCCTTCAATGTCTCTGATAGACTTCAAAGTCAAACGGTATTGGTCGTAACGGTCGATGAATTGATCGTCCAACTCGCTCACTTCGTAAATCAGGACACCAAGCTTATCAGTGATGTCCGAAACGTCGTCATCGTTCTCCAAACCCCAGATCGATAGCTGTTTAGCAGCATCACGTCTCTCGTTCGAAGCGATCTCCATGGAACGCAACACGTTCTTTTCAATCTTGACCAACTGAGATAGCTTTCTCGACAACTCTGGACCCCATGAGCCTGCAGCGTTCTTCCTGAACGAGTACGCAATACCACCCTTGCCGAAGAACCTGCTCTTGGTCGAAGCTGGTGGTGGTGGTGGGTTTTGCAGATCCGAAGCCGTTGGGGCTCTCGAGTTTCTCAATGAATACGTCCTGTGCATCTTACAGTTTCTTACCTTCCTATGCAACCTCTTCCACTCTGGCGGTTGTTCCCTGGTGAACCTCCTATATGTAGCACTGCTCTTAACACCCCTTCCCTCCCTTCACCTCAGGGCATTTATACCCGTGACGACAAATTTTCAGGTCGCTCAGCTACCCTTTTAGGGGTTGTCCGGAAGCAAAAAAGGAGGCCCAAAATAGGGCCCGGACGATTTCCTCTTTGGGAAACGCTGAGTAACCCGGCCTCGCAGATAAGAGCTTGGAGCTGTTTATCTGCTATTTGGCTCAAGATGGATCAGAGTCTCGGCATCGCAGAGGTGAACAGGCCATAATGAACACTCCACCGACTTCACCCACGTTGGTGAGCAAGGTGCGGACGCCAGGGTCTTCGCGACAGTGCTTGGCGAGAGATCTGGAGAGCCGTGGGATGTGGTGTCCGAGATCTCCGTGTGCAGAAGAACAAGGGAGTCTTGAGAGGCAGCTAGAGGAGGAGCAGTTGCTGTATACGCTGGTCAAAGAGGAATTAGATCTTGTGGCGAATTGTGGCAAAGTGCTGGGTAGCGTACCTTTTGGACGCGGGGCTTACTCATTTGTGTACGAAATTGTGGGGGAGGAACAGGTGGTGAAGTTCCCGCGGTCGAAGAGACAGAATAAGGCGGCGTTGGCAGAGGCTGTGGTGCATTCGAAGATAGCGTCGCGGTGCTGTCGCGTGGTGCCGGTGCTGGGAGTGTCCTATATCGATAAGAGCCGTTTTGCGCGGCTTCGATCTGGCGAGAGTGTGCCCGGTATAGTGATGCCAAAGCTCAGGATGACCTTACAGGAATTTTATGAAGCGGAACCAATGGTGCCGAGAGTGTGGTGGAGAGCAGCACAGCAGATGTTGCAATGCCTACAGTCTTTGAAAATACAGAGGTTTATCCACGGCGATATAAAGACTGCTAATATCCTGATCGATTTCGAAATGGAGCCTAATTTTTACCTGGCGGACTTCAGTACCGCTAAGGAGTTACCGCGTGGCAGCGACGTTATCCGAGGCCACTCGGTCGAGACGACTATGGAATACTGCGCTCCTGAAACCTTGAGAGAGTCGATCGAGTCTTTTGATAGTGACCTGTACTCGCTCGGACTTTGCCTGCTGGCGATGATCACCAGACAGGAACCGTTCCGCGAGTTACAACGTGCCAAAAACCACGGAAACTACTCTGTGCAACAAACACAATGGTTGATGAACGCAGTCTCGAAAAATGATCCGATAAACTTGAACGTCCTGAATGAGTCGTTATTTCGGCAATGGTCTCGGGAACTGTCGTTTCTGTCTCTGCTCTTGGTTGAGAAATGTCCAGTAGAGGACTGTCTAGTCGCTATATCTCGATTTCACCATTAATAATTGCATTTAATCTCTTCTCCTTCTCGGCATCGGACTTCCGGGTGTTGATCTCTTCGTCCTTCTTGATCCAAAGTCTGCTAATCTTGCTTGGCACTATGAAGTCTGGATGTGCCATGTCACAATCTCTGCGACCCAGAGGACAAAAACCAGTGATGTACCTGGGACACAGCACCTTCTTGATGTGTCTTTTCTTGCACTGTGCGCCAAGCGGGCAGAAACCCATCGTGTACTCTTCACACAAAGCAATCTTGGACTGTGGATCAATATGCAGATACTGACATTCTGGCGTCTGCGTACAATAACCGTTCTTGGAGTAGAACACACATTCGGGCATCTTTCTCAAGTTATACTCGTGCAAGTACTCACATTGGTCGTTTTTCTTACAAAGTCCACGCAACCAATGCTTGCAAACGATCTTGTTTTGGAAAATGGGCAGAACATGTTTCTTGGGACAGGATACTCCCCTGGGGCAAGAACTGGGACCCTCTCTCGAATTGTAGAACTCGCAAATTGGACGATCAGGGTCCAGCGAAAAGGAATACTCCTGCCGCAGGAAGGGCTCGAACTTGAAAGGGTAATTCGAAGTATCAGGATGGATTAAAGACATGCCAGCTGCTCTCTTGATTTCAATGGATGTCTGCTACTCTGATTTACTAATGATTCAGTTCGATATAGTGACTTAAATATCACATCCGACGAACGGTGACCTTCAGGCTATTTCTAAGGCTTTTGCCACCGATTGATCAATAATACCCACAATGAACAAGGTATATCAGCCCATTGACCTATTATAACTATGTCCAAGGAGGAAACTAGAGCTGAAAATGACAGTGACGAGGGAAATGAGGAAACCCGGTTTGAAGAATCGACGGTTCGCCGAGTACCAAACTATGATGTCTCTGAGAAGGCATTTATCCTAACACAGCCCAAATTGAACTCGAATAGGCAAGATTTGGTGGATAAAATCCTTGAGATCATAAAAAAGGAGGAAATGGCTCCATATTACAAGTACCTATGCCAAGAGTACCTACCAAAGGGGACTATGGAATTCGATGAAACTCTTCACAGCGAGCTTTCGCAAAAGAATGCAGCAAATATCGAAAGTCTCAAGAATAAATTGACAGAAGCCGAGGAGAACGATGAGGGAGAACTGGAAAAGGCTCAATGCTGGATCCAATTGGGTGAATACTATGCACAGATTGGTGACCGCGCCAATGCCTTGGATACTTTGGAAAAGGCTTTGGGGAAGGCCATATCCACGGGGGCCAAGATCGATGTGATGTTCACTATCACTAGACTAGGATTCTTTTTCAACGACCAGTTCTTCGTCAAGGAGAAACTGGAACAAATTAACGTCATGATCGAAAAGGGTGGTGACTGGGAGAGAAGAAACCGGTTCAAGACTTACAAAGGTATACACTGTTTGGCCGTCAGAAATTTCAAGGAGGCTGCGAAACTGCTAGTCGATTCCCTGGCTACCTTCACATCCGTCGAGTTGACCTCGTATGAGAGCATTGCCACGTACGCTTCCGTAGCAGGTCTCTTCACATTGGAGAGAACGGAGCTAAAATCAAAGGTTATCGATTCATCCGAGCTGCTATCACTGCTGAACACCACATCTGCTCTGCAGTCCATCTCCTCCCTCACAATCTCCCTATACACCTCTGACTACTCCAGTTTTTTCCCTTTCCTGCTCGAAACTTACGAGAACGTGCTGCTTCCATGCAAATATCTGAACGCCCACTCCGATTTCTTTGTCAGAGAGATGAGAAGAAAGGTCTACGCCCAGCTGCTCGACTCCTACAAGACGCTGTCCCTCAAGTCGATGGCCGGTGCCTTCGGAGTCTCAGTAGAGTTCCTCGACAACGATCTGGGCAAGTTCATCCCAAACAAGCAATTGAACTGCGTCATCGACAGAGTCAACGGCATCGTCGAAACGAACAGGCCCGACAACAAAAACGCTCAGTATCACCTGCTCATCAAGCAAGGCGATGGACTGCTCACCAAATTGCAGAAGTACGGCGCAGCCGTCAGACTCACGGGCTCCGAGCGAGTAGCCTAAGCGAGCTCCAGATATAACTCCCTAAGTACGACTTATTACTAACCACCATGCATCTGCCGCATCCCGGTCGTTTGGCATTGTCTTGGCACACGACCCAAATGTGTCTCAGTAAAAGTTGCGATCGGCGAGACTTTTGTCTCGTACGTCTTTGCGTTCCGTTAAGGAAGGTGAGGCTACTTAGTTGCTCCAGTGACGATTTCGAGGGATGCTCGTTCGTGGCCTACGGCCCTATCGGCTAAGCAAGAATCGAGCTTTGCTAAGCATGGGAAGCTTAAAATTGCTCGAACTTTAGTAACCGGGGATCATTAGTAGCTTTACGAGTTGGCCAGGCAAAGAAAACTGGGAGCAATTTACTACAATAGGGCTATATAAGAAACAATGAGGAGCGTACTTTGATCGATCGAAGATTAGGTCTGTCTAGATAGGTAGAAACAGCTATTAGTCGAGTTTCAGCTAAAAATGGACAAAGATCTTCCACCACAAGTTTACTCTCTCGAAAACGGATTCGCATACAGTCACCATCCCTATGGCAGTCAGCTTGCCAGACCTGATGGTCCTCTCTTGATGCAGGATGTCCATCACGTCGAGACAATAGCCCACTTCGACAGAGAAAGAATACCCGAGAGGGTCGTTCACGCTAAGGGCGGTGGTTGTCGGTTTGAATTCGAGTTGACAGACTCTCTAAGCGATATAACCTTCGCAGCTCCCTACCAGAATGTCGGCTACAAGTGTCCTGGTGTGGTCCGTTTCTCTACAGTTGGCCGTGAACAGGGTTCCGCAGACACCGTGAGAGACCCCAGAGGTGTGTCCTGGAAGTTTTACACCAACTGGGGGAACCATGACTGGGTGTTCAACAACACACCGGTCTTCTTCATCAGAGACGGATTGAGTTTTCCCCATTTCATTCACACTCAAAAAAGAGACCCTCAATCTCATTTGGGTCAGGACGATGATACTGCAGTGTACTGGGACTACTTGACCCAGAACGTCGAGTCTATTCACCAGATGGTTTACATGTTTGGGCCTAGAGGAACACCGGCTCATTGGGGTGACATGTCCTCTTACTCCGGTCACACTTTCAAGTTCATCAACAAGAAGAACGAGCTAACCTACGTGCAGATCCACGTTCGCCCAGTTAATGGTTTCAAATGTCTAAGTACCGATGAGGCCAACAAGCTTGCCGGCTCAAACCCAGATTACAACCAGGCAAAGCTGTTCCGTCAGTTACAAAAGGGTGAGAAATCAAAGTTCAACTGCTATGTTCAAACTATGACTCCGAAGCAGGCTGAGGAGTTTAGGTACTCGATCAATGATTTAACAAAGATCTGGCCACACGCAGAGTTTCCACTGAGAAAGTTTGGTGAGATTACCTTGACAGAGAACGTTGTCAACTTCTTCGAAGAAATTGAGCAGATTGCTTTCAGTCCATCTAACACATGTATTCCTGGTATTGAGCCATCGAACGATCCCGTGTTGCAATCACGGTTGTTCTCTTACCCAGATACCCAGCGTCACAGACTTGGCGCCAATTATACACAGTTGCCCGTGAACAGACCTAGAAATGCAGGTTGTCCTTATGCCACGCTTTTCTCAACTGGTAGTTCGACCAGGCAACAGGCACTTGGCAATTCAGAGTGCCCTCACACACTCTCAAATTTCCAAAGAGATGGTCCTCAGTGTCTATACAACAAAGGTGCAGAGCCAAACTACATCTCTACACTCCCTAATGCGTCTATCAATTTCAAGGATTTAACCGACGAAGACTTATCCCGGAAGTTCACTGGTGCTGTCCTAGATGAGGACACTAAGAAGAGCTTGGCGGAACAAGAGAAGGAGAGAGAGGCACACGAGAAGATCATTAACACCAAAATGAACTACTACTACTACAAGAGTGGTGTCACCGAGCTCGACCTTGAGCAACCTCGTGCTTTGTACGAAAGGGTGTTTGACGATGAGGATAGGAAAGCCTTTGTCGAGAACGTAGTTAACCATGTTTCATTGAGCTCCGAGCCTAAAATTAAGAACAGAGTTTCTCAATACTTCGGATTGCTCAACAAGGATCTCGGTGCTGCTATTGCCCAGGGTTTGGGTATCGAGTTCGAGCCGGTAGATCTGGAAGGCTACACGCGGGCCCTTGGTCTTGCTAGTTCGGCTTGAACTTCGTCTGTGGCCCTTATTTATTCTGTTAATTAAGTATGTTTATATCGTAAGCATCAAAGTGAGTTACACATCCACTCAGCCCTTCAAGCTCACTTCGAGACTAATATCGAGGCAGTTTTGATACTAAGACATCATTCATAGAGAATGGTAGCGCCACTCTGTTTTCAACGCCAAAGATTTAGTCGGAATTAAGAAATAATGACGAAAGAAAAAAAAAATATGGTTGAGAAACTAATTAATTTCTCTCCAAAGATTGAAAACATAAGAAGAACGTTTCTCACTCATTGTCATATTCATTCTTGGCATCTTAATTAATTTTGCTTAGTGTTGAGAGGACTAACTACCCAATATGAACCAAGCTTTTCAGGACTATGCTATACCTCTGTTAGAGAAATATCCCACATTGCGAGAATATACCCCAACATTGGATCGCCCATTCTTCAATGTGTCCCTATGGGACCATTTCAACTGTGCGGCCACGAAATTGACCGCAGGAAGATTTGTTCCAAAACAGTTTGAGTTCATTGAAGGCGAGCTACCTTTGAGCACATTGCCAACTGTACTTGCTGCCATTACCACGTACTATGTTGTAATCTTTGGAGGCAGAGCTGTTCTGAAGGGTAGCCAACCATTGAAACTGAACTTTCTTTTCCAGCTGCATAACATTTTCCTGACCACAGCTTCACTATCTCTGTTGTTGCTCATGGTTGAGCAATTGATTCCAATGATTTCCCGCCATGGGTTGTACTATGCCATTTGTAACATTGGCGCCTGGACTCAGCCAATGGTTACATTGTACTATTTGAACTATCTGATTAAGTTTGTGGAGTTTATTGATACGCTGTTTTTGGTATTGAAGCATAAGAACTTGACATTCTTGCACACATATCATCATGGTGCCACTGCTTTGCTATGTTACACACAATTGGTCGGTACAACTGCAATTTCTTGGGTCGTCATTGGTCTAAACCTCGGTGTTCATGTTGTGATGTATTTCTACTACTTCTTGGCAGCCAGAGGAATCAGAGTATGGTGGAAGGAATGGGTTACGAGATTTCAAATTATTCAATTCATCCTGGATATTGGGTTCATTTATTTTGCCGTGTACCAGAAGGCTGCTCACTTATTCTTCCCATCTATGCCTCATTGCGGTGACTGTGTCGGTTCCACCCCTGCCACGTTTTCAGGGTTTGCCATCATCTCATCCTATTTGATCCTGTTCATCTCTTTCTACATCGAAGTTTACAGAAACAAGGGCACTAAGAAGAGTAGAGTTATTAAACGTGCTCGCGGTGGTGTCGCCGCCAAGGTCAACGAATACGTCAACGTTGACTTGAAGAACGTTTCTACCCCATCACCATCCCCAGTGAGAAGAAGAAAGGATTAGATCCAGATTTGCTGGATTGGAATATGGTTTTGGACAAACCGTGTGTTTACTTCATATGTAGAGAAATCTGTGTCAGGAAGAGAATTGTATTATGTATCCCCTAAGCCGCGACAAACTTGGAATTCAGGTCTGCCGCTCTTTTCTTCGAGAGTACTAACGCTTTTCTTATATCATCTGGTGTTATCTTGGCTCCACCTCCTACAAGTGTAACGCTGTTGAGATTTCCTTTAGAGTCTCCAATGACCGATATTGTCGTCTGTATGCAAGTCTCTTCTGGTTCTGTATTGATATCAGCGAGTAACAAGGATTTTGGACCATCATCCATCCCCTCATCCCCCTCTTCATTAATTTGTGCCTCAGGATCTAAATCGATGATACCAAAACTCGAAGCGTATCCGATATTCGATTCAACAAGTTTCAGTGGGACATATACTGAAGGATCGCATTTGACGTCATACGCTTCTCTTATAGTAGCGCTTCTCCCGCGTGTCCTAACGGTCATCTTGAAATCCGTTGCACGCTCATCGATAAATGCCCTTGGAAGCTTGGTGTCTCTCAATGCATATATCAGAGA
Source organism: Torulaspora maleeae (assembly GCA_003708055.3). Lineage (NCBI taxonomy): Eukaryota > Fungi > Ascomycota > Saccharomycetes > Saccharomycetales > Saccharomycetaceae > Torulaspora > Torulaspora maleeae. Next base: position 41,679 of record PPNA03000009.1, on the reverse strand, counting down.
ATTCCAGCACAAGTCAAAAACCGGTCCTGTTCGACTGAAAACCACTATTTTTGCGTATAGTACATAGCTCCACTTCTTCTGTTGCTGTAAGTGCGACACACTTACGTCCTGTCCCTGCTCATCTGGATAGACAACCTTTACGGTGCCATCCTTCTCTGTTATACGGACACCGCATTTGACATCCAGTGCAGTCTTTGGTATGATTCCTGAATGTAGAACACAATCGTGCAGTTTCTGAGACAACGTCATCTCTTCATCAGTGGGTGCTCCAACTCTGCCTCTCTCGACTTCAACCAAGGGAGATACGGTTGCGTATTTTGCCACGTCGTTCCTTTTCTCTGTCATCTCCAATAGCTCTTCTTCACCTAAATCATCGCTTTTCAGAGGCACAGTCTCTTCAACAATACCTCCAGTGATGGACGTTATAACAAATGTTGAACCACACTTGAGGACATTAGAACCGATAATATTATTACTTGTCGAAGAAGATTCTCCAGATTTCCCAGTGTAACGAGACAAAGTCCCCTGATCGATGTGCACATTTCTAAACTCCTCAAACTTTCTCAGACATGGTCTTATACCCAGCGATAAGTGTCTTTGTAGCGACAATTCAGGCGCAATTCTTGCCAGAACCTCGGGCGGAAAAGTAATTGGATGAATCTCCAAAGACTCTGTCTCGATCTCTGTCATATCTGATTATACTAATGACTAATCAGCCCTGCTTGCTCACCTACTAGCTACCTTCTGATATTCTAACTTGAAGCTCATCTTTCAATTTTTCAGCTTCAAAACCATCCAATTCACGAACTTTCCTATTTAGGGACAAGTGAGCTCAAAAGGGAGTTCATCCCAAAGAGGAAACTCCATGCAAATCTATACAAGATTAAAATATCGAGGTATAGTCAATGAGAACTTCTACGTGACGGGATAGCCGTAAAGACTTGGCTAGGAGAGATATGGGTATCACGGTAGTGGGCTCATTGAATTATGATCTGGTTACCTATTCAGATCGTCTGCCTGCGGCCGGAGAAACGTTTAGAGCCAACAGTTTCGAGACACATGCAGGTGGTAAGGGATTGAACCAGACCATAGCAATTGCCAGGCTGCAGAATTCCGAGTCGAAGAGACCTGTCAGAATGGTCGGAAATGTGGGCGATGATATGTTTGGCCAGGAATTGCTGGATGTGCTTGTCGAAAACGGTGTCGATGTGAATGATGTCAAGAAGGTGGAAGGTGTGAGTACCGGGGTGGCCACTATTTTAGTTGAGGAGAGAAACGGAGGTCAGAATAGAATTCTCTTGAGTGAAGGAGCTAATGGAAAAACCGTTTATGGGCCTGCTGAGCTTTCTCGCATTTTTCCCAACTCTTCAGATGAAGTGAATTATGTGGTTTTCCAACATGAGATCCCAGATCCCTGTAGCATAATGTCATGGTTGAAAAAGGCTCATCCTAGCTATCGAATTGTCTTTAATCCGTCGCCATTCAAACAACTTGAGCCAGAAGACTGGAAAAATGTGGATATTCTAATCGTTAATGAGATCGAGGCTTTGCAAATCGTGGAATCGATCTATAGCAGCGAATCGTACAAGAGATACAACGAGACAGTAGAAAGAGACTTTCTAGGCTGTTATCGAGAACTTTGCCTGGAGTTTCAGCGCAATGTTGTCAGCCAGGGAAATGCTGCTGCTGTGATTATCACTTTGGGATCTCAAGGTTCTTTGTTTTGCTCTAAAGAGCATCCCAAAGTTGGATACATGCCTTCCATTAACGGAATCAAAGTCGTGGACACCACAGGTGCCGGTGATACATTTTTGGGCTCATTGGTAACACAGCTGCATGCCGGTATGGACCTTAAAAGCGCCATTCGGTATTCTACCTTTGCTAGCTCGTTAACGATCCAAAAGAAGGGGGCCGCTGAAAGCATACCAACTTATACGGAGGTTATTACATTAACTTAGAGCCGTAAAATGCATGGTACGTAAATCAGCAACGCTTTACCTCATGGTGATCTACCTTCCCAGTAATCAGAGGTAAATGCGGCAGATACGTCAGTGATATATAGTCAAGGCTATAGACATACTTGGATGAAACTAACGAAAATATGTGCGAGCTCAGGCATCATGACTTCTCCACGAGGTCACAAAAACTACCCTCTGCGTTATGTTAAAAAGGCTATTTATATTGTACAAGAGTCGGCTACTAGTCTTTTGCAGGCGACTGAGGAATAGCTCCGTCATTAATTTTTGATCCCGTCAATACAGCACTAATACTCTCAGTGCCATCAGATGAAACTGATGACGCCGGGGACGTGCTTGTCGAGGGCTCCGTGTATGTTTTGTTCAGTAAGCGCAACTTGCGTCTTCCTAAATTGCTTTCCAGCCCTTCACTAGTTTCACTGTCTTCTAAACCAACCTCCAAACTAGCTATACTATAGTCGACAGGCCTAAGAGCTAGGGTTTCGTTTGCATTATCAGAAGTTGCCTGCGTAGAATCATGTCCATTTGTGAGATCATCATCCTTCGAACACTTTGAAGGCGAGTCTGCGTCTTCTATCTCCTCATCTGTCAAATCTTCTTCGTCAGTTTTGTTGGTGGCATATATAATCTCTTGTTGCTCCTTCATTTGTTGAATTTTGAGATCATGTTCTTTCCGAGAGTCATTCAGCATAGTTTGTAGTTTATGACCTCCAAGCACTCCACTCTCTGTACGACGTAAGTAGAACAAGAGGTATGCTGAACCGGCTATGCTGCGCTCAGGGTCAGTTTCGCTTACCCGAGAGTCGTCAAAATAGTACCACTTGTCATTGTTTTTGACATATGCTGTGTAGTGACCACCACCAATACCCCCATAGTGATTGTCTACCGCTATCAAATCATACATGGAACCGCCAGGACCGTTCTCTACAACATAATCGCTCATCTCTAGTCCTTCGATTGGAAAATGAACAACATCATCAATTTTGTCACTGAACGATCTCTGACTTTCGAATCTTTTCAGATGTATGAGTAGAATGTCCGGAGTATTCCATAGTTGAATCTGTTTGGAAGCCTGTCTATGTTCCTTACACGTAGGACAATACCATGAATCATCCATCGAGAGTATTTCTTTCTTGGAGAAGAGCTTCAAACAGTCATGCAGAGTAATATTATCCAATTTTTCACTGCTTTTCTGGGCCGGCAGCTTTTCTAATTCGCTATTCACCAATTCTGCTGGGTGCTCCCAATTAATGTCTTTGTCTTCGGCGAATGTCTCCTCAATGCCCGACGTTGTCCATTCACAGACGATGATGTCCTTGAGTTGAACAACGTTTCTTGACTTAGCGGTAGAACACTTGATGAAAGAATCATCCAACTTATTATCTGAATGCTCCTCCGAATCTTCTTGAACGTCAACACTGTCGACATCTATATAGGAGTTCGTTTGACCGCTTGACTGTTGACTTAAGTCTGTGAGATCTTTTTCGCTGGCGTCTCTACCTTCTTCCCTCAAACGTCTTGCGAAATTGGGATAGTCATAAATATCTCTGACGATAGGTTCCAAAAGGTTAGTTATGTTTTCTGCGTTACTAAAGTTTAGGCGAGAGGTGGGAATCCAAAACTTCGAATTATCTTTAGTTGATGGTACACTCATTGAAGGTCTTGTAATGCCACTTTGCATGACTTTTATGGAAAAATAGCCGTCAAGATTGGTATCCTCCGAAGCAGAATATTTGAATATCTGTTCCAACGTGCAAAGATCATCTCTTTGATACTTCTCTAGGAGCAGGGAGCGAGAATCAATCGAAGGTTGCTCATTTAGAATGGATAATGGAAATTCGACGAAACCTCCACTCAAGTTAGTGTAGCACTTTTCGAGTTTCATTCTAATAAGTCCTGGATTCTCAGCCTCCTGTGGTGACAGGACTAGAAAGAAGGGAACTCCGAAAACACTTGGCGTCTCGAAGCCGTCCTCTATTCTGGTGTTCAAAACAGGAACAATGATATCTGTTGGAGAGACTATAAGCTCATAGAATATTACGTCGTCGGGGTCCGAAATGAGTTCATGTATTGGTAAAAAATGTGACATCGTTTCTGAAGATTCGTAATTGCTGCAGAATTGATGATTGAATATCTCGCATCCATAAAGATTTTCTGGATCAATCTTGGCGTAATCTCCTACATACGCTTTGAGTTGGTCGTATGAGGCGGATTTGCTTATCTCAACTTTAATAACACATGGAGGTGAATTCTGTGGGAAGACTTTTATCCTGAGCGAGCAAGTCGCATTGACAGGTAATGGTAAAGTTAAATCACTATAGGGATCGAAGGTGATAGAGACGGTTTCGCAATTTGGGCACTTGAGGGTTGATTTATAAAGCCCAACGAAAAGGTCTGTCACTATGGAGTCGTTCCTTAGCAAATGCATTTTCCATGTATCGTCAGCCAGTTTTTTAACAATCTGCGGATTGTTTGCATCCATATTTGGAGTCAATGACGGCTTTTCTAGATAAGGTTTATCATGAATCCTGTTCAAATCTTCATGAAGCCCATCTAAGATAAACGCCAAGAACTCTTGCGAATCCTGCTGCATATAGCCAGAAAACATCCCATTAAAATGCCCTATTGTAGACTTGAATGCCGCAGGAGAAAAGGCGTTGGTTCGTGAAACAGTCGAGCTCATGAACAATGCTTGGACAAGCATAGAAAATGCCTTGGCGATGTGTCCTTGAAAGCCAAGTGGGTTATCAACGTTAATTTCATTTTCATATCCGTTGTACAGAAAATAATCTCGAAGCTCGGGGATGTGTACCAGACATTGCAATGCTGAATTCATATAACATGTGTTTCCCAAATTTCCCAATCCTGTTGTTCCCTTGGGCCGCTGAAGCTCGTTATAAATGAAGTAATTTGAGAGCCAGTGGTAGTTCTGGCCGGACTGCTTCAATTCCAAGACGAAATCTCCGGATGTGATTCCCAATTTCTTCAGCGTATATCCGCTTAGTTGAGAATTCATCTTTGTCTTGACCGGCAATTGCATAAACTGTTGTGGATTCAATCTATAGGACGAAGCCAAAATACTCTCTTGATTACTGGTGTTGGAGTCCTTCACATACCATACCTTGACTTTATTTTCTGGACTTAAGCGGGATTCCCGGCTGTAAAATGCTTCTAGTAGTGCATCTAGAACCTCTCCTACCGTAGACAGCTGTGATGTGGTAATGTACAGTGGATGATCGTTATAATACCGCCTTTCGTTGTTACTCAACACCAAATGGTGAATCCTGATGACACACTTGTTATACTCGGTGACCAAAGTGCCACTCTCAGGATCTTGTATCAAAACAGTGACTACCGGTTGGGAATGTTCAGTTAGACCGTACCATTCTACCAATTTTTCGAATAGAGGTTTAGGTATTGATAGGTAGGGATGACTCTCGTAATCTTCAAGGATGAAGTTCTTGTAATCTCGGCAAATAGATGAAGTATCCACAGGCTCGATTTCAGACGGATCAGTGACACTGTCATCCAAGAAACGGTCGTACCATGCTTGCGGTATAATACACATCTCATCTCCCTCGTTTGCCCGCTCCAAATACGATTGCAAAGTCTTGGATAAATATTCACGTTGATCCTCTAGTGGCGGGAGGCTATATGATTCATTATCTCCCAGTTCTTCACCTAATTTGTCAAGTTTTCTATATTCACCGCTAGAAGCGCTGGTCGATTCAACTTCAGAACCTTCAATTGTCGCAGAGCGTTCAACATCGTGAGCCATTGATGGGATTTCGACCAGCTAAATGTACCAGAGATACAACCCTTCTAGTAATCACCTTTAGTAGTGTTTTACTGATTTTTCATATTTAAGGACCCTTTGAACGCAGAAGCACAGTGGACGCGCTACTAAAAATTTTCAAACTGACCAACTAGTGTCAAGACTAAACAATAAAGTGAATAGTAGAAGATGGATTTCCATTGGACTAATTAGTTGAGGCTTGGAATCTTGTTCTGGCAATATTTGAACATTTTTAGTATAATAATAACTTTTATCTTGCGGAACCTAATCACTACAAAAAGTGTAAGAATTACAACGTCTCGATCTAAGAGTAGACCCATCTAAACCCCCTTGATGACCGAAATCATAATGCCGTAACCTAGGGTGATGACACACAAAAACGCCAACAAGGACGCCGGGACACCCCTGGTCAGGAAAGTGCTGACGTTTAGGTATCTCTGCCCTTTCTTGTCAGTCATGGAGATGGCGGTAACGTTGGGGAAACCTGAAGATGCCAGACCCATACCACAGGAAGACAGTAGCGCACAACCAAAGATCAAAATTGGTGCAGCGTTCTTGGCAGCCATCTTGTCACCCACTTCCTGGACCAGTGGAACAATGATAATCGCAGAGACCGTGTGAGAAACGAAGGTTCCGACAACCAACATCAGAATACCAAAGATACAAAGGATCGCAAACAGACCGTCGTTGGCAATCTTTCTTTGCAGGGCACGGGCTATGGTTCCCAGGAGACCAGACGTGGACACAGCTTTCCCCAGGGCGATACCACCCATGGCTAAAACGACAATTGACCATGGAAATGAGTTCAAGTCACTTGTTGTGAGCAGGCCAGTACCGAAGAATAATACCATGGGCAGCACGGCGATCTCACCGGAAGCACCGAATGCATCTTCGATTTTTGACTCGACACACCATAACAGAATTGTGCCAACGCTGACAACAATAACATAGTATTGTTTCAATGTGAATTTTGTCTTGATCGGCGTGAACTTCTGTAGTTTCGTCTTATGGAACTTGAATGTGAAGCATATAATACCCCAGGCACACAACATTGCTAGGATACCCGTTGGTAAAGCAATGGCGAAGAATTGACCCCAACCGACACCGTATGGCTTCAAGAAATTCATAGAAATGACATTTTGGGGAGAGGAGATCGGAGACGCCATACCACCAATATCAGCAGCCAGTGCCACCCCAATGACTAACGCTTTTCCAAATGGCGAAGATGCCTCTAGAGGATCTAATAATGGCGACAGCAGGGAATAGGTCAGCACCGGTGCAGCAACGTTGGAGATCCACATCGACAAAAAGAAAACCACGCTCATAGCCATCAAAAGCACATTTCTTGGTTTTGTTCCCGCGCCTGCCAATAACCATGATGCAAGCACTCTGGCAATATCGTATTGAGCTAGAGCTTCTCCTAATGTGAAACCTGCAAGTAAAATCATAATGGTGGATGACCACATCTGCGACAGAATTGTCGAGGAGGCAGATGCGGCCCCAAGGACATTGCCATCGGAGTCCTTCAACACTCGGAATAGGACGACTAACAATGGAACCAATAGAGCTGTTGCGTATAGCGGAATGGCTTCGCTAGCCCACAAGAAAGCCACACACTCAACCAGGGCCATACAGCGGTGCTGAGCCTCATCATTGAACGTTTTCACTCCCAAAAGAACACCCGTGACGGCGATGATAAAGGCAATCTTGAACGCCTTCATAGTAAAGAATAACCTTGGTACCATGAGCTTGGTAATTCTGAAGAATTTCAAATTCAGAGGTTTTGGCAAATGGTAGGTGTAATATTCTAGTTCTAGGTTACTCCGAGTAAGATCGGAACTAATAGCGTCGTTTTGAAGACCTTTGTCATGTGAGAGTAGACCCAGCATATCCTTCCAACTGTTACTTCTCTCCCAGACAATGTGATCATGGAGTAAAGATTTCAACTCATGTTTGCAAACTTCAATATTGGCGGATTGACCTTTCAAAATAGCGTAGAACTCGATAGCTTTGGAGATTTTTCCATTAAGCACTTTCAAAGTAGTGTGTTGGAAGATGTAAGTGTCCTTATAAAACTCTTCTGATTGAATCAATTCTTCCCTCGTGTTTTGATGCATAACTTTATCAAATTTTTTGGTGATCTTACTGAAACCTATGCGGTTCAATTCGATGAATGATTTTAGCTGGCAAAGGTCGATGTAAAGATTGACCGTAGATTGCTTTAGTAATGATGTCTTTTGGGTTTTGACGTTAAACTGAGAGTAATTCAACAATGCAGTGTTATCCTGGACTTCATAGTCGTCTTCTTCATCGTCAAACTCCTCCTCCGAATAAAAATCAGACTGTGCCCTGAAAGGAGGCTCTTGAGGTCTCTCTTCCTCTTGGACAGAGCTGGCAACGCGATTTGCCGGGTATGTGAAATCGGTTTCATGATCCTCACGTAGTGGATAAACGCCTACCTTCTCGAGGTCCTTCACCAAAGTATCGAATCTTTCATAAAATTTGGACTCCATCCTCTTGTAGAAATCATCCACTTTAAGCTTCTCTTCTTCAAGACTACTCACAAACGTATCGTTTGCACTGAACAAAGTCTTGGCCTCGCTGGAAAAGGAAGACCTTCTCGATTCAAAGAATTTTTCCTTTACCTTTTTGAATGACGAGTTCTTCAGATGATTGCTGGGTCCTAGTTTCGGTGATGGCAGCTCTTCTAATTCAAAAGTTTCTTCAATGCCATCGTCTTTTCCATTTCTTTCAGCGCCGCTGCCCTTGTTAAACAACTTATTCTTGAACAATTTCTTCGCCAGATGTCTTGGAGAGCTTGATGCACCATTACCGTCTCCCAACTCACCCAATTCACCGTTTAGTTTCAACTCATCGGTTTGCAACGTATAGATCAGGTTCTTCAAGTCGCTGTAGTCCATGTAATGACTCTGCCACTCAGGTACAGCATTGTACTTCAAGAAGTGCGAAAATCGCATCGTTCCAGGCTAAATTTATCACTGAAAGACCCCTGCAACTGACTAAAATGATGTGAAAGACGCAATTCAGTGATTGTCTGGACCAATATATTGGAATTTTTTCTAATGCGCCTCGCTGATGATTATTTTCATCTTGGCGTGCTAAGAATTGTTCATAGCCTCAGTCATGTGACGGAAGGGCTGATACATATTTCAAGCGATATTGTCGATAAGCGCAGAGCCGGTGTATTTCACGTTTGCAGTCTTCTTAAGTATCAGAATTTGCCGCGAGAGCTGGCTCGCCATGTTACAGATGATTGGCGCTTCTCTTTCTAGAATTATCGTGCATGAATATGATTTACAATTTATAATTACCACACGTGCCCCGCAATATATCGCAGAGCTTCAAAAAGGGCGGAGTTCAGACGAAGAGCGAGCTTCAAATATCAAGTGGTCCCTAAAACATAGAGCCCGGCGGTGTTTGTATAACCGATTCTCGTTGAAATCACTAGAGGATGACTAGCTGCTATAACCCACTATGAGTTTAAACACTGCAACAAATAACCAGCTTCTATGGCCAAGTTGGTAAGGCGCCACACTAGTAATGTGGAGATCATCAGTTCGACTCTGGTTGGAAGCATTTATTTTTTGAAATTTTTTTCACCTTTGTGAAAAATTCCATCGGAATTTATCGATGATGCAGAGACTAGGCGATGAGTCTGTCAAAAATTCTACAAATAAGTGAAAGAGTCGTACTTTCATTGATGAAGTCGTGAGTTCTGTTTTATTGTCGATCACTGATTATCTTTCATCCCGAGCAATCTACCCTGGCGGTGAGTCAATCGATACAATCGGTGAGCGGCACTTTCTTATCTTTAGATCGCCTGTTTAATACACTCAAAGATGCTCTCAGCTGTTGCGCGAGTAAATATCAAGAGGAGCCTTGCCACTCACGTTCAATTTCCTGCTATTCCCAGGGACTTTGCTAGCCGTATACCTCCATATGCCAAGCTTCTGACTAATTTGGGTAAAGTCAAAGAGCTGACCAATGATGCCCCACTAACACTGGCAGAAAAGATTCTGTACTCTCACTTGTGTGATCCTGAAGAATCTATAACATCTTCCAAGTTGGAGGATATACGTGGTTTGCAATATTTGAAGCTTAATCCAGATCGTGTGGCCATGCAGGATGCTTCGGCTCAAATGGCACTTTTGCAATTCATGACAACAGGCCTTGCACAGACCGCAGTACCAGCTTCTATTCATTGTGATCATTTGATCGTCGGTAAGAAGGGTGAAGCAGAAGATTTGGAGCTTTCTGTAGCAACGAATAAAGAAGTGTTTGATTTCTTGCAAAGTTGTGGAAAGAAATACGGTATACAATTTTGGGGACCCGGCTCTGGTATTATTCATCAAATTGTCTTGGAAAACTTTTCAGCTCCCGGTCTGATGATGTTGGGTACTGATTCTCACACCCCTAACGCTGGTGGTCTGGGCGCCATTGCAATCGGTGTCGGTGGTGCTGACGCTGTGGACGCATTGACTGGTACTCCATGGGAGTTGAAAGCTCCAAAAATTTTGGGTGTCAAGTTGACCGGCCATCTCAGTGGTTGGGCGTCGCCAAAGGACGTCATTACCAAGCTCGCCGGTCTTTTGACTGTCAGAGGTGGTACAGGCTACATCGTTGAATACTTCGGCGAGGGTGTCAAGAGTTTGTCTTGTACGGGTATGGCCACCATCTGTAATATGGGTGCCGAGATTGGTGCTACTACATCTACTTTCCCATATCAAGAGGCGCACAAACTATACTTGCAGGCTACAGGTAGAGGTGTGATCTCCGATCACGCCGATGTCGCTCTTCACAAGTATGGCTTCTTGAGAGCTGATGACGGTGCACAATACGATAAAGTCATTGAAGTTAACCTATCAGAACTCGAACCTCATATCAATGGTCCATTTACACCAGATTTGTCCACCCCAATCTCCAAATATGGTGAAAAGAGCAATGCAGAAAACTGGCCTCAGAAGATATCTGCTGGTCTGATCGGCTCATGTACCAATTCATCGTACCAGGATATGACGCGTGCAGCAGAATTAGTGTCACAAGCTGCCAAGGTTGGATTGAAACCAAAGATTCCATTCTTCGTCACACCAGGCTCTGAACAGATTCGTGCAACTCTAGAAAGAGACGGTTTGATCGACACCTTTACAAACAACGGAGCTATCGTTTTGGCCAACGCATGTGGACCATGTATCGGTCAATGGGCAAGAGAAGATATTCCAAAGACTTCTAGCCAAACAAACTCTATCTTTACCTCTTTCAACAGAAACTTCAGGGCCAGAAATGACGGAAACAGAAACACAATGAACTTTTTGACGTCACCAGAAATGGTTACCGCCATGATCTATTCCGGTGATGCTCAGTTTAACCCTATTACTGACGCCATTGAGTTGGAGAACGGTAAAAGTTTCAAGTTTGAGCCACCTCAAGGTCAGGATCTACCCTCCAAGGGCTTTGAACATGGTAGAGATGAATTTTATCCCGCAAGCGATCCAAAACCGGAAGCAGATGTGAAAGTTGAGGTTAGCCCAACCTCTGATCGTTTGCAACTTTTGGAGCCTTTCAAGCCCTGGAACGGCCAAGAGCTTAAGACAAACGTCTTGATGAAAGTTGAAGGTAAATGTACTACCGACCATATATCCGCAGCTGGTGCCTGGTTGAAATACAAGGGCCATTTAGAGAACATTTCCTACAACACATTAATTGGTGCTCAAAACAAAGAAACTGGTGAAGTTAACAAGGCATACGACCTTGATGGCTCGGCCTATGGTATCCCGGAATTGATGATGAAATGGAAGGAAGAGGAAAGACCTTGGACTGTTGTCGCAGAGCATAACTATGGTGAGGGCTCTGCTAGAGAGCATGCGGCTCTGTCACCTAGATTCTTGGGTGGTGAAATCATTCTAGTCAAGTCGTTCGCAAGAATCCATGAGACGAACTTGAAAAAGCAGGGTATGTTACCACTAACCTTCGCTGATGAAGCAGATTATGATAGACTTGGATCAGGGGACGTTTTGCAGACGGTCGGCCTTGTTGAAATGGTTGCTAAGGGAGGCGACAATGGTGGAGAACTTGATATCAAAGTCACCAAACCAACAGGTGAATCATTTGTCATCAAAGCTAAACACACCATGTCGAAGGACCAGATTGAATTTTTCAAGGCTGGGTCAGCCATAAATTACATCAGTAACTTGCGTAAAGCACAGTAATGAGTAATGGAAACAATTTTACATAACCTATTTATTAGTCATTAGAACGTCTTTTTTGTACTTGCACACACTAATCAAGGTCAAAGTGGGCATACATGCACTGGTGGCATACATGCACTGGTGGCATACAGTCGTAGGGTGGCTACAGTTTGGATTTATGGTTACAATGTGGTGATGTATATAATTACTTTCTAGGGGATAACTGCAAGCTCAGTTCATATGCACGATCGGTCTTCTCCCTGTACAAAATGTTCACTCGCCAAATCTCATATAAAATAAACTCTTGTAATAGTGGAATAGGCTTTATGCTTTTAGTGTCACCGTCAACTTGATCATTCAAGTTAAAGAAAGAGCTTATATTGTCGGAGCGCTCGTCCTGAACTTCGTAATCAACCTGGAAATATGCGATAATGTTGATGGTTTTAGTGATCTGGTAAAATTTGTCGAGATTCACCAATTTATGAGGCCTGAAAGATTCGGGGTTCTTGTAACTATTATTTCCTTCGCTAATGAAGGTAAGATCTTGCAAAAATAAATTGAAAAACGGTACAACTGGGACAGAGGACTTGTCTTGCGATGACTGATTGGCTAATCCCTCTTCCATGTACCTTTTCAATTTTTTCCTGTACACTTTGAAGTTGTTGTTCGGATGAACAATTCTCGAAAGGTATTCAAAAAGCTCGGTGTCTTTTTTACGCAACCCATCCCACACCAGGCTTAGTCTTGTTATGGCGTGATTTTGAAGCGCAGCCATAATCGATGCGACCGAGTTGAAGTTTCTGAAATAAGAGCATGATAAGGCTATCTTGAGCCAAACCTTCAGCCGTGCTATACGAGCTTTAAGCGATATCTGGGGACTTAAAATCGACTCGAAAACGTAATTGGAAAGTTTGTTCGTGAAATTTAGAATGGCGGTGACATTGGGAGATGTTGTAGGATTGAGATTCTTCCCGAGTGCTTTATCGTTCAACAATTCGAAGGGCTGAATATTCAGGAAAAGTTGGGACTCGATTAACGTAAGTTGTTTTGCCAGTTCTAAAGGATTCAAGTCCACTAAGTTCATGTCATTATGAATCAGATCTTGAGTGATAATTCCGTTTCGGTCGATCAAATCACTCCACTCTTTGATCAGAAGAGAAATCTCACTCTTAGGCACAAACACATTAGGAGTTTTAGTTTTGATCGATTTTCCAACCATGTTTCTGTAGCGATTCACTAGTCTCTCCATATCTTGTACATTTCGTCTACTCAGAAGCGATGAAGTTCCCAAATTGAGGACGGGTATAGGCAGCGATATTGAGCTCGTACTACGACTTGGTACATGACTCAGCTCATACTCCTCGATAATTTTTTCATCTAGAGAGAAAACAGAAAGACGGCTGTTTATACTACTCGAAGAGATTTCAGAGTAGATGGAATTACATCTTGACTGGATTTTCTTTGGCTTCAATTGAGGGCGAATCTTGTAGCCTCTCTTGTACGCTCTGGAGGATGGATTGGCTGCTGAAAGCTTTGCGGCCGTTTCAATAAGTCTCTTGGATTCTATTGGAAGAAGCAATGACAGGCCCTCGTTAAAGAAGTTTATCATTGTTGGCAAAACTTTATAGTCAGAAGTGCAGTCCCAAAAACTTTCCATCCAAGTTTGGAAAATCGATGATACAAGCTTCCTCCTATTTTTGATTCTGGAAGATCTTGAAGAGTATGGTCCGTGATTCGTTGAATAGTCATACTTAGATGCGTTGTCACTCAGGTCTGCTCTTGATATCAGGAAGTTAACAAAGTCCACTGTATCGCCAAAACTGCGGAAATTGTGCAAGCAGGTTGCAATGAAAAAGTCGTTGGGTTTATCAATTTCGTCAGTCAATTTGAATACTAGCGCGCGAAGGGACCCGCCAACGATATTTCCATCATCATCGAACGCTAGCTCGTCATGCATGAGTTGCTCGTCATTGACAGCATCCCATTTTCTATCTACTTCTTCCTCCGCCACTTCATCTGGCTTGAAAGCTTCAAAAGTAGAGTCTCTGGCAAATGGTTTCTGATCGTGTATATGGTCTTGCAAAAACTGCGTTCCACGACGTGTGATTCCTGGAGCCTCCATATTTCCGGAACGAATACAAGAAAACCGATCAACGGAACTGCATAAATGAGTGTTATTTTCATTTCTGGCTTCTGAAAGTTTCTGCTCTAAAAGTCTTTTGTCTATATTCTTCATCAATCCCACTGAGCATTTCTCGAAGAAGTTTTCTGGTGTCATCTTCAATTTCTGAAAATCAAGATTCTGTCTGTTGCTAGGCAACTGAAAATCGCCGATGAGGCGAAGGTAGCTACTACAGCCGCTGATAGAATCTGATATCAGGGTAGTCATATTTGCGACAACGTCGCATAGTCGCTGCCCTTGGTCAGTATACTGATATGCTTCTTCCTTCATTGCAAACTGCAATGTGTTGTGGCTAAAATCTTCTCTTAAAGTTTCAGTAACCAAAACTTTAACACAAGATACTAGTTCAGAAACTAATGAAAACAGTGGATCAAGGTTTTTGTGCAAAGTATTCTCGTATGCATATTGGAATTTCTCCTGAATGATAGCTGAGCAAGACTTGCTGATGTATAGTAGTTCCCTCAGCAGCACAATAATTTGATGGACGATGTACTCTAAGGCTTCCACCCCACTTGGGTTATGCTCTATCATGTCCAACCGACCTAAAATCAAGCCAACGTACAGGATCAAAAGATCATAGATTTCGTGAAGACGAGCCATCGCTGAGGGTGGCCTTGTTAATCGTGGCATTTGAGCTTCAGGCTCTGATGGCTCCAAGGCAGAATCCTTGGCTTCCGATGCAATTTCAGATGGTTTTTCAGGAGTTTCGACAGCCGTAACTTTTACATTGGACCAAATCTTGAAAAATGCAAAGGCCTTGTGCAATACCTCAAAGACTAAAGCTACCAAAGTCTGAATGTGTGCGGGATTGATAGAATGCTTGTGATAGTCAGCTTTGATCATTAAATTGTACCAGTTAGCAAGAAGTAGCTTTCTAGCCTTTCGCAAATTTGGATTTTGTTGCACTAGGTTATTGGATCGAGAAACACACCCCGTGGACTCTAAAACTGTTTTCACACCGTCTCTTATCTGGTTAATATGATCAACACTAAAAGTTGCTTCCTTCATTCCAGGTAAAAACGTTTCTTGAGGGTGTAGAAGGAACTGAGCACACGCTGAAAGTAGCTTTTGAAGCGGAAGACGGGACTTTATCAGATCTGGTGTACTCGAAGTTAAGTCCAAGGAGCTAGTTGGCTTGACCGTATCAGAAAAATAATTGAAGGGAACCCAACCACGTTTTTTATTCCGTATTAAAGTCACTTCACCCCAGCCTGACTCGTCAACTGTATGCACAAAGGCGATATCATTCTTTTCGAAAGAAAGGCAAATGGATATATCTTCAGGGTTGTCCAAAGTTTCTGCGTTAAAAGAATGGATAGCAATGATGAACAGATAGGCAAAATTATCATCATGCAGGCATATTTCTGAGCTTTTCTTAAGCGAGGGAGCCCTTGAGAGCCCTCCCAGTTTCTTATGCTGATCTGTTCCCAACGAGGTGTTGCTGTAGGAGACGTTGTAATTCTGTCTCTCGTTCATTGCCTCACCCCTTTGATTATCAGCGCCTGTAGCCTTGTTGCCGACCAGGCCATTTACAATTGTGGATGCACGAATAGCTCTGATAGGAGATGATCTTGAGGAAGTTATTTTAGTCGCATTCGCTGTCTCAATGTAAGAACTAATGGTGATAGAGCTAGTTCTCTGACCGAGCCCCAAGCCGGCTTGTGGTTCTGTCTCAAAAGAAGAATCGTCGACCTCTGAATCACTGTTTTCTTCGCAATTGTCTCTAGGAGCACACTTTGGGGTCGTCAGATCCTCTTCAGCAGCTGTAATCTGTTCTACCACGGGCGTGGCATCAGCAAAATTGTCTTGATACTGGCCGGTGCCAATTGCCGGCCTCTGCAACGTAAGGTCTTCTTCATTTTCTGAACTATAAGGGTTAATTTCTGAGCTCAAAGAAGGAGCTGTTTGGAATGAGGTATTGCTTGCACTGCTCAATGACTTGAATGATTGATCCTTCCTGCGTTGAGGCGTTGGTTCGTACTCTTCTTTCTCCTGTTTAGGCATTTCATAAGTATGGACCTCTGTTTCATCACAATCGAATTGCAGAGATTTCGTTGGTGAAAGAAAGTCATCATCGTGGTGAATGAATAAGGGAGTAGTAGCGCTGATCCCAGAGTCCATTATCGCCGGATCTGGACTTGAATTCAGTTCCTTACCAAGACAGTTCCACAAATCGACTGTATACGTCTCCCAGCTGGCCTGTGTGAGTTAGTATTCCTGTACTGGCTCACAAAGTTATATGAAGCACCTCAAGATATCTTCAAGATCTGCTATATCTTGCTGATCTTGCTTGCTTTGTTGACGCGTTTGAAAAGCGCGTTATCCATTCTCGAACTTTTCGTGTAAGTCGATAAAAATCTTATCGCCTGAATATGATGATGCCGATGAGCGTTGGAAAGAGTCAATGGCATGGAAGACCATATTGTGCTCTCCAGGACGTTTGATAACACTTGTTCGGGGCTTCCTGTTCTGGACCGTTCAATCCTGTGCGGATTGTGCCTCAGTCTTTTTTATTTGATGCAAAATCTGCAGTCCTTGTAGTCTCTCTTCGTATAAGGCCGCCAGTTTGCTGACTTTGTTACCGACTTTGATGTCTGAGTATCCTTCCAGCGAAAATTTGGTGTCTGCGTTTGCTTTATCGCTAAGTTGCTTTTGCTTCCGTAGATCCTTGTCGAATTGCACAATTTTGTTGAACTTTGCAGAAATTGGGTCATTCAAACCCGCTGAACCTTTGCTTACTGCACTCGAAACTGACCCATCGTCCTCTGTATTGTCTCCGTTGTCTGTAACCATTTGTTTTATGGCCTCGGTACTTCTGACCGGTGAGACAGATCTCGATTGAGCTGTATCCTCAGTCAAAGTTGTCACTGAGTCGCTGGCAATGCGTGCAGATATACTTGGATCCCTCTTCTTAACTATTGGAGCTGAATCTCCTATGAGTGTTGACGCAGAACTTACGGCGCGGCCATAATCCGATTGATGTGAGCTTGATCTGGAACTGCCGATGTTTTCAGTGGATTTCAACTCTCCGTACTTGGTAGGGCTCGATTTCCTTGCCCGAGGTACCTTCGGTGGAGCTAGGACAGTTGGAACTTCCAATTTATGAGATTTTTGTTGAGGGACAGGACGATCTGTCGTTGTCGCTGTTCTGCCGACTCTTGAGTTCTCCAGTTCACTGACTATTTCAGGGAAATACTCGAAAAGATTTCTTATGAAACGAGCACCTAATGCCAAGCGATCTGCACTCATCATTGAGATTTTTTCTTTGCACAAAGTTGGAGTCAATGCCTTGCCCAAAGTGGTCTTATCATGCTTGGTGACTTCTGGGCGCTTTAAAATAGAGATGAAGAGTGGGAATATAGCCTTCAATAAGTCAAAATAATGATTTTGATTCACCATGTTCAGAAAAGTCAGGCATGTGTATTGGAAATCATCCTTTATTGGGAGTTGTACCAGATCGATAGGTATCAAGGGTTGTGATTTGTTTCTCAAAAAATGCAAAAAAACCGAGGCCAATGAATAGATATCCCATTGTGAGAGGTCAACGTAGTTGTTTCTCTCTATCACGTCAAGAAGAATGTTAACCTTCTTGTAGGATCCTGGTTTCTGGAAGATGAGCTCATGGGTGATTGCCTCTGCCTTTAATCTTTGGAATATTTTATCAAATATCAATTGTCTGTACTGTCGACTTCCTAGGGACGATAACCGTGAGGAGTATTCGTCTGGCACTTCGATGTAGTCGTTTATGCGGTAGTCATGGAGATATACATTGAGCGAAATTCTCAACCGAGTGATATCGATTAGTTGTGAGAGTTCTGTCAAATTCGAAACATGAACCATCGAAAACGACTCTGGGGTTTTGTTGTCTTGAGAAGAATATCCGCCCAACATCTTGATATTCATTGCATTGGAGAGCACCTGGTAGACTGTTCTGATAAAAAACGACTCGTGAACAATGAAAGTCTTCAGTAAAAAACTGCGTAGCTCACTAGGTAGTTTTGAGAACATTTTCACACCATAGACCCAACTAATTTTCTTCTGAATGAAACCCGATGAGAAAACCACTAATGAGAAAGGTGCTCTTGGTATTTTTTCTATCAAACTATCAGTCAGTTCTTCGATGAGCAAATCATAAATCTGTTTATCGCCAATTTCTTCTGGCTCAGGGAGATAAGTTGAATCGAACACATATATACTATGTCCAGAAATCGGGTCAATAGAGTACGACTTGAAGAATATGCTGCTGACATTGACATGCAACATTGCAGCTATTCGAAAAAAAGGCTAATTGCAATGAAGTCTTTAGTTACAAGCCTTAGAATGCTCGACAGGATGAAATCTAGTCATTTGGCTGTTGATCATCAAACAAACATCTTGATCTAAACCATCTTCAGCCAGAGGTAAACAAACGGATGTCGATATCTGTGAGTGGAAAAAAAACGCGAAAAAAGAATGAAGAACTCCTCATAGGGGGCTCGAACCCCTGACATTTCGGTTGTCCTTGAATTAAGCAACGCTTAAAAGCCGAACGCTCTACCAACTGAGCTAACAAGGACGAGTTCTACAATCTGACCTTTGGTCGAGCTACGGTTATAAGGGATTGAACGACTAACAGCCCTTGCTTCTCGGCTGGCTAGTCGGTGTTATGACTGAGATAGAAAACACGGTGAGATTACTTGACCTTGTGTTGAAAGGGATATTATATACTATGTACTATCTTGACTTTAGCCGGTCAAGGCTGCCACAGTCGCTGGTACTTGCTCTTTTATGTGGAAGTTTGATTAGATATGTCAGGCTCCTGCCGTTCCTCGAAGTTTAATGTATTGGTGTTGTCTTACCTTAAGTTTCATATTTGTGACTGGGAGCGCTTGGCAACCTTCTTGATGTTTTCATAAACCTCTGTAGAGCTCAAGTTGGTGAGCTTGTGTTTTGCCTCGTACTTTTCTCGTTCTGTCTTGTAATGGGGATCTGTGAGTAAGACTTGCAAGTGCTTATCAAATTCGTCTTCGGAAATTAGTTTCTGGGTGATAGGACATTTGATGAATTTGGAGTCCAGTTTAGGCTCGCTTCTCACTTGCCTCATCTTGAGTCTGGTAGAGCCTGCAGCTTTGAGTTTCCTCTTTTTCGTCTTGGATCCCTTGTTTGAATCCTCTATTCTCTGCTGATCGAATATCCCATCTATGCTGGCCTTTTCCAGTCTCTTCGATGCCAATGTTTTGAAATCCAAGGCCAAGGGAAGATCTTCTAAACCCGACGTCGGTATTGTCACTTTGTTTACCACTTTAAAGCTGCTCCAGTCAAAGGCAGCAAATTGAACTTTTTGTAAATGTGATGCTCTATCCCTCTCTGTTTTCAATTCTTTACTGTATACATTGAATTCGGCCCTTTGGAAACTCCTCTGCAGTATTTGAAACTTATAGTCACCGATCTGCAAGTCAATGAAGGGCGGCCCAAGCGAGTTATTCTTGATCTGTTTGTATTGATTGACAAATTGAATGAATGTGCCATATAGAGCATGACTTGGGTTTAGAAAACTGAACAATTCATCTTCCTTGAACTCATCTCTCATCTTCTCCAAGTAGTTATTACCTTCGTTGGCCACACAGTACGCAGCAGCAAGTTTAATGATCTCGAGATCTCTTTGGGTGACGTTTTCATCGTAGTTCGAGAACGAAAAGAGGTACGGTTCTTCTGGAATGCCTCTCTTCCTCTTCTCTTTGGGGACTTCATCGTCTAGAGCCCTAGAACTGCGCTCTTGATTCAAAATTTCCTGGTAGTAAGCAAAGTTTTCATTTCCCGGTATTACGAAGGAAAATCTGGGGTCCTGTCTCAGGTCTTCTTCAAGGCTGCTGCCATTATCAGCTACATATTTCGCTGTCTTTTGTATCGTTTCCCCAATCGAATCGCTTACATTGCATGTAGAGTTCACTGCACTGAGATTGTTCATTTCAAGAACAACTGATGATGGTCCAGCTGTTTGTTGTAGTGGTGATGAGAAATACTCTATTTTGCTACTTCGTTCTTCTGATAGCTATGCGGCGATCACATCAAAAAGGCTACAGGTGAAGTCTATTAGCACAAAGAGTGAAGATCGATATAACGATAAATAGAACCATTCGCTTATGTTGATATGGAAAACTTGCTGAAAGTCAAGAGTATTGTACTCAACATTGCTGGAAATCTGAATACCAGGGACTATCTGAGTTTTCAACAAATCAACAGAATTGTCCATGATGTGCATCTAAATGACTACGAAGACGATGCATACTGGTGCCAGAAGCTGTTGAAGATGGGATTGAAACAGAACACCGAGCTTGGTGGTAGAATTGATAATAAGGAGTTCCGGGGTGAGTCAGATGAGGATTCGGCTGCAGTATTCGATAATATAAGAACATTTACACAAAGAAATGCCAAGCAAATCTACAAACGCTTCTACCACTGCTTCCACTCCTATTGCATCAAGTTGGAGCAGAATAACTTACTGCATTTCTTTCCAGACCAGTATGATAATGATCCTGTCATGCAGGTGAAGATCTTTAATTATATCAGTAGATATAACAAATCCAACTATAACGACCCTCAGGAGTGCCAAACAATAGAACAAAACCTATCCATATTGAAGGAGATATTCACAAATTCTGTTTTGCAAGAAATGGAGGATAGCTATGCGTCAGAGAATTATGAGGCAGTAAACAAGTTCATACTGGTGCTGCTGCTCTGTCATGAAGAGAGGAATGCGGTGGAATTTTTCAAGTCGAAAGCTGATTACGCAGGTGCATCAATTTTATTGAGCTCAATTTTCAATGGTGAGGGTGTTCTTCAGGAAGACGTTCTAGCTGGAATTCTAATTCATATGCGCGACTTCGTGAACTCTAAAATAAAGTTAGCCGATTTGATTTTTGAAGATAGATATCCTGTCGTTTTGAATTTCATGGAGAGTTTCATCCAGGACACAGTTTTGGATTTTTTGAATAATCTCTTTGGTCCTGATGACGCAAGATTAGGCTACATGCCACTTGTCTACTCCCTAGTCAAAAAAAATCTGTGTGATGAATTGATAGGATCTAAAAATGTGGGTTCCTCTTTTCACCAGGTAGTCAAGGAGTTCATTAATATGTATTTGGAACCGATGATGATCAAGTACCTTGACATTCAACCTCAGGCATTTGAAAAAGAAGTATCTGACCAGTTCCTAGAATACAGAAAGGAAGCTGCGATTAAAGAAAAAGAAGCCAATGAACATATCTATAACTCCCTCCGAGATCAGAGCTTCGAGGAAAAGAACATAGTCGATGATAAGAATGATTTTCTGAGTTCATTTACTAGGATCTTCAAACTTCCCAACAATGAAAGGCAGAAAACAGAGGAGCAATTACAGCTGGCTTATAATTTGAACCTCATAACAAATAATTTGCAGAATATCAAAACTTTGGTGAGTTTGGATCTCTGTTATAAGATAGTTCAAAAAGCTCAGGTTAAAACCGATCAAATGTATAGCTTTTATGCTGTGGAAAACGCTGCCCAAACAGTGAAAGCACGTTGTCAAGAGGTGTTCAAAATTCTCATCGACCAACTAAGTCATAACCATGTAAAGCCTGCGTTCGAGAAAGCAATGACTTTGCTCAAACGATACGACTCAAATGAGATTCAGAGAGTTGAATTGAAGTTAGAAGGAATTGAGACACAGGTTGAACCACTTGTGCAATTTACCGAACTAATTAACATTGGTGATATCATTTTACAGATGATCTCCATCTTTTATCGAGATGAGTTACTGCATAAAAACATTATCGACAAAAATCGAGATTTCCTCAATGATGTTGTACAAGCTAAGAAGAGCTTTGAGAACCTTTTGGACGATTACGTTGCTGAGGGTCTGAATATTGGTATCAATAAATTGATGGATGAGGTCGAGTTTGTATTCAATACCGTTCAAATCCCAACCGATTTCAATCCTGATCCGAAGGACAGTAATTTGAATTGCAAAGAAATAAAGCCGACGCAATGTGCTGAAAAGATAGTGGAACTTCTATCGAATCATTCCTTTCTGTTGACAGGTGCGACGGATAAGGGTACGATCGATGTCTATCAACAAGAGATAGGAGAGAGATTTTTCAATGAAATAGTAAAGCATATCAAGAAGAATTTCATTTCAGCTGATGGTGCCATCTTTTTGATTTGCGACTTGAACTGCTACTATGACTTTGTTGCATACAAACTACGGCAGAAAAACATCGTTCCACTCTTCGCGGCCTTGAAAAATGTTGCGCAGCTATATATTATCTCAGGCAAGGACTCTAAGGAACTGGGCAAAATGATTTCTGATGTGGGAAGATTCCAAGGTATATTTTCTCAGGAGGAAATCTATGAGTTCGTTGAAAGACGAAGTGATTGGGTGAGAGTGAAAAGGGACGTTGAAAAGGTGATGTATGGTTTGGGCGTTAAAGATTGCATTATTATGTAGATACCGATGTAAGCATTCTCCTCTACTACTTCGTGAAGAAACTGGAATAGAACACTTTGACGTTGTTCAATGCCACATAATTGACACAGTTGTCAATGTCATAGGCAGTGAAGTTTTGGAGCGTCTCATTGTATATGTTTCCATTTAGCTTCAAAGTTATTAAATTTGGGATCGACTCGATAAGCTTCATTACCTGCACCGATAAAGTCAACTTCAAATTTGTGGCACAATTTGTGATACTCAAATGATTAAGATTCTCAAAATGAGGATTAGCAAGGAACATCTTGAACCTTTCGCTGATTATGAACGCGTTGGAGTAGCTAAGCACAACGTTTCGGATCCTTTTACGGCCGAAGTTCTCCAGCACAAACGGATAACACCAACTGCAGTTTATCAACTCCAGAGAGTCCAGCATACGACCAAACTCTGGATCCTCATCGAACGATTCGATCTCATAATCTTGCATGCTGAGCGTCTTCAACTGCTCGAATGGTCTCAAGTGATCCAGGCTGAAAGCTGATCCGGGCTTCACCGCTCGTATCTTCAACGTTTGTAAATGGGGTCCCTTTGATGAATATTTGAAAAAATTGGTCGAACCAGATGTGGGAATTTCGAGACTCTTCAGGTTCGGCAGCTTCGATGACGAGAATAACTTTGCCAACGGAAACGTCCACTCGCTCTTGGAACAACTACCCGTCAAACGCAGAGACTCTATAAGTTGTAGTGCGTCTATCAGTAGCGGTTTCTGATGATTTTTCCAGTTCGATATCAGATCGTCCCAGGACACCTTACTCTGCGCAAAGAGATAAGGCAGAAACAGCTTACGCAATCTTCGACTGGCGGATGCCAGAGCGACCAAATCCTCTCTAGAAATGTGTTTTAAAATATTGATGAGTATTTCATGCGGCAGAGACTCGAGCAGCTTAGTGACGATATCGCACCTAGCTATCTTATTACCTCGCTCACCACAGACCTCGGCGCACGGCCTCTTCGGCCTCTTATTCGAAAAAGCAGTCCCAGTATCGAGCTGTTGCATCAGACCGTAATGCCAGAGCTGCGTCCCAACTGGGCTGCTGTTTGCTCGAACAGTGATAAGGAGGATGACTCGAAGGTATACATCGCGTTGTAAACACAGGTGCAGGTCATGTGACCGAGCGGTCCTAAGAGTGAATCACTTCAGTAAGCTCCAGGAGCTCATTGAACTTGGCAACTTCTTCGGTCAGCCTCTCTTCGTTGCCATCACGCTCGTAGTTAACAATGTGCGAGACTTTGGCTATTGGTTTCATGGTCAGCTCATCGGACGCGTCAGCAGAGCTGCTCATCAAGAACGCCGAGTAAGCCTTTGAGTCCAGGACTTCTCTCCCCACGATCTTTCTACCTCTGATATATGTTACATGAGACGTATCGCAATGCAGTTCGGCTTCAGGTTTTGCCAGGGACTGGCGATGCTCACTGTCCATCACGAAGTTGTCCTGAAATTCCGTCGTGGAGCCAGTGTATCTGACTTTGCAGGGAACCAGGTGTGCCTTGTACGTGGCCAATGCCTCCGTACCTCCAGTTAGATCTATTTTCTGATCCATTGGCTGTCTGGTATGGCACTTTTAGTGTTTTGAAAGTTTCAAGAGCTGCTTTTCAACTTCGCTTCCTAGACTGAAGAATATCGAAGTGCTACAGAGCGAGGATAGGACACAAGCCATGTCGTATCAGGCTCCGTATCTGCTGGGACGTTTCCTCGATCCCGTGTTTGCCCTGGTTGTGGGCTCTCTGAGCTACTACTCCTACGAGAACAAGGTAGGAAGACCTGATGGCCACCGTCTCAACGAACTGATAGTGAAAAAATACCATAGACGGTTCCCTACCAAATAATCAAGCTTTTATGTAGCTGGAAATAGGTTTTGTAAGTGATATTCGCATTGGTTGCTGAGCGTTCCGATCTGTTCAGAGGCAACTCGCCCATTACGTGGGTATGGAGACCACTCAAGTCTGCAGTTGGGTCCAGCACTGTTGCATGAAGCTTCGCAGAGCTGTAGGAAACCCAATTGTTGCGGCTACTGTGCGTGTGCTATCGCCAAGTCCCACAGAACTTAAAGATCGCTGTGGCTGTAGATCACAGCGAGGCAGAAAACCAAGAAGGACGAAGAGTGATCTAATAGATCAACTTTTGATGCATTGTTCGATTATCAGGATCTGCAAATGAACAAATTGACGATTGGTGTGTCGTCTGGCGTCCGATAAAGATGAACTTAACAGCCATCTTGGGGTTATGCAGAGAAAAATGCATCGGATCATATTCAGTGCATGAAGTGCTGCAAGGATCGCTTAATTATTTTGGGAAGCATTGATAATCTCCTAATGATTTACCAATGATAACTCTACCTTCTGTCGCTGTATGAGGATGTTGTGTGCACAGTGAAAATTACACCATGGGACAATAACAATAGGGAGCCAGATAACATAAGTGGCTGGAAACACTCTGGAAAGTGCGAAACTAGAAGTCTTGGGAGAGATACGCCATCGGGATACTCAATTCCAGGCGTGTCAGCGTTTGAATGGTCTGTTCATCGGAATTCTCCGACATGGTCGTTTTTTCACGTGCCGATAAAATAGACCAGAGGTGAGCGAGTCTTGATGTTATAATGAGCAAGATGTTGATGTTTGTAGGCGTAGAGACTCAGTCAATGGTGGTCGAAGCATAATCGCTAGACCACTGTCCTGTCTATAGAATCAAAATCCTCTAATGGCGCCCAATAAAGGTCCGGCTTCCAGGATGCTAGTCCTTTCGATGGATGCATCGACCAAAGAATTGAAGACTGGAAGGGTTAGAGCTACGAGAGCTTGCAATTTTTGTAGACTGAAGAAGAAGAAATGTGATGGTGAACAGCCGTGCTCTCTTTGTCGGACGTTTGGCAACCAAGAGTGCGTCTATCAGGATAGAAAGAGTGCCCGTTTGCTGCGTCGTAAGCCGCAGGTAGCTACATTGCCTAGGGGAGTCTTGGAGGACTTGCCTGATAAAGACATAGCGATTCAGTTGATTCATAAGACCTGGGATAATGTTTGTGTTCTTTTCCGGTTTTTGTATCGACCATCGGTCATAGAGGTATTGATTTCGCTGTATGACTCGAAAGATGCCAAAAACCTCACCGAAAGGCAGCTCAAATCGTTGCCTCTTATATTCTCTGTAATTGCCGTCGGGGCGTTATTTGGGAAAGAGGACCTGGAGAAGAGTGATGTGGTGACTCGGGATCTTTACCAAGAAGCCGGATACAAGTATTTTAAGATGGCCAAATCTCTAGTCGATGTCACAAATTTGAGGGACATCTATGCGATTCAAACTATGTTCATGCTGACGATGTTCTTGCAATGTTCGGCGAATCTGAATACTTGTTACTCGTATACCGGAATCGCCCTGAGGGCAGCTATAAGTGAAGGTTTACACAGGAAAAACTCATGTATTGGACCAACCGCCATAGAAGATGAGACAAAGAAGAGGCTTTTTTGGAGTGTTTACAAAGTTGATCTTTATATGAGTTGTGTCCTGGGTCTTCCCCGAGCCCTTTCCGAAGCTGCTGTAAATCAAGAGCTGCCGTGCGATGTCGATGATGAGAAAATCACTAGTGGTGGAATTTTGGAACAGGAATGGGGAAAGATCAGTAGTTGCGGCATGAACAATCAGCACACAAAACTCATGTTGGTCATGGCAAGAATTCATGAGAGTCTTTATCCCGTTCTGACATGGAACCAAGCCACGTACATCAACATTCTGACTCTGGAGCAACAGCTAGAGACGTGGTTCCAGGATCTACCCTACCAACTGAAACCTAATTATACTTTTTTCGACGAGGATGAGAGGGCATACTACTTAAAACCGACAAAGTTGTTATATTTGGACTATTTGCTGGCCAAAATCATACTTTATAAACCTTTCATCCACTACCTCGCCATAGATTCACCTCTTTTCGATTTCCAGATATCCATGGCCAACAAATGCACTGAAGTGGCGCACGAAGTGATTTCTCTCTCTAAAGAAATGCTCGAGGAAGATTTGCTCAGCGGTAGTTACTGGTTTTCTATTCACACAATCTTCTTCAGTGTTACATGTCTGATGTTTTACCAGCATCAGATCAATCTTGGACTGATAAGAGAGAAAGAAATCGATGTAACGGAAGACTGCGAACGAGGCGTAGAGATTCTCATGAAGCTCAAAAATTCTTCGCCCGTGGGAGAAAGGTCGTTTAATGTACTGAACTCGATTTTCAAAGAATTCAATAAGAAAACTATGGACCTTTATGCTCAAGTCAACGAGAGTGTGAAACAACTGATGAATCATCCCGAAGGCGAAATTGCGGATGAGAAGAACGACGATTTTCCCCCTCAATCGGACCAAGATGAGATCTTGGAGCAATTACTTGAAGATTTCGAGATACCTTTCAGTAATATCTTGCCTGATTTCCAAATGACCTCTTTTTTCCCCACAAATTCTTCAAACCAAGCAACTGGAAAGGTTGGATTGTAATGCGTATAATTGCTCGTTGCGTATAGTATAGAGGTATGGTGAAGTAAATATTCTGTAGATAGTTTAAAATTTGATCTTTTGGCTTCCCAATCCTAGGTTTTTCAAGGCATTTGAAAGGACTTCCGCCAAAACTAAATGTTAATTAAAAAGAGGATAAAAATCAGGTAATTGTAAATGAGCCAATGCACAGCCTGAACTTATTCTCGATAGCCAGTTGTACTACATGATTGCAAGACATCTACTACAGTATTTTGAGATAAATCAGGGATGTGATCTACTGCGCTACCGCATAAGATCGAGACTCCTTTAATTCTCGATCACACTAAAGCTTGAAGTCAGTAAGATAAGTTGATTCGAGGCGTTGACAACCTGCTAGCGGATTACAAGCGTATAACAAGAATAGGAACCGGTTTAGCAATGACGTGACGATTCTCATCATGAGCAAGGCTAACGATCAGGATGAGTCTTCCTCGGCTGGGGATGGCCTTGGTTTTGCAATTGAAACTTCCAGTCGACAAATAATGGTTTACAGTGATCAGCTTTGAAATATTTGAGTCTACCATCGTGAAAGAGGGACAAAACAAGCGACAAGAAGTCCACAAGGACCGGAATTTAAATGGGAAGCTCAAGAGCAACTCACAATTTGTCTTTTCAAATATGTCAAACGAAAGAGTGCCTCCTCATTATAGAAATGTCTAGCTAAATTACAATGCTTATAGCGCAACTGAAAAGATTACACTTCAACAAGTTACAAGCGCAAGTGGTTTAGTGGTAAAATCCAACGTTGCCATCGTTGGGCCCCCGGTTCGATTCCGGGCTTGCGCATTCTTTTTGTCTTCTATCTCTCCATAGCTCAGCACCTATCGAGAGTAATTGATTTCTCAGGCTCAAGAAACAGCACAGAACAAATAAGTAATGGTTCTTTGTATATTTCCAGCCTAAGCATACTGAGAAACTGCCTAAAACAAACATGCCAATTATGATCCTTTCTTCGAGAAAAATAGGATTTTGAGTTTTCAAGGCTCGCCATCATCTGATGAATCTGGAATTCAAGGTTTCTAATTGATATTTTCTTGAATTATTATATATGTTTGCAGTCTTGAAAATAAAGAGCTCGCGTTCGCCTAGTAGAAAAGTGTCGTCGCTATTCCTAACAACAACAAACTGCTGTTGCCTGAGATAGGATCACTTCAATATCGCTAGCTGCACTGCTCTGATCCATACCTTATGACGGATGAGTGGGCCAAGTTTGGTTGAAAGTATTGTGTCTTCTGAAGTCAAGAATCACACTCTACTCTCATGGGTTACTCTACACTTGGAGAAAGTTAACGAAACAGTAATTTGTGAGGATGATACGCAATCTAAGCCTATATTAGAGATATGTGCCCAATTAGATGCTTTGGTAAGGTACAATGCGGAACTTGTGGACGAGGATCAGGTCGATTCACACTACATCTTTCAAAGCCTTTCTCAGTTATACAGCTTGTGTCTCATACGCCTGGAGAAAACAAGATCTGGTAGGATATATGACTGTGCTGAGCTACTCTCCAAGGTTTTATCGGAAGATGATGTGGCAATCGAATCTGATGACACCGGGAAGAAGAAGAAGAAGAAAAGCAGTAGGAAAAAGACTTATATTCGATCAGCGGCCAAGGAGATGGCCTGTGTCATGCTTATACAGCTTTTCGAGACGTTTGGTCATCAGTTGACTTCATTAGCTCCACTTCTTTATGGATGCATCTTCAGAAACTTCAAAAAGATCATGGAGAAAAGCAAGTATGCTCACGCAAGTTTCACTACTTCATTGATGCAACTCACAAATGCAATCCTAAAGCATGCTGGTGGTCTTTCCTTTTACAGTGATTATTTTCCAAAGTTCACGAAACTTTCCAAGAGGGTGTTCGAAGCCATTTGTTCAGATAAGAAGGAGTTTTCCATCGACCTTGTATCAGCCATCATGGATATTTGGTCAAATCATTTTTGTCAAGGGTCCTTTGCCAAAGATAATAGAGGTAACCTGGAAAATGCTATACTTACCAACTATGCTGAAGGTGAATTGGGAACCCTAGGTTTTGCCAACGACTTTTCACGCCCTGTTATTGCCAGAACTTTAGCAGAGATCATGTTCCATCATTATAAGATTTCGAAGCTCTTGACGTTGGAACAGGTGTTGCTGCTCTACGCCACTTTGTTTCAGCGAATAGATACCAGGGACGTCCAAGCTGGCGTTTTTGAATCAATCGTGCATTTTCTAGGACAGTGTTTATCGGCAGATGGAAACTTCTTGCAGGGCAGTAAATACTTGGAGATCACCGAGTGTCTAGCAACCTCCATGTTCTGCTCATCGAGAATCGCTAAGCTGAGAATGGATATGCTGGCCCGGGAATTGAGATACTTCGATTATATGCATAAACTTCTACTGCCCCGTATAGGCGAATCTTCCAAGAATTTAATGGTCTTAGAATTGCTTGGGTCAGGCGAAAGAACAAATGGCCTGATTAAAAATCAAGCTATAGGAACCAAGCCAGAGCTTTTATGGCTCAGCTTGGCGCAGTTGGATCTAGCTCAACACTTACTTGCAGATCTGTCGTCAACCTTCGGCAACGAGAAGCACTTGGTTCATCAAATCAAGAAAAAACTCATAGAATTGAGTACTTGCGAAAATTTCGTCCTTCGTGTACATGCAAATGATGTACTTAAAGTATTTTTGTCCAACTTTCCTCATTTTTTGGGCGAAACGATAGAAGATTGCTTGTCTGCCTTGGCTAAGAGCTTCAAACAGATTGACGAATTCCCCTTTGCTGTCAATCACGGCTATGCGTTGATCATCGCGAACCTGATCGGATGTGCTGATAAAGATTATGTGTCCTTTGAACTCATTATGAGGATAACGGTATTCGCTACCTCCTTCATTAAAAATCATACAACGACAACAACGACGCCTCTATATTCCAAGGGTTTGCTTTGTTGGATTTTGCTGATCGGATGTATGAATTACAAGGATGATCGATATTTGCATATGCAATCTTCTCAGCTTTTTTTGTTTTGGAAAGTCTTACTGACACACAATTACAGTCCCCGTGAGGATGATGACCTGTACAGAAACTTGGAAATAAGGAATCACGCCTTGACATGCTTATTAACATTTCTGGGCAATGAGAGTGTAGGAAGCAAGATAGTTGCAAAACAAGTTTCGTATTTGTTAACCAAATGCTCCAACTTCAATCATTCCATAACGCAAAAATCAGCCAAGATCGATAAAGCATTACTTACAAATGAATTGAGATTGCTTCAAATTCATCTTCGATTACACAGATATATCAAGGATGATTTTAATAGCTCTCTTTTGATCCTACTCATGAAGAACTTTTCGGACCCCAACCTTTACAGCGAAGGAACTCACTCTCTCATGAATTCACTGGTTTCTATAGGAGATAGCAAAAAGGGTACAAACACAGAAAAATCGCAGACTTTTGGGGAACCATCGGTGGCCACTATTCTACGTCAAAACGATGGTTTTGCTTATGGTATAACAAGTAAACTCTCAGCCACGAACCTCGCAGAACTTTACATCAGGAAGAAACTAGAGAACAAACAGGGCGCAGGAAGTCAACTCAAGTGCTGCAGCTGGAACTTCGAATTTGAAAATGAAGTAACAAAACCAATTTCCCCCATGTTATCTTTAGATTACTTTGTGACACTTTACTGCTCGCAAGGTTACTCCTCTTTCGATAGGTACTCCCCAAAGATCACAACCGCCTTGATTGATGCATCGATGGAAGTCTTCTCTTTGAAGTTCCCTTATTTGAATGACAAGATACAGTATTCCATCATTGAAAATTTGAACTCTTCCATGTTCTGTAGGACTATGTCACCGTTACGGAACGTTGCTATCGCTGCCAATGTACTCATGTCTATCAATAAGGCTCTTGAAGTCATTCATGAAGATGGGTTACATTTACAAATCTCGGTTAGTGAGTTGCTATTGAAATCCATCGATAGACTGAAGTTTCATAATGATTATTGTTTACTGGAGATGAAAGCAAAATGTGTCGGGCTTATATGTGGTGCCATGAGCCGATACTCTGCCGATGAGAGACTGGGGAAGGATGCGATTACAGAGCAGGTGAATGTCCTAATAAAAGGTCTGGTAGAAGATGAGGAACCTTTCGTGAGAGTACTTCGCGTGTTGTCTTTGGTCAACATCTATAGATTCTGTCCATCAGGTACCTCATTTGCTAGGATCTTCGATATAGTCTCAACCCTCATAAATGATCCTCACCCCGTCGTTCATTATTGGTCGCTTAAAGCAATGAATATTTTGATTGAAAAACATGCTGCGATGGACCACGCTACGGCTTCCAGCTTGGTCAAGGTTTTGGAAGATGTTACGGTCAATCCATCTTATGGTATGTACGGTGCATCCGTGCTCAGGTACAACTATTGCATGGAATTCGAAGTTGATTTAATTATCGGACGAATTCTCAAAAGCTTGACAGAAATGTTTGGCCCCTGTGTCTCAGAGTTGCCTGAAAACGTTCGTGTCAGGTTCAGAAGCTTAACTTATGGTCTAGCAATTTCCAGCAAAGTAGCTCAGCAGTCTTTGGCCATGGAAATATACACAAATATGGTCGTCTTCAAGAATCAAAATACATTGAATGATAAGTTTTTCATTGATTTGGCCAAATCAGTTATCAATGGTGCTATAATTGTAGGATTCGCATCAAATTACTTCAACTGCCACTTCACTAGAAAAGTCAATATTATTTCGGCCACGTCCAGCCCTTCAAGCGCCATGCAATGTTTTGAACTATTCTCTTTACTGACGAAAATGCAGAAGGGTCCGTTATTCGCTCATGATCTTGACATAGCCAGCTGGAGATGGCTTTTTTTGTCGCCTTCATCAAAGTCTGTCACAGATTATCTATTTACTTGGATGGAACAAACCCCAGAAGATGACCTGAAGTGGTTTGATAGATTATATCTGATTTTCAACGTTGGGCAGTGGAGACTGTTTTCGGGATACTACAGAAGCTTGAGGGACTTGCTCAAGAAGTTAGGGCTTAAAACAGCAGCTGAAAGCGAAATACCATCAGAAGAGGAGAAATCAATTGCCCAGACCAGATCATTTGAAGAGAATCAAAACTCTCAGAGCTCTTCCGATTCTATTCCTTGGCGTGCAAGATTGTTTCTGCTTCACATGGTTGATCACCTTTGCATAAGATCTATACGATCAGAGGGCCTGTCTTTACTACTGAGTCACAAAATTCCAGAGTTAATTAAGTTATCTTTCCAGGCTTCTACTAGTAACGTTGCTGCTTTGAAAGCTCAAGGTCTAGATATAATAAGGTTAGTTTTGAGGAGTAACTCTTCTTTGAGCAGTAGAGAAGGCCCCGGTCCCTTGGAACTAGAACAGCAAGAAGCCCAAATAGTGAGTGCTATGATGCCTTCATTTAGCTCTGGTACACCGCCTGACATTGTGGTGTCAGCAATTGACCTATCTGCAGAAATCCTTACTTCTGGAATATCTTCAGTGGAAAAATTGGATAGAGTTGCTCAACTCTTAATTGAATTTTTGGGGATATTTAATGACAACAAAGCATCTGTGAAATTAGGCGATGTACTTATCCTGACCCAAAAGTCGAAGAAAAAGATTGAGCTTTCTATTCTTAGCGCCTGGGCCGAGTTAGTTCAGAACTCTGTCATCCCTGGTGGAGAAGATCTTAGAGAGTTCACAGAGAAATACTGGGAAATTTTGGTCCCACTTTGGATTATGTCCCTGAGGGAATATAGTATGGTAAAATACGAGGGTAAACAAGTGGATCAGTCATCCAAGGTAAAAGTTAAGGAATCTTTTTATGAGTCGGAAGGAGGTAAGTTGGAGCTTTTTGAGGGCGTCTGGTTGAATATGGTAGTCGCATTGACTTCCGTACTTGAGGCAAGTCCACATGTTGTATTACAGCGCCTCAACGAGATGGAGACTGAGAGCTTCATGCTAATCCTGTTCATTCAATGTATCGAGATTGTGGTGAAATCAGTTGATGACCATGAAACTTTGGCGAGAGTTTTACCGGCGCTTAATAACTTGCTGGGCTGTTGTGTTCCGCTGGATGCCCTGTTTGAAGATGGTACAAATGAGGAACTAGTAAATATTTTGGATCGACTTATGTCCACGGGCAACAATAAAGAAAAGATCGTGCTTGTTCAGATCATCAATGCGTTGGTCAGCAGATACATCAAAAAAAATGATACTCACGAAACTTTCCTGGAGGGTATCGACAAATTATACGAGTTATTGAGACTTCTTTTGAAGCCCATTTCCCAGCTTCTTCCCTTCATCAGGTATAACACTGTAGAAATTGAAACATCGAAAAAATCAGATTTGAACGACAGTGAAATGCTGTTGCTTCGAGAATCCTTTTCCGCACTAGAATCTAATGTTGGAAAGTTCGGGGAGCTTTTCAAAGTGGATCTTTACTCCTGTCTACTGTTCATTATCGGAGAAATTTTCGAGTCTGATGGCAGAGAGGTGATTATTCCTGTTGTTCTACCGCTCCTGAAATCGATTTCGGAGAACCTAGTCGATGGAAATATGAATGAGGACCTATTGAGAATCTTTTTTGACTCAGTGAGGGAAGTACTTTTTGAGAAAGTGAGGGCTACAAACCAACTGGCTATCTGTTTCATTCTATTGATTAGCGGCTTTCCTCATTTCACTCAGAGTGATTTAGATACGGTTGCTGCTATCATTTTGCCAGGTCTTCGCAATACGGAGACTCAAGCAATCACTATGCATGGCTTGTTGTCACTTGTTAACAAAGGCATGGATCAGAAGAGCTCTCGTTATATCATCAAGAATGTGATACAGGAGATTTCGAAGAACATCAGCATCGAGGCTGGCGAAGCAGTTGACTTAATGTTGGAGTTTGTTCAAGCTTTTGTTTCAAGAATTTGTGCTGTTGAACCAGACTCATCATCCACCGCGATGGCCCTAATGCTATCTCTAGAAGTGTCTTATGCTGGAAATGTTAGTGCTGATGACGAGAAGGCAGGAAGCAGAATTATGTCCCTCATCGCAATTGATAAAGAAAGATTCAAGACTGCTTTTAAGACTTTAAATGAAGAGCAGAAAACTTGTATAGGGCGCATCATGGAGAAGACATCAGAACTTGGCAACGGCAAGAATTCAGATAACAGCGAATTGTCATTGAAAAATTTCGTTTGAGTTAGATGAAATCTCGTCCTTTCCTGGCAAGTTATAGTAATCGTCAAGCACATCTTAATGACCGCGTAAACTATAGAAACAATTATAATACTATCTACCGAGCTGTGCACTAATTCTGGAAATTGACTAAAGCGGTTCTCGTTTGTTTAAATCTCGGTAACCCGCTAGTTTAAAGTGTCTTTGAAATATCACGTTATAGAGATGTTAGAGCCGAACTCAGTCAATTAATAGCTTGTGTGTACGAAACAGCAGTAATCGAATAATTTGCTAAGACTTGAGGTCAAGATCCTTGGCTTCCAAGTTCTCCATTTAGTACAAGATCTAGGAAGTTTTGATTCGCTCGCCGACGATCATCATTCGAAAAATCTTAAATTCATAAACTTTCTGGATATTCAACTAGGACAGTACTCAGTCTCCAATTACCAGCTAGCATGAGTTATAAAAGTATAGCTACTGCACTAGGTGGTGCTGCTATTGGTGGAGGAATTGCGAATTATTTCTTCGGTAGATCATCGCAGTCTCAAACCAGCGGACAAACCGTTCCACCACCTACAGTTACAGGTCCAAGTCGCCCTAATGGCAATATAGAGCTGGTTGGATCTAATGTAAATCCTTCTGGGTTCTTTCAATACGGCTTCCCGGGGCCAATTCACGATTTACAGGGCAGAGATGAGTTTGTATCCTGCTACAACAGACAGACGAGGAACCCATATTGGGTTGTAGAGCATATAACTGGCGAATCTCTGGCTGCCAGAAATGCTGACAGGAAGTTTTCGTTCTTTAAAGAGGATGAAGGTATTCCTGAGATATTCCGCGGTAAGTTGAAGGACTACTTCAGATCAGGCTACGATAGAGGGCACCAGGCTCCTGCTGCAAATGCAAAATTCTCACAGAAAGCAATGGACGAGACCTTCTTTTTGACCAATATGAGCCCTCAAGTTGGGGATGGTTTCAACAGGGACTATTGGGCACATTTGGAATATTTCTGTCGACAATTGACCAAGAAATATAGTAGTGTGAGAATTGTCACAGGTCCACTCTATTTACCGAAAGTTGATCCTGTAGATGGTAAAACGAAGGTATGTTATGAGGTCATTGGGAATCCACCTAATATCGCAGTTCCCACACATTTCTTCAAGCTAATTGTCGGGGAAAACTCAAACAATGACAATATATCTGTGGCAGCTTTTGTATTGCCCAACGACGTCATTTCGAATGAAACTAAGCTAACTGATTTTGAAGTTCCAGTTAATGCATTGGAAAGAAGTACAGGTCTTCAATTCTTGCAAAAAGTGCCAGAGAATAAGAAGAAAGCTCTTTGCAAAGAAGTCAAGTGTCAGATCACTGTTCGAGATTTCCAAAAAGCCCTTCCACCACCCAAAGAAGTTTTGGGGCTACCTAGCGGCAAGTAGTTAATTATTGCGTCAATGTTTGGAGCATGGAAGTGACTATGAATCATATATGCAAGATGAGTCCTACTTCAAGTTTGCTCTAATGAAAGGCAATTTATCTAATGTCAACTCGTCGTTTAGTTTTTTCCTGTCGTGAAACGTCGCTCGTCTTAACTTATGATTGAGCATAATATTCCAGTCGAGAACCAGTTCTTCGACGGGCATGCCCTGTTGATATAGTTCCGAGCAACACCATTGAAAGACATCTCTTCTCTTTCCTTTGACGGCGCTTAATGCAATATTTCTCAGTATGATGGACCTATTGGCATCAGTAATTTTTAGAACAATTTTATGTGGGGATGATCTGATGAAAGGGTTTATATCAATTTGATCGAACTTCCATATATGTTCCTTACTCCTAAGATAGATCAGTTTAGCAAGATCTAAATTTGTCGTTACCAGCTTTTTTTTATTGACGCCATCTTTGGTTGAATTTACTTTGCGTTGAAAATTCCTGTAATGCACTATTTTCTTGATGTACAGTGATGCGATTATACTCCAAAGTGAGCTTTTGTGGTTTGGATCTTGGGTATGAGCCATCTGAAGTAACTTGTCAATAATGGGTAGCGATGCAGCATCGAATCTGGTATCAGAGGCGATTTGCCAGTCCACTATCTTGTTGATGATCGAACCGTATGCCAGTAAAGCCCTCTTGACCGAAAAAGTTTCCACCAATCGCACTGCCTTCGTGAAATTTGCTAGAGATTTGACCTCGACTAGATGGGCTACAATAGCAGCCAAGTTTTCTTCGGAGTGTTTCCCAAACGTGTCTAATATCTGCTTCAGTACCCGATCAACACCGCTTGAATCCTTGAATTTCAAATGCATGCGTAGGAGTGAAGAAAGGCAACGTTTGCTATATAAAACCACCTGGGTGTTATTTTTGTCAAGGTGCCCATTAACGTTGTTCATAAGTTCTTTCGCCAATGATAAATTATCGGTTTTGGTGGCGTAATCAATCAGAGTCGGCAGTAACAGAGGATTGTTTGAGTAATACTCGGGGCGCAGGCTAGAAACAATTTCGTTACAAGTGGCTCTGTAGGCCCTGTGATGAGAAAAGATCTTTAAAACTTTGTAGATGATTCTTGGATCATGCTTTTCCACTGAAGTGTAGTAGTTCTTTATGGTAGTCCAAGTAAGGTAAACACCAGCTACATTGTTCTTGGCATAATCTCTTTCTATCAGATGATATGCTGCAATCATGCTGTCATTTCTGAAATGCTCAATAGGTGCCAACTCTATGTCCATGACCCTGTTTAGGACATTCTTGGTCAAAATGGGGGAATGCTCCAGGGCCAACGCCTTATTACATATGGTTACAATCTGTTGTATGGTTAGGGTTATTTTGGTCCCCCTGGCCTCATATAGATTGTTTAAAGACAAAAATTTCAACAAGTGGATGTGATCATAGCGAGGATTTTCAAAAGCCAAGGCTGAAATTATCTGTCGACAGAGGTCGTTTCTTAGTGGTTCCTGTGGGTATAATTTAAAATAAAGGAGGTACAACTCAGCTGCAATCATGACGTCGTTAGTTTTCAAACAATCCTGTATGCATAATTTGAGAATATCGTTCATGGAATTTGTCGAAATCTTGTCCAATCCGAGTTGTGTGATCAATTCGTGAACTTTTCCAACGTTACCGTTGATGTTGTATATCAATTCTCGTCTATAAAACCCCCTTACTGTTGATGAAGTCAGCTTGTTCTTTTCGACAAAGCCAACTATGCTATCAACTGGTATCTTTTGTAGAATGGAGCTGGCTGTATTTATTTCCTTTGACATGGAACTCCAATAATCTCGGAAAAGTGACTTTTGAGCAGTTTGAATATATTCGGAATTTCGTACTACCAGTGCTATTTGATCTGAAAAGTTATCCGCCGTGATACCGTAATGCCTAACTATAGGCTGCAGTGTCAAGGCACCGCTATTGAAAGGTCGAAGAAAATTATTTGGAAAAGATTGACATATTGGGAGTCTCGGGAGCATTGCCATTGCATGTAGCGAACTGTGAGAGCTTGAAGTCTCTATTGTTTGCAAACGCTGTAGAAGTCCATAGGTTTATCTTAACCATTAGACAGTTTTTTCACTATGGAAATTAGTAGGCCACTGTCACGTGAATCCGATGCGTTGGATGACATTAAATGCCATTACATGCAATTAAATCTCTATGTAAGCCAGAATGTTGGTCTCAATAGATTGGGGTTGCTGCTAGGTTTGTGGTTGTTTCGCAGTTGTCGCAGGCGCTGAAATCCAGAGTTTTGACAACGCACACGTAACAGTAGTTTGCATGGCAACAAGATATAGTGTACGGGTTTGTTGGAAATTCCTGACATCGTGCGCATGTTGGCGATGATTCTGCATCTTGGACAGTTTTAGTAGGTCGCTTTTTTCTACCGTTGAGCCATTTTGCGTTGTTCAGCAGCGTGGCGTTGAAGAACTCCAGAATGGCGTTCCACAGCAGTTGCCTGTTCTGAAATTCTATTCCGGCGTAGACTGTGTTGTGGTAAAAACTGACCGGATTGTGAGTCTCCGTGGCGGATGCAGCTCGCAGCAGACGGTGTAACGGTGACAGATATCGGAGTTCTTTCTGCCCTGTAGAGAGCAGGAAAGTTGCAAAATTCAGCAGGTCAAACGCAGAGTAAAATTGGCTTAAAAGTTTATAGACCTTTGCTATCCCACTGACAGTTGGATTGTTTTCAGTCGAAAACAGTTTTTGAGATATTCTGGAGTTCAAATAGTTTGACAATATGGCAATTAGAAACAATGAACGTCTTTTGCAATTATACGTAACTCCGCTCAATTTCGAGCCATATGTAGTCGTCCCCCCATTGGCTCCTGAGTATTTTGACCCAAAGAAGAAGACTAATGTGTCTAGAAGCAGATTCCACTCTTCCTCGTTCCCATGGATATCTAGTGCCTGTGACATTTCGGCCCTGAACAGACCATGGAGTTCCTGGTCCAGTGCTGTTGAGTCCAGCTGAGCTACTCTTGACATCTTGCAAAATTACCGAGAGAGATGCCTGATATGAATCTCGATTTGGCTATAGTTCTGTTTGTATCCTGTAGGTCCTATAAGAATGGGCTTAAATGCCGGTTTTTCCGAGTTACTCCATACTAAAATCCAAGAACTATATAAGAAAACATCGCAAGGCTCGATTCGTGGTAACTGGCTCTAAATTTCGGAATTTGTCACTCCGGTGGGTTGATTAGTTGATGGAGTTTTGGTAGTCTTTGTTGAAGTAGGCCCGGGCAAATTAGATGGTTGTTCCTACAAAGAAGAAACCTCTTCGATCGTGTGCCAGGTGCCGGAAGAATAAGACAAAATGCGATTCGTTGGTTACGAGACCGAATCCTTGTTCGAGCTGTGTGAAGAAAGGTGTTGAGTGCCATGTTGATTATGTGAGTCCGCCTCAACGATCGAGGGAGATGAAAGTGTTGTTTGATAATATTCGATTTGCGAAGGAGAGGATCAGCTCCTTGTGTCTAGGTTATTCAAAGCTGATGGAAAAAGTGGATGTTAAGAAAGAAAATGTGGAAGTCAAGAAGATGAAGTGTCCGACACGGATACTAAAAATTCTTGACAAGTTTTATTTATTTATCATTGACGAGAATGCTGGATCGTTCTATGTCAATAATTATAGGGTCGATTTGAGTCAGGTTGAAGCGTCGCTGGGACATTTTCGGCGGTTGATGTGGAAGACTCTGGAGACGTATTTGAAGTGGGAAAAAGTTGTTGATATTGAATGTGGAGAGCTGGAAGAATTTGTGTCTGGGTTCAGTGTGCAATATATGGTGGAAAACAACCAATTACTACTTTTGATTTGCATTCTTAATTTTTATTTTGATATTCCCGGGCTAAATTATTTGGAGATTTACGATCATGTTGTGGATAGCTACTGTGAGGGAGCATCGAAGAATGGGGCCAGCGGTGTGGGGTTTCTGAGTAAGACGGAGCTGGCAAAGCTGATTGTTGGGGATGTTTCCAGTTGGCATTTCCATAGTGAAATGTTCATAAAACATTTTACAGTGTTTCTATTTATGCATGTTGTACTATATGGGCCGCAGCACTTTATGGCTTGCTTTATGGAGAGGTACATTCGAACGCTGGAGACTCTGAGAAAGAAGATTAATTTCGATAAGAACTGGGAAGTGAAGTGGGTTAACTTTTATATTCGACTTTTGAATTTAGTGGAGACCAATATGGATTTCGAAGAGGCTCCGTATGTGGACGAAGTGGCTTTGGAAGGTATTTTAACGGAGGTTTGCGAGAACGGTGATTATTTGACCAGTTTTATTTGCTTGATAAAAGTTGATCAGTATTTGATCGAGAGGAGAAGATGGCCGTTTGAGAGTTTGTCTCAAAAAGCGGTGCAAAAGATTTGCAACAGAATAGGTGGTGATTTAACGATGGAAGTTGAGTCGGAGAGGCCCAGTTTTTTGGAGTTGTTCTTTTCGCAGCTGCTAAGTCTGAATAGGCTACTATGTTCGAATAACAATCTTGTATGTGATGAGGGAGAGGGAAAGATGAACGGTTTCAATCATCAACTTGGGGTCTGTGTCGGTGAGAGGGAAATAAGCTCGCTCTACTGGTGCCAAGCTGAGTTTAATTTCTTGTTGAAGTACGAAAAAAGTAGCCAGGAGTATTTGATGAAGCTGGCGGGGCCAGTAGTTGGTAAACATACGTGCGCGCTTCGGGACGAAACGTTCGTTGACGTTGTGAAGAGCGACCTGGATGCGTATCGAAACCAGAAGGACATGTCGCTGCGAATACTTAAATCAAGTTGTCTATTAATATGGCTACTGTATGAACATGCAGTCTATTACGAGATGCTTAATCGCATACTCTACTACGTACCGTTCCAATGGAATGCGGAATTACTGTTGGAAAACAACGGATTAGTGTGCGAAAGCGATGATCAGCGCGGTAAAGTCGTTGCCGAGTCCGCCGGTGGCGGCATCGACCAGATCCTAGACGATGTCGACTGGACGAAAGAGAGCGCGGACGACGTTTTGCGCAAGATCCACGGCGTGCTGGACTAGTCTCTCATGCCTAGACGATGGTTCTTCATCTGTTCCACCGCCAAGAAGATGAGAATGGTGTTTGGACCCAGCCGGGCAAAGCTGGGCAACCACCCTCTGAACATGAACCCAAAGCCCTCGTTTTTGATCGAGTTGACCAGAACCTTCATGGCGCCCTCGTGGTGCTTGTGGCCGTTCATGATCCGCGTCTTGATGACGTCGGCTGGGGAACACACGGTCGTGGCAACCAGCCCAGCAATCAGCGATGCTGTAAAGTGTGTTTTTTTCTCCAAAGGATCAAATCCGCCCTTTGATATTAATTGATGTTTGAATAAGTCATAGGATACAACTTGGCTTGCTGTCATTAATACTCCTCTTACCAAATTGGGTCCCAGTCCTGTAAAAAGCTTGTAAACACCTTCTTCCCTCACAATTTTGCTTAGTCCATCGAAGGCATTTTTATACCCTCTTCTCAGATGCTGCTCATTTGCCGAATCATTCTGCATCCTGATATTAACTACGTCTGCAGGATTCCCGACAAATCCCCCTATGGCTCCGCTTATCATTGAGCATGGAAGAAGATATAGACTGTTGTTTATTTCACTATCTGGAATCAGATTGTCTTTGATGAGGTCGTAGCACCCAAATCTTGCGGTTGTATAAGTACATTGTCGAAGGATTGAAGCGCTCAAGCCGGCGTACAAACCGAGAACCCCTTCTTGCTGCAATATTCTTCTAATCATAACTAGGAGTGACGGCTTGGGTGGGGCGGCCGCCTGGAGACGTACCTTAGCGAGATCAAGTGGATGTGTGATGATGCAGGCAAACACACCACCTGCTCCACCAT